>OX030948.1:130321392-130921392 GCA_943735915.1 Pherbina coryleti | reverse complement strand
CATATGTTAATATTAGCCAATACATATAGCAAAAATAGATATATAAAGACTATGAAATTAATTTGTGCGGAGCTCGTGAGTATTAGAACTATAACAATAGTTTTATGAACCTAAGCGATTCATTTTCGCGGAATTGCATTTTTTGTATAAATTGTGCTGATAGGAAATACTCGATTGTTTCGCTTTCAGTCGGCGTTTACAATGAGCACAATTTCTCTCGCTTTTTTTTATATTTTTCAAGCGGTAACTGCACAATCTCGCACGTTAATAATTAATTGCATAAATACCTCGGAATTATGGACTTCCTTTTTGCAAGCTGGACAGGTGCAAGCCATTCGTTCCCACTTTTTCCTTCTCCTTGTAGCAGCGCCAGCAGCTAAGATGAACGCAGCACCACGGCAGCAACAGTAGCAACAGCACGATGTCAGGAACCAGCAACAGCACGACGTCAGGAACCAGCGACAGTGACCAGGACTTGGAACAGCGCGACGCGTTACTTATATATCCCGTGTTACGCACTCGATTTAAAACGCGAATGTAACAACACACAAGAAAGGTAAAACTTCAATTCTATTTAAAAACGGCGGCTCAAGACTGAATATTTTAATTTTAGACTTTATTAAAATCAAGTCCCTGCTCGGGCGCCATGAACGAATTGTAAGACTTTTTAAAATCTGATGTAGCTATTGCAGCTATATTTTTAATGATCGGGAGCAGTCTTGAGCACAACCGTATCTGATTAGATTTCAAACAAAAATGGACGAGTTTATTTCCTCTTGTTGTATACATAAAAAATCTTAAAGTTGGTACTTTTCATTCGTACCAACTTTAGCAACTAAAAATAATCGATAATTCATTTAAGTAGTTTTCACATTTCAATTTGTATCATGTAATTATTTTTTAGTAGTAAGTAGTGTAAATAGTGTAAATAGTGTAGTAAGTAGTGTAAATGATTAATAATAGTAGTAGTACATAGTAATAATGGTAATAATAGTAATGATAGTAATAATAGTATCAAAATGAAATTAAATATCATTGATAAAGTATTTGATGATAGATCTGGATTGACATATATTTTTTCGGTAAAAATCGGAGCCCCTGTGCATTTAAAGGTTAACAAAAAAAATCGTTTTTCTGCCGTAAAAATTACCTGATTTGGATATTTCCTAAACTTCTTAAAATGGCCAACAATCCTGCTTCATATAAATTTGAGAAAGTTGCAACGACCTTGGCGAGGGTAAAGCTTCTTTTTCAAAACCGAAAGATAAAATTAAGAAATTCTTAATAAAGTAGGCCAATTTTGGGTCAAGGATTAATTTTTTTTAAAATCTGATCCGGGTTCAGTGGACAATTTTACATTAAGATATGTTATGGTCAAAAGTTTTTGTAGGACTTAAATTTAAATAGGAAACTCGTTTTGAAATATCCATTTTATATTTCTTCAAATTCACGTATTTGAGCGGCGCCAATCCAGTTTGCGAATTATCTAGAATTTTTTCGCGTCACGTGCTTATATTACATGCAGGATTCAGAATCTAGCCTTGCAGGGAGGTTCTGGAATATATTAAGAAAATGTATGGAACCCAAAACCCATCTAATATATATATATGTCGCAGCGTGATATTTCTGATCATAAGTGAAACCTAAATATACTCAACGGAACGTCAAGTAAAACTACTTGGGTGAAACCAATCAGCAAGCCTAGAGAAATATCATCTCAATATTAGTAGGCATAGAATATAAAAATTGAGAATAGAAAAAGACCTGACTGGGATTGCCACGTTCCGTTATACGTTTCTTAATTTTTAAATAAAGAATTTTCAAATTTTCTATAATAAATTGTTTGATTTGATATCATGAATGGCAAAGATAATACAGAAAACGATAAACATAATGATGTTTATCCGACATCAGAAGTGGGATACAGCCAACGTCCTCAACAAAAAGAACTAGTCACGGGAGATGTAAAATGGCGCCTAATGCCTGAACAGCAAAACCAAAACTTTTTGGCGCTTATTCAGGCTATGCAAACACCTGAAAAAACTGATCAACTGTTCAACTACCGGAATTTTATCCTAACGATAAGAACGCAGATGCTGGTGCTTGGATATCGATGGCTGACTTGTGCATTAATGATCAACCGCCGAAGAGGGCATCTTTAATGATTATGCTGAGTCGGGCGCTTAAAGGCCAAGCTTCTTCATGGTTAGCTCAGGTCCCGTATCCAGGAATGACGTGGATTGAATTCAAGGACCTTTTCATTGCACGGTACAACTGTCCTGAAACTGCAGCTGCCTTTTTAATGAACATGAACAACGACAGACCTAAAGACGGTGAGTGTCTTGCTGCGTATGCTGCAACCATGATGACTTCGTTGATGTCTCGATGGAGGACTGTTTCGGTTGAGCAGATAGCAGTATCAATAGTTCTGGCTCATATTTCTCAATTCGAGCCAAGAGTTCAACGCTTGTCGTTCACTTCTGACATTTGTACGAGAAATCGTCTGCAGCAAGAATTGCAAGCTATGTCGTTTTTGAAGAGAAACTTGGTTATGCTGCCAGAAAAGAATGGTCCTGATGCGAAGAGATATAACCCATTTTGGACCACTGTGTCGTTTTCGACACATCAATTTTGAGCCTTTGTTACTTAGGTAAAAATAGAGGTATATGCTAGTTTTTTTTTTTTAATAATAATTGTGACTTTTGGCTTTACGATTCTGTGAAATAAGATATTCATTTGCATTTTTATCTATATACTAATTATAAAAAGAAAAAGTCTTAATTACAGCCCTTTTTTAAAATGGCCGTCTATATTATTAAAATAATAATTATTTTTTTTATATGTATTGGATCGTAGTGTCAAAAGATGAAATAAAAAAAAGGAATTGCCACTATGTCGAAAAAACGATTTGCCCCTTCAAATTGTACTGCTAAAAACTGCTGTGTCGAAAACGACACGCTGGCCAGTTAGGTACATCCAACTCTCTTTTTACAATAAGGTATTTTTCTATATGATTTGCAAATAGCACAGTTCACACTCCACAAATACTTTTTTTGTACACGTATTATTTGTTGTAACACCATTTCACATCATTATAAATTCATTGTGCCTTTACCAGTATTATTTGTATTTAGATATTCCTAGGCATAGCAAATAATTACATTTTCAAAGACAGAAGCCGACGAAGTTTACCTGCTAGGATCGGTTTAGACGTTACAATACACATGGTCGCGTCGCATTTTGAAATTCCAGACATTTCGAGTACCTCCCATTTTATATATTCTTCTTTGCTTTCGGCAGAGCATTCGGCTATTAGTCACTATAGTCGAGTTCTTTGAAAGACAGCTAGCGAGCGATCGAATAATCGTTTATTTGTGTTTTGGATCAATTCTCACAATAAGAAAAAGTTGCAGAAGTAAATTAAGGTAATGTTATTGTAAACATCTAAAGTTTAGTACACATCGTCAATTTTAATATGTGTAGATGTCTTTTTGTTACACGGTTTTTACACGAAATTTTCATTTGCAATTTTTTTAGAAATATGGCTAGAAAACGTTTTTTTTCGCAAAAAGGTATTGAAGAACTATTATATTTAAGTGGAAATGATGAAAGTAATGATAATCCTGACCGAATTGTTTTCAATGAAAACACTAAAATAGTTTAACACTAGAATACCAGCAACTGTAGATTCAATTAGTGATGAAGAACTAATTGATAATGAAGACCTTGTGACCGATATTGCACCAAATTTAGAAACAGCTGGTGAAATTGAGGCTGAACATGATTCCGATTTGCATGACTTTGGAGCTCCAGGGCTATCAATTGATGTAGCAGTTCCGTCCACTCAGCCATACGATTTCAACACCATACGATAAACAAGGCGGCTTAGGAGCATCTGTGGTATTGAAATTACTTGAATCAGTTTCAAATCCAGGCGGCTTACTTTGACAATTTTTCCTTCTCTTATTACCTGTTTTGCTTGTTGAATGAAAGAAAGTTTCGAGCAGTCGAGATCTAATCGATTGAGAGGTGCTGGTTTGCAATTGGCTTGTGCTAAAAGAACACTATCTTCTTCGGCTAAAAAGAGTAAACAGCAGCAACAGCCTAAACTCAAGCTTCTGAAAAAACATGAATTCGATCCCGTTATTGATATAACAAACCGTTTTTTTGTGTGTCGTTAGAATGACAATAATGAAGTCACACTTATTTCAAACTTTGTCGGTTCCGAGCCGGAGGTTCGAAGAAGGTGAAGAGAAAAGAAGAGAAGAAGAAGGTGTCAGTTCCACAGCCAAGCATTGTTCATGAATACAACAAACACATGGGAGGCGTTGACTTACATGACAATGGTGTTGTCAACTATCGTGTTGCTATTCCTGGAAAAAAGTGGTGGTGGCCGCTGTGGACTAATTGCATCAATTCAACTACCGTTGACGCCTCAAAGATTCATTTTAAGCTGAGGTTGCAAAAGCTGAAGGAAATCGCGTGTTGTCTCAAATTGAATTTAAAAGTGAAATTGCTCGTGGTTTGCTTTTATATGAAGATTGTCCAAATCAAGAAAGGCAATCGGAGTCTGATAATGAAGAAGCAGCGGGAACATGTGATTTGGAGACCACCAAATCATCGGAGATGCCATTTGGCAACAGTATACTAGTGCAAAAAGTGCAATATTGCACTTCATCCAAAATGTTTCGTGAATACCATCAAAAATTATTATAATTAATTTCATTACAATTGCATTAACTTTTTTTTGTATAACTGCTTTTTGTACAATTATAATGTATTCAACAAATGAATTTTTTCCATACATTCATTAAAAAAACACCATAGTTGTATTATTTTCCTTAAGCATTCTAATATACACCTAACTGACCAACGTGTCGTTTTCGACACAGGTCATTACAGGCAGAACGAGACATCTAGAATTTTTTTAACACTAAAATCATGATCAGTGGATGCTCAATAGGAATCGTTTAAAATCTCTTCAAATTTGGTTCACGGAATCGGGTACCGGTCCAAAATGGGATAAGCAACCTACATATTCAACGAGTCTTAAATGCTTTATTTGTGGCAAACAAGGACACAAAGCACTTGAATGCAGATTTAAAAGGGACAATATAAATAACGGTGCAAAACCGAGCAACAACAATAATGGACTGTTCAAGAATTCTGTAAAGTCATCTGTAACTTGTTTTAACTGTAAAGAGGTCGGCCATTATGCATCCAGATGTCCGAAGGCGAGTGACAAAAAATACAATGATGGTCAATCTTTATCAAGCGAAAGGCGAGTCGATTTGTGTGTTGTGAGCGCACCTACTGGTACATTATATCACTCTGGTGAGAAGTTTTTATTTAATTATGATTCTGGAGCAGAATGATCTCTTGTTAAGGAGTCAATAGCATGTAAGTTTAGTGGAAAACGTTACCATAATAGTGTGACTTTGACTGGTATTGGAAAAACATCTGTTATTAGTCCAATGCAAATACTTACGTTAATTGAGGTAGATGGTATTACTTTTGAGATTCTGTTACATGTTTTAAATAATAGCTACTTAAATCATCAAATTATGATTGGACGTGAGATATTGAATCAAGGTCTAGCTGTTTTGATGACTTCTGACAAATTGAGTTTCAGTAAGGTCAACACAGGTATAAATTCTGAAGCAATCGACACTGACGTTCCTTTATATCTGAAGCAAAACTTAATTGAGATTTTAGATTGTTTCAAGAACTATTTTGTGAAAGGTATTCCTCGTACACGTGCTGATGCTCAACCCATGCAGATCCGACTGAAAGACCCTACCAAGACTGTTTGTCGACGACCTTACCGATTGAGTCCCGAAGAACGTCGTGTAGTTCGTGATAGAGTTAATGAACTTTTAACTGCTAATATTATTCGTCCAAGTTCATCTCAGACGAATGAACTTCACTTATCTCAGATCAAATTGACAGGTTGTACGGCTCTAATTTCTTTACAATCTTGGATCTTCTGGATTTCACCAAATTCCTGTTCACCCCAACTCTATTGAATATACATCTTTCATTACACCAGATGGTATATATGAGTATCTTGCTATGCATTCGGTCTTAGAAATGCCCCGTCAGTTTTTCAGCGAGCTGTCATCCAAGCTTTAGGTAGTCTGGCATATTCTTTTGTTGTTGTTTATATGGATGACGTTCTTATTGTAGCTTCTAATGCAGAAGAGGCTTTAGATAGATTGCGTATAGTGCTGACAGTGCTTGTTAGTAAAGGTTTTCCTTTGAATTTTAAAAAAAGTGCTTAAACAGAAAGTAGAGTATTTAGGTTTTGAAATTAATGGTGGTAAAATAAGACCTAATCCAAAAAAATAGAAGTTCTGACTGCTCTACCTCCCCCAGAAACTGTGACACAGTTGCGGCAATTTATCGGGCTGGCATCTTATTTTAGAAGATTTGTACCGAAGTTTTCGCAATTTATGGCTCCATTATATTCTTTGACTTCCGGTAATGGTAAAATTGATTGGAAGCCTAATCATGAAGCTGTAAGACAGAAAGTAGTATCTTTTTTGACAAGTTAACCAGTGTTAACCATTTTTAACCCCGACTGTCCTATAGAACTTTATACTGATGCTAGCTCTATTGGCTATGGTGCCATCTTAATGGAAAAAATAGATGCCAAGCCTTGTGTTATTGCCTATTACAGCAGGCGCACTACAGCAGCAGAGTCTAAATATCACTCATATGAGTTAGAAACACTTGCAGTTGTTAATTCAAGAAAGCATTTTAGGCACTATTTGCATGGACAAAAGTTTGTGGTTATAACTGATTCCAATTCGCTACAGTCGTCACGCAAAAAGCTTGATTTAACTCCAAGGGTTCACAGGTGTTGGGCTTTCTTGCAAGCCTTCAATTTTGATATTGTTCATAGAAACGGCAATGGAATGTGTCATGTTGACTTCTTTTCTAGAAATCCATTACCTTCCCCTTCAATAAAATTATTCGAAAAGGTAAAGCCCAAAGAAGTGAATGTGTCCGAATTGTCTGACAATTGGATACTTGCAGAACAACAGCGAGATAGTGAAATATCAAAGCTTCTGCTTGATCTCAACGAGAATAATCTAAGTGAAGATGTAGCAAAAACTTATGAAATTCGGTCAGGTGTTCTTTACCGTAAAATTCAACGCAATGGAAGAACTCGGTGTTTGCCAATAGTGCCCAGGTCTCTTAGGTGGTCAATCATCAATAACACTCACGAAGCTTTGATGCATCTTGGTTGGGAAAAGACCCTTGAGAAAGTATATGAATTCTATTGGTTCGAGAATATGTCGAAGTTTGTTAAAAAGTTTGTAGACAACTGTGTCACGTGTAAAGTTTCGAAATCGCAATCTGGAAAAGTGCAAGCTCAATTACACCCTATACCAAAAGTACTTGTCCCTTGGCACACTTTGCATATTGATGCTTCTGGCAAACTTAGCGGAAAGAGTGATAAAAAGGAGTATATATTTGTATTAATAGATACATTTACAAAATATGTTCTTTTGTATCATTCCCTAAATATTGATACTACTAGCAGCATTGAAGCTTTAAAGCAATGTATTTCTCTATTTGGAGCTCCCACCCGAGTCATTGCTGATCAGGATCGTTGTTTTACTAGTCTGGAGTTTAAAGAATACTGCGAAACACATAGGATTAGCTTACACCTAATTGCAGCTGGTAGTTCTCGTGCCAATGGTCAAGTCGAGCGTGTCATGAGTACGCTAAGGAACATGCTTACTGCTGTATAAACAAGCAATCGTTCGTGGCAAGATGCTCTCCCTGACATTCAATCGGCATTAAATTGCACCCAAAATCGAGTCACTAAATCCAGTCCACTTGAACTATTAATAGGTAAGGTAGCAATACCTGTAGATATTATGTTGTCAGATGAAGCTGAACAATCGGTAAGCCTTGATGAGATTCGCACCAAAGCTTTGCATAACATAAATAAGAATGCTGATTATGACAAAATAAGATTTGGCCGAACAAAAGCAAGACTTGACAAATTTAATTAAGGGGAATTTGTTCTTTAAAAAATTATGAACGGAACCAAACAAAACTAGATCCTAAATATAAGGGTCCTTTTAAAGTATTAGAAATATTAGATGGCGATCGATATATTTTAAAGGCACTTAATTGTAATCGTTAATATAAGTACTCTCATGATCGTCTTAGAAAAATGCCCGAAGGTCATGTTCCCATTGAAGACGATGATAATTTACAAAATGCAATTCAGTAAAGTGAAACGAAGTGTTTTCAAACATTTATTAAGTTTAATAAATGTGACCATTGGAAAGAAATGGTGGTATTATTGCTAGATAGAAGCAATAAAAATTATTAAAAAAAAAAAAACTATTGCTGGAGAGAGGTGATAGTAAAAATATAGTGACAAGAAGATGATACAATTTCACTGGATGGAAGTGAAAGTTTTAATGCTTAGTAATTGTATGAAGATTACTTTTCTTAGCATAATTTTGATTTTTGTTTCTCTAACAATAATGGAAGATAGATGTACAAAGGGACTTGATACTCGGGTGCTTTTCTGTGTATTTTGTTAAAGAATTGCCTTGTAACTTAACAACTTTGAATTGTAAACGAATAAAAATTTTGGTTGTAAAATTAAGTACAAGTTTGTATTTTCCTTATGAATTTAAGACTGGCTGAGTAGTGTAACGAGATATTTAGTGAGATATTGCTATCTTTTAGGTAAAACACACGAGGACGTGTGTATCGACAGGATGGCCGTGTCGCAGCGTGGTATTTCTGATCATAAGTGAAACCTAAATATACTCAACGGAACGTCAAGTTAAACTACTTGGGTGAAACCAATCAGCAAGCCTAGAGAAATATCATCTCAATATTAGTAGGCATAGAATATAAAAATTGAGAATAGAAAAAGACCTGACTGGGATTGCCACGTTCCGTTATACGTTTGTTCATTTTTAAATAAAGAATTTTCAAATTTTCTATAATAAATTGTTTGATTTGATATCATGAATGGCAAAGATAATGCAGAAAACGATAAACATAATGATGTTTATCCGACATATATATATATTAAGGCGCCTCACTTTCTATGGAGGAAAAAAAAGTTGACCGGGTCCCCCCCCTCAAAATAAACTTTGGTTTATGTTATGATGATTCCCTAAATATTTCGGCTCTAACGATAGTCGTCAGCTAGCTAGAATGGTTCGAAAAAACCTCTAAAAATCGCGTTATTCTTGGATACCTTTTTTGCCATGATATTTTTAGTACAAAAAATTGTCACAAATAGTGTAAATCAAAGAATTATAGAGTGCTGCATCAAAAATTTTGGAAAATTTTCTCTAACACAAATTTTCTAACAAACGCAATTTTCATTAAAATATGTATAACTCCTCCATCTTTTGCCTGATTTTAAATTCCAAGGTATCATTGGAAAGGTGCAAATTGCTTTTCATTCTTGTCAATACTTTACCCTTATGGGCCTTTTTTATGCTGTCGAATATTAGCCAGATTGACTGAATTTGTTCACATTTAAGAGTAAACGTATTGAAATCGTATAGATGGAAATTGTACCGACAGAATAAAAAAGGCATCTAAGGGTAAATAAGTGACAAGAATGGAGTCAGCACCTTTCCAATGATGCCTCGGAATTGAAAATCAGGCAAAAGATGGAGTAGTTATATTTTAATAGAAATTGCAAAAAGATTCTTTAAAAAAACACTGCAAAAAAGTAAATATCTTTTGTGTTAGGGCAAATTTCCCAAAATTTTTGATGCAGAACTCTATAGCTCTTTGATTTACACTATTTGTGACAAATTTTTGTACTTAAAATATCATGGCAAAAAAGTTATCCATACATTACGCGATTTTTAGAGGTTTTTTCGAACCATTCTAGCTAGCTGACGGCTATCGTTAGAGCCGAAATATTTGAGGAACCATCATAACATAGACCAAAGTCTATTTTAAGGGTGGGACCCGGGCAACTTTTTTTTGTGAGGCGCCTTCATATATATATATACATTTACGTATATAGTTAGTAATAGTATGCTGTGATATTAAAAAAAATTAGATTATTTATAAATAGATTTTCTTAACTAACTATATTATAGAAGGTTTGGTTGGGAATTTTTTTTCGAATGTTGGCGGACGGACGGACAAGACGTGGTTTTATATAGCGCTATAATTAATAATAATTTTGTCCAAAAAACATAAACCCACAGCATCATAAATTGCACATTTTTTTGGAACGTAAGTCTTGTGAAAATTTTATATTATATTTGAGTGTTATTAACTTAAAATAACTTTTGCACTATTTAAATAAAACAATTATTTTTATTAACTACCAAAACATTAAGGAAATCAAAGTTATTAAAGTGATAGATTGGTTGCAGCTTATGACTGATAAACGAGCACTTATTTTGTGTCATGTGTTGAGTTGAATTTATTTAAACTCTTTTGAAAACAAAGACAAAGCTTAATATATACTAATTCACTCATCTAACACAAATCTACGTTAACGCGACTTACTCGTGTGTTCGAACTATTGTACCTAATAACTCATGTCGCCCTCTCCTCAATTTTGTGCTCTGCAAGAACGACTAAAGGCAAATGCCAAAGAAGAGCTCAATTACTTAGAGGAACGCCTGCGGCTGAATGCAGAAAATGTATATAATCGCCTCTCAGCTAAAATTGCCAATCGGTTTGCTACATTGGAGAGTGAAGTGGCGTTGACTCGAGACCGTTTGAGTGAAAAATTTACCGCCTGCGATAGCAAAATTTCCCTACTCGAAGGTCAGCTCAGTGCTCTGTCTATACGCTGCGACGAGATTGCTGAGCAAACTTAAAAATCAATAGCAACAACGATAACAACAACAACACCAGCAGCAGCACTACCGTTCCTAACTATTCTGCAGACGCGTTCTATTTGTAGTACCAAACTCACCAGGCGAGAACCTTAAGAGCCTGTTCAATCTTATTTGTCGAGCCATTGATTTTCACTCACCGCAAATCAGAGATATCTTTCGAGTGAATTCAAAAGCCCAAAACATTAACCCTGTAGTGGTTGTAAAATTTTACACACCCTACGACCGCAACCGTGTCCTAAAGGCCTTTGGGAATTATCGTAGGCAACAGAAAAAAGCGGTCAATCTACGTGAAGCTGGCATCGACTCTGACAACAATGTCTATATACACGAGAGCCTCACTGCTGAAAGCCGAAATTTACTACAAACTGCGATTGCCTATAAGCGCCAAAAACGAATTTTCAACGCATTCACTCGTCGCGGTATCATCTGCATCAAGCTTCTTTAAGGAGCTGAAATTGTTAAAATTCATAGCCATGAAGAGCTACAAAAAATTATATGCGCTGATGATGATAGGGGACGTATCTTCTAGTGCAGCGGCTTTACTTTTACTTTTATTTTATTTTTATGTTCTATGTCATTTTTTAATTGTTATTTATGTTGTTTCTTACTCTTTACCTTATTTTCTATTCTCTATTTTTTTTTCCTTTTTCTTCTTCTTTGATATTATTCATCTATACTATTCTCTTGCCGAGTCCTCTTAAATGCTTTAGGTGTGTTGGTTATGCTTATATATATATACTTATTTTGTCAGTCGTAAATAATTCGGATTTCGACGTCAAAGACAATCAGAAAACTGTAGTTGAGGTTTTCTGTAGGCAGCATGAAGGTTTAAAAATTGTCCACTTTAGTGCTAGAAGTCTTAACGATTTCAAGCTGGACTGCGTAAAACATGTCTTTGTTGATTCATCGGTTGATGTTATCACCGGTGTGAAGTTAGCATCGTTTTCGCCCCATCCGACGAATATTAGATATCCTAGCTCTGTAATCACATATGTTGATAGCAGAATGCTGCTAAATGTAATGAGCTTTAAAATTTCTAGGCGAATTCAAAAAAGCTTTCATGCATTCGATCGGTTATTCAGTTAGCTGAAAATTTTTACTACTAGAGGGCGTTACCTAAAAGCTAATTCTGTTTTTCAGCTAGTTTAGAAAGTTATTATATTATCCTCAAGAGGGATAAAAAACTTTGATAGCGATTAAAAAAAAAGAAATTAAATTCCGTTAAATTTTTTTGTGTTAAATATTAAGGCTTTTCTGAGTTCGGACAAAAAAGAATGCCAATTGTGATATGCTCGGATTAATTTATGTAAGCAAAAATTTATTCATTCAAGATAGCATTTTTAGTGAAGCGTACATTTTTCCATGATGTGTTTTGGTAAGTTCAGACTAACGCTAAATGAAATATCGCCCAAAATAAAAAATTAAATAAAGCCCAAAATATTTTGGTCTTACAAAAATAAAATTAAGCCTAAAATCAAAAATGAAAACGCCCAAACCAATCATGAAATAATACCCAAAATATTTTTGGAAAAAAAATAATTCTAAAAAAAAATAACAATGCCCAAATATAAGAAAAAACGCCCAAAACAAAAAATTAACCAAGCCCAAAATTGTTAAGATTTGCTTATATTAAGGTATGTTCCTACTTGGCGCACTCGGCATTACAGCGAAAATTTAAAAATTTTTTTGTATGAAAACGGTAAGAGATAATAAACAATTTCTTTTGGGGGTGAAGAAATACACTAAAAGATTATAAACAAAAAATTTTACATTAATTTTTAACATGTTTATATGCATGCATATTACAACGTCGTCTCATGTAAACACGAACTTCAAGAACAATCGATTATTCCTGCACATCTCTGGTGGATATACATTTTAATTTCAACACATTTTTCTTGTGGCGACCGTGGCGTAGTTCGTTAAAGTGCGTGGCCGCTATGTCAACGAACTTTGGAGACCCAGGTTTGAACCCCAGCAGCGACAGAAAATAATTTTTCTGTACGGCCGCCACCTCTCTGCAGACAATGGCAAACCTCAGAGAGTAATCAAATGCCATGTAAAGCTTCTTGAGAATAAGAACATTACGTTCATCGCCATTCGGAGTCGGCATTAAACATGTAGGTCCCTTTCGCGGTCAATTGTGTACAAACTTAATAACACGCACAACACAACTGATTATAAGAAGCTAGGTCAAAGTCCTTTCAAGGGCTGAAATGGCCAGTTATTTATTTTTTTATTTTACATTTTTCTTAACAGATACATACCTTTTCCTTAATACTAATTTTATTCAACTTATTTAAAGAAATAAGAACCAAAGTAAGACTTATTTTGCTTTATATATAATGAAATGTAATCTTTGTTTTCTTAAATATAGTTTTTAAAAGCATCTAAAACGTTGTTCGCCAATAAAAACTTTTCCCTAGGTGGGCGAATAAGATCGCTGTTGGAATTGGTTTCTAACATTTCTTTTAAAAATTTGAGGCTGAATTTGTCGTGTGGAAAGGAAAACATGAGCGAAGAATCAGACGTAATAACTGAATGTGGAATCTGCGCCAAACCCGATAAGGGTGCAATGGTTCAATGTGACGACTGCGACAAGTGGTTTCATTTCAACTGCGCCAAGGTTTTGCCCGGCATTGAGAACAACGACTGGGTGTGCAGTGAATGTGCCAAAAATACAACAACTGTCAACATTGGAACCCAAGAACAAGGTGGCACGACAGGACAGAAAAATCAAATTACGGCCCTCGCTTCAAGTGTAGCACAAGGTATCTCGGAAAATCCAGGCAAGTACACTGCTGTTGAAACAAATGAGGTAGAACTGGAACTCTCACTATTAGAAGAGGAGAGACAAGCGAGCTTACTCTTTATTCAAAGAAAATATAAAATTTTGCAAAAGCACCATGCTGCGACGCTTAAGGGCGACAAAGGTAGTTTATCTGTACAAAATAAAGTAGCGCATTCTTCGACGAATGCAACAATTTACAACCCGCAAGACTTCTGTCCAAGGCAAGTATGTAGCACTTTTACTTACGATGGTGCGCAAATAAATAAAATGGTCGAAAGAAATGGAGAGAGTGCGCAGGGTAATACACAGGTGAGTTTTGAGAACGAATACTTCAGGCAGGGATATGGTGATAGAGGTTTGAGTGGGTTTCACGGCACCTTAAGTACTGGTGGCGGATATAAGGTCTATCAACAAGGCGGTCACTTAGGCGAAAATAGCAATCTTCGAATTTAGTACCGAAGCCTGAGCAGTTACAAGCAAGGCACGCTGTGCCAAAGGAGCTGCCAACATTTAGCGGCAAGCCAGAAGAGTGGCCAATCTTTATTAGCAGCTATGAGAATTCAACGCGAGTTTGTGGCTTCAGTAATGACGAAAACCTGCTTCGGTTGCAACGCGCTTTGAAAGGCAAAGCCCTCGAATATGTTTGTAACCAGCTACTAATTCCGTCATTGGTGCCAGAAGTTATTTCAACTTTACGCATGGTATTTGGCAGACCTGAGTACATAATAAACAGTTTGCTTGAACAGATTCGTTCATCACCTGGCGTAAATGCCAACAAACTCGATACGCTCATTCACTTCTCGCTACAGGTAAGAAACCTAACGGCGACTATGGAAGCGGAAGAGCTGCTTTCACACATAAACAACCCTATACTTTAACAGGATTTAATTAATAAGCTGCCGCCTCAGTTACGCCTTGATTGGGCGCTGTTTTCAAAGCGTATCAATGGCCCCAATCTGATGGACTACGGTAAATGGTTATACAACTTGACCCAGGCAGCTAGCTCTGTGGCTACAATGCCCTCAATAATGAACCAACAAGACGAAAGGCGTAAGACACATCGTGTTGGCTTTCATGAAGAAAACTCAATGAATGATTTTACTATGGAGAAGACAAACTTACAAGAAATTCACAAATGCTCAGTGTGCGCTCAAGATCATTTTATAGCAATTTGTAGTCAGTTTAAAGCTATGTCATACAATGAAAAATGGAAAGTTGTTCATCGCATGAAGCTGTGCACAGTGGTCTTGAAGTAGCGGCAAGTATAATCAAAATGAGCCCAAGTAAATGTTACGTAGAACTATTCAGAAGGTATCCAGAGTCATAAATATCCAAACCAAAAAATCGTACCTGATCCTTTTCACGATATATATACATATATATATGGAATCGGTCCAACGCCACCCCTACTACATCGAAAACTCTATTAAATTGCTGATATTAATGCTACAACAACAAAATTTGGTAGATGTATATGAAAGATATAACTCCAATTGTGTGCAAAAAATAGGCGTGATGCGCCCACTTTTACACCCAATTTCCATACAAATCATATGGTACAGCCGTTAAAGGGACTTGCTTATGTGGTGTTCATATTTACACATTCTTATTTACACATTCTTATTTACACATTCTTATTTCCATATTTTTATTTACACATTCCATTATATGGAGAGGAATTGAACTCCATATGTAAGTTAATGGTCTCGAATCCACATTGCAAAGTAGAATTGAGTGGTTTTTTTTCTTAGTTATTTTACTGTGAAGTTTCTTAACATTAAAAGAATTGAATTGTGCGTCGAGCTACACACCAAGTACAATTTGTCAATTGATATAAAATGAATAATAATAAAGCATCTTCTCATTTCGAAAACAGGCAAAAGGTTTGCGGACCTTGTGGGAAAAAGATAGTTTTTGGGCAAGATAAACCAAAAAAGTTCATTATAAATAAAAAACTGAGGGTCTGATACAGAAACTGGTAAATATAGACTATAAAATATCTAATGAGAAATTTCCCTTGGGTATTTGCAAAACCTGTAACATTACTTTACACGAAGCAGAAAAAAAAATCTTCAAGAGGCTAATTCAAACGGAGTTATATACATATATATATATATCACGGAGATAGTTTCGAAGGCAATGCCTGAAAATTATACAATTAGAAAATTAATAACTTGTGCTGATGAACTTAATGATTTTAAAATTTATGGTAAGGTTGGGTATTTTAAAATAACACCCTACATTGTTGCCTTCAAGGCTATGAATAAAGTGGTAGATTGTTGCTTTACATCAGGTCAAGTTAAGCTAGGCTTAGAAAGCTATTTAAACGATTTGGAAAAAGCCATTAAAAGCATTGAAAATATTTCTACAACTTTAAAAATACACGTTCTTATTGAGCATGTAAATGATTGCTTAAAATTTATCGATCACAATAATGGGTTAGGATATTGGTCGGAGCAATGCGGCGAGTCACTTCATCGTGAATTTTTAAAGGTTTGGGAGAGATATAAAATAAACACAATCGAAGATGAATCTTATCCTAAAAAACTTCTGAAAGCACTTATTAAGTTTTCTTCATTGAACATATAATTTTAACATGTAAACTCTAATAAAACAAAAAAAAAAATTAATAAAAAAAAAATTAAAAAACTTAAAAATATACAAAAAAAATTTTAAAAATAGTAAAAACTACAAAAAAAAAAAAAAATAAAAAACACTTGAAATAAAATAAAAAAAATGGGGCCAGATATCCACTACGTCCAAGTCGTTGGTCCTGGGTTGCGCTAAGAGTGGTTGATATTTGAAAATAAATGTTTAAAAAACTAGAAAAAATATAAGTTAACTCACGTCAATAGTTTATTTCCTCTAGCACATGGTTTGTATGGGAAATGGACGTAAAAGTGGGCGGATCACGCCTATTTTTTGCACACTATTGGAGTTATATCTTTCATATACGTGTACCAAATTTTGTTGTTGTAGCATTAATATCAGCAATTTAATAGAGTTTTCAATGTAGTAGGGGTGGCGTTGGACCGATTCCATATATATATGTATATATATCGTGAAAAGAATCAGGTACGATTTTTTGGATTGGATATTTATGACTCTGGATACCTTCTGAATAGTTCTACGTAACATTTACTTGGGCTCATTTTGATTATACTTGCCGCTACTTCAAGACCACTGTGTGTGTCGTTCATGCCTCAAACCACATAATCCCAAATTTTGCAAGGAGCGCCAGAATTGTGGCATGAATAGATGCACTATGAAGCATCATTCCTTGCTCCACAAACCAGAGGCCATCAAAGGCAGCACTTTCGAACAGAATATTGTAGCCATACACCACTTGAAAACTTCAAATCGAGTTTTGCCAATAACCAACAAGCAGCTGTTAATGTGTTCGCTTTTTTGGATGACGGGTCCTGCCCTACAATTATTGAACAAAATATTGTGCAGCAGCTACAGTTGAAAGGCGAGAAATCCGAGCTATGTTTACGTTGGACAGATGGATCCATTCGAGTTGAAAAAGACTCAACTGTCGTAAATCTGCAAGTCTCAGCCATGGGTAAAAATAAAAAATTTACATTACGCGACGTGCGCACAGTAACAAAGCTAGACCTTCCTCCACAATCGCTTATGATGCAAGAGCTTTCCAAAACGTATAGTCACCTTAGAGGTTTGCCAGTACAGTCGTATGAAAATGCAGTACCTCAACTGATAATTGGATTAAACAACAAACACGTAGCTATGCCCATGAAGTTCAGAGAGGGTAAAATAGATGAAACTGCTGCTACGAAAACTCGCTTATGGTGGACAGTTTATGGCGTTTTAGAAAGTGTACATCATAGGTTCTTACATAATCTCCAGCTTCACATCTGTGAATGTGACAACGACATGGCTCTTCAGAAACTTATGATAGAAAAGATGAAACTTGAAAGTTCAGGCATAACCGATAAAGCAATAGAACAAGAAAAATCAAAGTATAATGAGAAGCTCGAAAATTGCATCAAACGCACTGGTAATCATTTCACTACCAAGTTACTTTGGCGCTCAAACAATATATCTCTACCAGACAACTTTGGACAAGCCATGATTCGACTGATTTGCTTTGAAAAAAAACTGAATAAAGATCAAGATTTGAAAAACCCTGTCAACGTCCTAATAAAGAGTATGGAAGATAAAAAGTACATACGAAAGTTCAGCCCGCAAGAATGCATGGAGCAATATAAACGCAAGTGGTATCTACCCATCTTTACTGTTCACAATCCAAATAAGCCAAATAAAACTCGAGTGGTATGGGACGCAGCTGCATCATATAATGGAATTTCACTTAATAGTTGCCTTGAGAGGGGCCCAGACCTGCTGCGCCTACTTTTATATGTGCTAATTTTAGAATTGGCAAAATAGGCATATGTGGTGATATTTGTGAAATGTTTCACAGGATCAGTGTATTCGAAGAAGACCAACAATCGCAGCGTTTCTTATGGCGGAACGGTGAGACGGATCGACCACCAGATACGTATGTACTACAAGTAATGTCATTTGGCGCAAGTTGTTCACCTTCGATCGCTCAATATGTTCGAAATAAAAATGCGCAAGAATTCGGTGAAGAGTTTCCAAGAGCTGCCAAGTCAATAACAGAAAGGCATTACGTAGACGACATGCTTGACAGTGCTGATACAGTACATGAAGCCATTCAATTGATTAAAGATGTAACTGAAGTTCATAAGCGTGGGAATTTTTTTATCAGGGGTTGGTTGTCTAACTCCACACATGTAACTGAGGCTGTAGGAGAATCATGCTTAGAGGAAAATTTCTGCAATGCTGGAAAAACAGTCAATCACGTCGTTGAACCAGACAAAGTTCTAGGACTATGGTGGCAAACAAGAAATGACGTGTTTACGTTCAATACAAATTTTACCAAGGCCAGCAAACAAATTTTATGCAGTGAAAAGATACCAACAAAAAGGGAACTTCTTCGCCTGCTTATGTCAATTTACGATCCATTGGGATTCCTGGCCTTTTACACTATTCGTGTACGAATACTGCTTCAAAATATTTGGAGAAGTGGTACAGATTGGGACGATCCAATCCCTTCCGAATTCGTAAACGCCTGGCAGCAATGGCTTTCACTTTTCAGGCAGGTCAGCGAGGTGCAAGTTCCTAGATGTTATTTTGACAACAAAAAACCAGAAGATTGTAAAATCGAACTACACTTATTTATCGATGCAAGCGAATGCGCTTGCGCTGCGGTAGCCTATTTCAGGATCGAAAATGCCAGCAAAGTTCACATTGCTCTAGTAAGCTCAAAGACAAAAGTTGCACCTTTGCGTCCACTTTCGATACCACGATTGGAGCAAATCGCAGCCGTACTCGGATCACGTCTTTCTAAAGCTATCATTAGTGGGCACGATTTGAAATTCACGAAAACCGTACTTAGTACATGGCTGCGATCAGATCCTCTTAAATACAAACAATTTGTAATGGTCAGAATTGCTGAGGTTCAAGAAAATACAGATATAACGAAATGGCAGTATGTACCGTCGAAACAAAATGTCGCTGACGCAGCCACTAAGTGGAAAAGTACAAACGAGTTCGGCCCTTCAAATACTTGGTTTTCTGGATCAGAATTTCTACTCCTGCCAAGGAACAGCGTCCCAAGCACGAGAGACCTGCAGAGGAAGGCAATGAACTATACTACGAGGCAAAGCTCGAGCCACAATTTGTAGCCGTCCAGGTAGAGGCTCTTTCAATAGTGGACCCAAGTCGATTTTCAAAATGGGAACGTCTCGAAAGATGTATGGCTTATGTTAAACGTTTCATTGATAACTGCAAGCAAACAATTCGCAAAAATAGACAACTCGAAGCAGCTCCCAAAAACTCCCCTAACCTTTCTGCCGATGATCTGCTCTGGAGCCAACACTTCTTCTATCGCCTATCCCAAGCCGAAACCTATAAACCAGAAATAGACAGCCTAAAAGAAAACTCGCAATACCTTTTGCCTAAGACAAGCCCTTTAAAGAAACTGTCGCCATTCATTGATGAATTCGGACTTTTGCGACTACGTGGCCGCCTAGAAAACGCCCCTGTACAAGACTCGGCGAAGAACCCAATAATTTTGCCAAAAGTTCATATGTTACTCATCTTTTAATTAACTGGTATCATCGAAAGTATAGACACGTTCATCATGACACCGTAGTTAACGAAATATTTCAGATGTTTCATATTCCAAGCTTGAGAAGAATTCTTAGATCAGTTCGTCAAAATTGCCAGTATTGCAAAGTGCGAAGCGCAAATCCCACTCCACCAGAGATGGGACAGTTACCTGTAGCTCTTTTATCACCATATATGCGCCCATTTTCTCATGTTGGCATCGACTTTTTTGGTACGTTCCTTATAACCCTTGGAAGGCGCCTAGAAAAAAGATATGGTGCTCTCTTTACCTGCATGACTTGTCGCGCAATTTACCTTGAAATAGCGCACACTCTCACAATGAACTCATGTGTGATGGCAATTAGAAATTTTATTTCAAGAAGAGGCCCTCCAGCACACATGTATAGTGACAACGGCACAAATCTAGTTGCATCAGAAAAGGAACTGCGAGAAGCACACCGGCAGCTAGACTTCAACGCGTTACAAGCACAATTCGTTAGCGCTTATACAAAATGGACTTTCATACCACCAGCAAGCCCGCACATGGGTGGTACGTGGGAGCGCTTAATTCGTTCCGTAAAAAATGTATTATACCAGATTGTGACGCCACAAACAAAACTGTCAGATGAAAAATTATATAATCTTTTTCTTGAGGTTGAGAGAATTGTAAATAGTCGTCCGCTTACATATTTATCGTTAGACACAGCCAAGAATGAAGCTTTAACTCCAAATAATTTTTTACTGGGAAGTTCCAATGGAAAACAACCCCTAGGCGAATTTTCCGCAACAGACCAATACGTAAAAAGCTCCTGGCGACACTCCCAGTTTCTTGCTGATAAATTTTGGAAGAGATGGGTTGTAGAGATACTGCCGACATTAACTAGACGAACAAAATGGCATGATAAGACCAAAACGATCGAGAAAGGTGACGTAGTCATAATAATGGACCCAAACTCACCTCGCTACTCGAGCCTAAAGGAATCATAACTTCAACTTATCCTGGCAAGGACGGTCAGGTACGAAGCGCAACTATTCGCACTGTCACCGGAGAGTATCACCGTCCAGCTACTAAAATAGCTGTTTTAGATGTAAAATCCGAGAAGACGACGATGCCCTTGTAAGGTATTGACTCGCACGCATCGTCATATCGGGGGGGAGGATATTACAACGTAGTCTCATGTAAACACGAACTTCAAGAACAATAGATTATTCCTGCACATCTCTGGTGGATATACATTTTAATTTCAACACATTTTTCTTAACAGATACATACCTTTTCCTTAATACTAATTTTATTCAACTTATTTAAAGAAATAAGAACCAAAGTAAGACTTATTTTGCTTTATATATAATGAAATGTAATCTTTGTTTTCTTAAATATAGTTTTTAAAAGCATCTAAGACGTTGCTCGCCAATAAAAACGTTTTCCTAGGTGGGCGAATAAGATCGCTGTTGGAATTGGTTTCTTACAATGCATGTTTACATTTTTATACTAACCCCATACTTTCCACGTGTGTAGTTTCTGTGTGAACTAAAATATTACATTTAACATTATATTAACATTAAAAAATGTTAAAAATTTATAAAAAAAAATGTTTCTAAATAATTGAAATTATTAAAAATTGTAGTGTATTTATTCACTCCAAAAAATTTTTCAAATATCTCTCACCGTTTTCCTGTAAAAAATTTTAAATTTTCCCTCGAATACCGAGTGCGTCAAGTAGGAACATGCCTTAATGAAAAAATAATTAACAGGAAAACTTGCAAAACTTTTAACAATAATTGCATTGAATCTACCAGGGCTGCGGAGTCAATTCGAAAAATCAAGACTCCCTAATCCAGGGTGTTATGCGTTTCCGTGTCCATTGGATAGTTTGCAGGCAGGGAGTATAAAACTACCTGTATTATTACGGAGCCTCTCTGATACCTGGCCGCCTCAGGGAGTAGCTGTGGCCTTACCGCGGCATTGCGGTTTGGGCACGGTGGACATCTTTTCCCCACTATTTTACTGACCACTGTAATGGCAGACCCTGAACCGAGTCTCGGGCTGGATCGGGGCTCCACGCGAAGGATGCAGTCTCAAAATGCCAACGAGATGCAGCCTCCAGCTGCATCAGACACGCGGTCTTTAAACGCTCAATTGGGCAAACGCCCTACAGACATGCGGTCTTTAAACGCTCCACAAAAACCTGCGACGGAAACTGCTGCTCAGGCCACCAAGCCTGGCTCCAGTGGAAGTAGCAAGCCTGCCTCGGATAATAGTGCGCCACCCACGAAGAGGACAAACAAAGCTGCACGGAAAGCAGCGCTAAGAGTACGGGACCGCGTTTTGCACATACCGGAAAACCAGCGTACCGTGGAGCAGAAAGCTTCCTTGAAGTGGGCGGTAGGCATCATAGGAGAAGTCAAGGCTCCCCCAAAACCAACGCCTGCAAAGCGACAGAGATCTCTTGAGGAGGTCTCTCAGCCGATGGCTAAAAAAATTTGTGGTAACACAACCACTCCAAAACTTTTCAGCGATGTCTTAGCTGGGCATATAACCATTGCAGTCATCGACAAAAGCGATCCGGACGGCAGCATTTCGCCTGAAAGATGGAGGAAGGTAGTAATCAAAATGGCTACTATCTTCATTCCAATTATGAAGGAATTTCCGGGCAAAGGCCCTTCTTGTCGCGACAGTGGATGGCATCAGGGCCACGTGAAGCTGATCGCTTGCGCCGACCAGAGGTCAGTTGACCTCTACAAGATCGCGATCTCCAGGATAGGGGAGGTATGGCCGGGCGCTAAGCTCGAGGTTGTTGGAAGGGATCAGATCCCTAACCGGCCAAGAGCGCGTTCCCGGATCCCTGCCGAACCTTCTGACCCTCAAACAATCCTGGAGCTAATTCGGTTGGGAAACCATGATCTGCCTACAGGTAACTGGAAGGTGACAAAGGTTGAAGAGCTAAAAGGGGACTTCAGATCGGCAACCTTTGTCATCAATCAGGAGATCCTGGCTATCTTGTCATCCAAAGGTTACGTGGTAGACTATGGTTTCACCTACATAGAAATGAGGGTCTTCAAAAAAGATGAGGCGTTATTGGAGGAAGAGCAGGCTTCCAGTTCAATTAAGAACGTCTCATCTCCTCAATCCTGCACTCCTGCACTAGATGAGACTAACTCTGATACAGAGCTAGCACGATCCCTCCGGTTATCCTCATTAGAGGATGACCTCCTTAAATCGGACGATGAGTCCGACATTACTGTCGTGGAGGTTAGTCCCACTGCTAGCAGCGCTAATGCTGAGATTAACCTCCACCACTCAAAGGCTGCGTCCGCCAGTCTCACTCTCCGTCTTACCAAGGGCGGAGAAGATATTGGCCTGATCCAGGAGCCGTGGGTAGTCTGCGGCCTGGTATGCGGACTCAGGACCCCTTCATACACGCTGATCTACACCAAAGCGCAAGGTAAACCGTGGGCGTGTATTCTAATTAAAAATAATCTGAGTGTTTTACTCTCTCTAATTTCAGCAACAAGGACACTGTGGCCAGGGATCTGGGGAAGCTCAGGTACCAACAAACGGGGTGAGTGTCTTTTTGATTATATCCTTACTACTAACCTTATCATAAGTAACGTGGGTTGTGAATCTACCTTTATTATTAGCAATAGGCAGGAAGTTTTAGACATTACTCTTGCCTCCGATAATATATCTAATAGAATCAAGAATTGGAGAGTTTTAAAAGAACATTCCTTCTCTGGACATAGATATATTCTTTTTGACATAGATGACTTTGCTCCGAGATCATGTAGTTTCCGTAATCTCAAGCAAGTCAACTGGGATCTCTATACAGAAACACTAATGACAGAACTTCCTAACGGACCATCTTGTCTCCCCACTTGTAAAAACTCCTTAGATGACTTAGTAGACAAACTCACTGCGTCAATGAATAAAACTCTTGACACTGCGTGCCTGCTCAAAACACCAAAAGGAACGAAAAAGCCACCTTGGTGGGGCACTAAACTAGATGAGCTCCGAATGAAGAGCAGAAAATTCTTCAATAAGGCAAAAGCCACTAGATCCACAGATGCGTGGACAATCTACAAAATGGCTCTAAAAGAGTATAAAAAAGTATTACGCACAGCTCAACGATAATCCTGGAGAAATTTTTGTGAAGAAATATCACAAACCTCCGAGGCGTCGAGACCTAGGAAAATTCTGGCATCTAGTCCACCTAACCCGAGCTTCATGAAAAAAGAAGACGAAACCTGGACCACCAACAGTGAAGAATCTCTTAATATTTTGGTAGAAACTCACTTCCCGGGCTGTTCAAAGATAGGGAATGCTCCAACACAAGAGTTGCATTTTCCATCCGTTGACCATAAATGGGCCATAGAAAGCTTCAAACTGTTTAAGTCTCCAGGACTTGACGGCATAGCCCCAATTGAAATTCAAAAAATTTACGACATCATAAGCCAATGGCTTATGATAATCTATCAAAGCTGTCTTGACCTAAATCACATCCCAAAACAATGGCGACACGTGAAGGTAGTCTTTATACCTAAGGCAGGAAGAAGCTCGCAAGTAAACCTAAAAGACCTTCGACCAATCAGTCTCTCATCTTTTCTTCTTAAAACTCTCGAGAGACTAATACACATCTACTTGAGACAAAAAATAGAAGTAAATCCTATCTCACCCGCACAACACGCCTACACCAAGGGCAAATCTGTGGAAACGGCTCTCCACTCCATAGTATCTATCATTGAAAAGTCCCTTCATCAGAAGGAATATACTATGATAGCCTTCATTGACAGAAAAGGTGCCTTTAACAATGTCAAGGCGGAGGCTATCACAAATGCGCTGACGGAGCTTAGGGTGGATTCTGCGCTGATAGCACTTATAAATCAAATGCTTGTAGGCAGGATTATAAGCGCGAGTCTCGGGGCAGCATCCACGCTAAGATCTGTACCAAGGGGAACACCTCAGGGAGAAGTTCTCTCGCCTCTACTCTGGAACCTAGCGGTGAATGAACTACTGGGTAAACTAGAACGAGAGGGGTGCTGGGTGATAGACTACGCCGACGATGTTGCTATCGTCACCTCAGGTAAATATGTGTCCACCCTCCGAGATATTATGCAAAATTGTCTTAACACTCTCGTAAACTGGGTTACCGGCTGTGGACTTAGCGTTAACCCCGATAAAACCGAGTTAGTGATCTTTACAACACAACTTGCCCACTATCAGTCCTCCAAAACTGGGAAATACAAGACTAAACTTCTCAGAACAAGCAAAATACCTGGGTCTCATCTTAGATAGGAAACTCAATTGGAAACCCAACCTGCTCGAGAGAGCCAAAAAAGCGAATATAGCCCTATACAAATGTAAGACAGCAGTTGGTAGCAAATGGGGATTACAACCTAGGGTAACTCACTGGCTTTATACAGTTGTTATTAGGCCAATATTGTTATACGGTGCTATAGTCTGGTGGCCAGCACTAAACAAACAAACACACCTCAATATACTTTGCAAAGTTCAACGGTCAGCAGAGCTCTGCATCAGTGGAGCGCTAAGAACCACTCCTACTGACGCACTCGATACTATGCTCCATCTAACTCCACTAGATATCCTAACAAAACGAATAGCTGCAAACACAGCAATCCGTCTAGAAGCCACTTCCAAATGGAAAGAGGGCACAATAGGACACTCTGACACCAGGAAACTCACTCCTCAAATACCCAAGAACATAGACTACATCACTCAAAAACTTTTATTCCACAAAAAGTTTGATGTATCAATCCCCTCCAGATACGAATGGGAGATTGGAAGCCCTCCACCAAACAATGCCACTAGAATCTACACTGGTGGATCAAAACTAGATGGCAAAGTAGGGGGAGGAGTCTACTCTGAATCCCTAAACATTAACCATGCCTTTAGGCTCCCCGACCACTGCAGTGTCTTCCAAGCGGAAGTCACTGCCATACATGAAGCCGTTACTTGGCTTCAGATGAACGAAATATTAGCAAAAGATATTTGCATTCTACCTGATAGTCAAGCCGCATTGAAAGCCCTGGAATCTGTTGAAATAACATCAAAAGCAGTCCTAAGTTGCCGCAGATCTCTAAATGAGATGACAGAGCAGCTCAATATATTCCTATGCTGGATCCCCGGACATAGAGACTTCCAAAGTATCTGCAAAGCAGACGAACTCACTAGAAACGGTACCATCAATACCTCTCGCAACATGTAAGCTACTGATAAATGAACTATCCCTTGAAAACACCAACATCAGGTGGTCAACGGGTAGTACATGCAGTATAATGCGTCAAGTTTGGCCAACACTGAACTTAAGACGCTCAAAAGAACTAACATCCCTTAGAAGGGACCAAATAAATATCGTAATAGGCGTTCTAACAGGACACTGCCTGATTGGAAACCATGCCCGAAGACTTAATATTCCCCATAACGACTTCTGCAGAAGCTGCAGAGACGAGGAGGAGGTTGAATCCACAACACACCTTCTCTGCACATGCCCAGCGCTGGCCAGAAAGCGCCATCTCTTCCTAGGTAACTCTCAAAAACTTCGGTCTACCGAATACAAAGCTTCATAAATAGCTCCAACTGGTTCAGATAGAGTGGAAATAATTAACCCCTGGTATCACAACGGGCCAAACTGGCCTGAGTGCGTCTCATGGGAGACAGCCACGTCAACCTAACCTAACCTAACCTACATGAAGTGGTGCTCACAATTTGATTGAAGTATCGTTCTAAAGTTACTATATATTAACTTTAAAGGGGAACTGTGAATACCTTAATTGAATTTTTTTTTGTTTGGTTGCTAAATTTGGTACAAACACATCAACTAGTTGAACAAATGTTTAGCAACCAGCAACCAGTTTATCAACCTAATTTGCGATTCGTCTATAGAGCCCTTTGCAAATTAATGTAAAAAATTAATAATTTTTCCATAAGATTTTGTGCCATGGCGATATTCGTTATAATTATGTATCGATGTTTTTCAACCGGAGTCTCTGTATTTTTTTAACACTAAATTTTTTTTAATTCCGGCTCCTTCACCCAAAAATACTTACCGACTTCGACTCCTCAACTCTGACTCCGCAGCCCTGGAATCTACAACTGTTATGTGACAATAAGAACAGTTAAAATTATTAGAGCAACTTACAAGTGAAGATGCCTGCAGCTTTTGAATGCATTCATTGCAAAATTTGAAATTATTGCATGGTAACAAAACTGTGTTAGATGGTTAGATATTGCAGATAATGTATTTAGCACTTGTATCAGGTGTTGGTGACGTGTTTTCTTCATCTGAATGAGAACTTTCATCATAGTTCGAATAATAAGGCCAAATAGGCTTTATTTAATTTTTTAATTGAAATAAAGCCAACTTTGCGAAATCGGAAAGGAAGCTTTTTACGACTCCTTCTGTGATTTGCTGGAGTAAAATCTTAAAAACGGTACTTTTTTCCGACACCTTTTTTCTTAGAATTAATGTTGCTTTTTGCTTGCCTCTATTGCAACCAGAAAATGTTAAATTAAAAATAATTTTCCGCCCGCCGTAGGAATTGAACTCATATCCTTTCGACTGATAGTTCTATGCTCTAACCATCACTCCATAAACCTTAGTTGTTGCGGCAGATCACAATAATCTATTTAAAGGAATGTGCCAATACACATTATATATCCTTTATATTCTATAATAACTTTTAGCCACTACAATAACCACTAAGTATTGTGTATTGGCTATGCAAACAAGAGTAGCAAAAAATAAAACTGTTGCTTCTACTTACTACTAGAGTTCTTTATGCTTAAAAATAAGCAACCTGTAAGTCAAGCAAGTTTTCGTGCTTATTAAATATGTTACTCTACATTCTAAAGCCATTAAATTAAAAATAGGCTTTATACAATTTTTTGCTTTTGTACGAAATTTGGTTTTTGGGTGATTTTTACTTTTTTTTGTTTTTTTGCTGGTGATCTTCCGTTTTCAATATTTGATAAAAAAAGTCAGTTAGTTCTTAAAGATAACGGAATTTAAAGTAAAAGCAGCGGCTCTTATTTTTTTTGTTTCAGGCCTCATGGAACATGCATTCCATAAATTTTATTCTAGCATGTAATGAAGAAATACGCAATGTATAAGCATCGATACCAATGTCTTTTTCCAAAATTGTGTCTCAATTGTTCATTTCGGAAGGCTTCGCTTTACAAATATAACTAACAGCAGATGAAGTATTTTCAGCCATTCTTAATTTATCGAAGTTCTTGGTTTCTTCAAATCGCTCATTAAAGTGTCCAAGAAAGCGTTTTCAAATAACTTCGATCACTGCTTTGATTTCACTTGTAAGAGTTGAGTTTTTTCACTCAATAAAACTTAAAAGGAATTAAACCGCATTTAAAAAGTTCCCTAAGTGACACAGAAAATTAATTCATTTTAGAATTATTTCTACAAATTTATACCGCAATTGTTATTTTGTTAAAAAAAAAGTAATCATTTAGTTTTGTTTTTTTGTAATTCCTTTATGTACTACTTTCTAATTGCTGTCACTTACTAACAACAGTCACTAAAATGATAAGTATGCATAATTTTTTTTATTTGTATATAACATGGCCGAATTTTTAAAAACTTTGTTCGGCGAACACAAACATGTACCAACTTTTTTTACATATATTTAAAGAGCAAATTCCCGGATTTCATAATATCATAATGTGTTGACCGAGCTTAATTTATATTTTTCATAGAAAATAAAAAAAAATTTTTTCATTGACCAATTCTGATTTTCTGATAACTTTTAAAATGTTCATGTGATCTTAAAAATTTTCTCGTTAAAATAATGGCAATAAGGTGGAGTTTGTTACAAAAGTTACAATAATTTGCTATTAACAAATTTTTTTACTCAAATACACTGCTAAGTTGCATGAAAATTTAAATAAATTTTTTGCTTATATCCGCCTATGACTTTGATTAATTTTTTCTAATAAAAAAAATTCAATTTTAAGGAAAGCATTAATGGATTCTTCATAATTACACATTTCTCTAGAATAGAATAGAATAGAGTAGTTGGAACATTGATTTTTTTCCTCCAAAATCCCACTGTGCGCCACGACGCGTTGCGCGGGCACGGGCCTAATTTTCCCTTTGACTTGACAAAAAAAAAAAAAAAAAAACAACAAAAACATCAAAAAATGTCAGAAATTGTCTTTTATTATAAAAAAGGAATTGAAAATGTTATGAATGTTATTATGAATATGTTTTTTGAGGAATAATACAAATAAAAATTGTTTATTATTTAAAGAAGATTAACCCCATCATTCACTATCACGAAACGAGGCACAAACGACAAAAAATAAACGATCAGCAATACTTTCTTGCATTCAAAAATTTTATCGCTTATCGTGTCTTGCTTATCGTTGGTGTGCTTTTTCGTGATACAGAATGAAGGGATAACCCAGTGGGCAAAAGCAGGGCTTCGAAGCGCTACTTGCAGGCCTTCATATGGATTTTGAAGACCTTCCGCACTCATATCCAAGCCAAGCCCATTAACTTTTTTATATGAAACGAGAAAATTTTCTAGGCCTTCCTCTCTCGCGACTCTAAAGAGGCCTGCCAGAAGCTCTTTTTTGAGAATGCATGTTAAAAGACCTTCTTTATGAGGGCTTATGAAAGCACTCTCAATTCAAGCCTTATTATTCTACTTCATTTGTTAGGGCTGAAGAAGGGTGCTGCTTTAGTAGACCTAATTGTACCTATTTTTTAATGAGTGCTAACAAGAGTGTTCTAGCATAATCTTGTAAGCTTTAAAGAAGGACAGCCTCTATAATTTGCTGGATGGCCGTGCAAAACAGAAAACAGTCAACTGCCGTGTGCAAAACATATGCAGTTAACTGTTTTTTGTTTTGCACGACAGCAGATTGGTGGCAATTTATGCCGAATGGAGTTGAACCGCTATTTTGAAGTGAAACTTCTTAGGTCACTTTACTTCATTTCGTCACACGATAGGGAAGAAAGATATGTTTTATAGTAGAGAGAATGAGAGAGATATATACATTGTACAAATGACTGTAAAAATTTCTTTGTCACCTCTGAGGGTCGAACCTGCGAGCTCAAGATTTCAAAAACAAGGCCTTATCTATTGAGCTAAATTCTTCATACAGGAATCTAGTCTAAATACCAATTAATCAAACTGCTGTAGATGCCCAGTGGAAAAATAATTTCAGAGTTGTGGACCTCATATTTTTATATACATTTTGTTCACAAGTTATCAAACGGGGTAATAGCAGAGCGGTAAAACGTATGACTATAATGCCAGCGGTCCGAGTTCAATGCTCGCATGAGACAAAAAATAAAATTTTCTCGCTTTGTTTTTATTTATGTTTTTTATAGGAGAGCGCTGTGCTCTCCTTGGGCTAACACTTTATGTTATGTTTTACTTCTTTTATGTTTTGCGTTGCACAGAAATAAAAAATTTTTGAGCCCCATCTATAGGAAGGGCTTCTAGAAGTGCTCATTGGTACAGCGATATTAGGAGGTATAAAGATGCCAATAGTAGTAGTTGAAGCATGCCTTTTTTTGTTAAGGCCTAGTATAATTGCCCAGTGGGAAGTTTCTACAGTCGATGTGTTTTGTGACTCCCGGGCGTCGCACAGTGATGCGATTGGTACAAGTTAGACGGAAAATATTATTTTGTGGATTTTTTTGGTAGTTTCCGGTGTTTTAGGTATAGGAAAATGGAAAAAAACTTATTTCAGAAATTTTGGACAAGGGGGCGTGGCATCTGCCATACAACTGAAACATAATTTGCGCTATAACTTAGAAATTAGATAAGCTACGACAACAAAATCAAACGTAGATTTTTTGTATGTAATTTGAAAAAAGTGAAAAAAACTTCAGCGCGATTGAGCAAGTGGGCGTGGCAGGTGCCATACAACTTAATCACATTTTTCGCTATATCTTAGAAATGAGATAAGCTACGATAACAAAATTAAACGTATATGTTTTGTATATAATTTGCAAAAAGCAAAAAAATTTCAGCGCGATTGAGCAAGTGGGCGTGGCAGCTACCACACAACTTAATTACATTTTTCACTATATCGTAGAAATGAGATAAGCTACGATAAAAATATTAAACGTTGATGTTTTGTATATAATTTGCAAAAAGTAAAAAAAATTCGGTGCGATTGAACAAGTCGGCGTGGCAGCTTCCATACAACTTAATCACATTTTTCACTATATCTTAGAAATCAGATAAGCTACAGAAATTCCCAATGTGTTTAACGTGGACACCTGCCGTATAGGCTTAATTCCACGTTGCTCCATAGCATGGGACCGAATCATTGCGTCGGCCAACTCCCCTTTGAGGGTTCAAAGGTACCAATTTAGCTCCATGTTGTGATGCCATTTCGCAACCCTTGGTTTGGGTGGAGGCCTATCTAACACCTCTTCCGTACTAAGGGGTACAGCACCCGAGTTGAGAATGCAACTCTACACTGAGCAGGATTGCTCTACCCGCGATATAGGTGGTAAACCACAGCCACCACGATGCTCCCCGAAGGGCCAGCCCAGTAAGTCAGCCTGGCAAAGCCAGGGTCCGCCGACTACCCGTGGTACCAGTTTTCAAGTCCTTGGTCAGACCTCGTAGCAAGCTACTACCAGTTGAACTCATCACAGTTCCGGACTGGTCGCCACTGTGAAAAACAAATGGAGTTTCATTCATATACCATTCAACCTATGGACCATACACACACTCAGACATAAAAGCACGCAATATTGCCACTAATTCCGCCTGGATTTAATTCAGCAATTTGACCGCTTGACGCGAGCGCATTGCTTAAATCAAAATCACCATTCTCACGCAAAACACCCATTGCACGCAAATCACGAATGTCTTCATAAAAAGAACACTCACGAAGTACATGCAACCAATCCTCACGGACTGATCCACAATCACACCTCTCAGTCACACTCAAGTTTCTTTCATGCAAAAATGCATTGAAAGAACCATGCCCAGTCAACAGGAAGCCCAAGCTTAAGCTGAAGCAAAAGTCTGGACAACCACTCACAAACATAACGTCACGTATAAAATTATGCGTGACCCTTCCATGCTGACATTCATCCCATCTAGATTGCCATCTAGACCGCACACACTCTATCAGCATAGCCTTCCATTCATTCTCATTCATACGTCTTACATGCGTATGGGAGACCCAATCAAACAATAAGGAAGGCACATCCTTCCGAATCCCGTAAGCAACACATTGCTGTGTTACCACAAGATCAAGACGTGGCACCCCCAACAACACTTGCAAGGCATCGGTTGATACCGTACGACATACCGGCATACACCCAATCAGAATGGTTCTCTGACAAGAGAGTATCTTACGATATCCCACAGCAGACCTGACTATACCACCCCACACAGGTGAGCCATAAGTTGCACAAGCAACAAATAAACCCCCATACATGAGGCGAACAGCCCGCCTACTGAGGCCCCATTCACTCCTCAGCAAACGACGCACCTTCCCTACAACCGTCAAAAGACGGGCCCTCATTCTGACCAAATGAACTGAAAAGTTCATTTGTTCCGACATAGTTATCCCCAAGTATTTGACTTCAGTCGCATACCTGAGGCTAACTTCATTCACGCGAACACATGGATGTCGACTAGATCAGGGCTTCCCAAAGTGGGTGCCGCGGCACCCTGGGGTGCCGCTAGCACAAGCCAGGGGTGCCGCCAGCGTATGCCAGCGATGCCAACACATTCCATAATTTTCACAATAAAATTGAGATTAAGCAGTAGAATTTCATTTTATAATATGGCAATACCACTATTAAATCCCCAATTTCATTTTATAATATGGCAACACCATTATTATACCACGTCTACAATTCACAATAGCACAACACAAATAAATAAAAAAAAACACACAGCTAGAAAACAGCTAGAAACCATACGAAAACAAGAAAGAGCACAAAGAGAATATGTACATATTTGTTTTTCTTTGGTTTTATTTTAGTGTATACATACATATGTACATACATACAAGCAATTTTTTGGTCAGATCAATTGTAAATAGTAGCACAAATTTAGGGGAATTCCCTTTTTGTGCATATAAGCAAATTTACTTGTCAGAGCAATTGAAAAGTGTTAGTATTTTATGAACTATCAATACAGTCAGACGTGTTTGGTAAAGAAATTTTGTCTTTTTTACGTTTAATGGAGTAATTATGAACGTATTTGTTGCAGAATTATGGACAATTGGCTAAAAACTGGGTCTTTGAAAAGAAAAGGTGGTGAAATTGTAGAAGCTTCTGAAACGTCTGATTCAATGACAACCAGCATCGCCGAATGTGACGAAATCTGCCAGCAGCCTTCTGACAGCCTAAGCCCAAACTGTTCTGCTTCAGTTCGAGAAAAGGAAATTCATGTTTCAAAGGAGATTCGAGGAAAAATAAGAAAATATGACCCTAGTTACCTTACTCTGTTTGGCTTTGTTTCAGTTGGAAACGAACAGACACCCGAAGGGCAATGCGTTAATTGTCATAAAATTGTTGCTAATGGCTGCTTAGTCCCATCCAAACTAAAAAGACACCTGGAATGTAATCATTCTGATTTAGTGCATAAAGGTGAAGAAATCTTTAAGCGCCGCGCTTTATCTCTTCAGGCAGGGTCATCTATGATGGAGAGAATTTCTAAAAATGAAAATGAAAATGCAACTGAGGCTTCATTTATTGTTAGTTTACATATTGCAAAAACTGGAAAACCTCATACTATTGCCGAGACATTAATTAAACCTTGTCTGAAGGATGTTGTTAGTTGTATTTTAGGTCCAGATATTGCCAAGAAGATTGATGCTGTGCAGCTATCAAATAATACGATAAGCAAGCGAATTAGCTCAATTTCAGAGACAGTCGAGAACGAACTTATAAAAAGATTAAAATCTTGTGAATTTTTTAGTTTACAGCTTGATGAAAGTACCGACGTAGCGGGACTTGCTGTACTTCTTGTATTTGTGAGGTACCCATTCGCAATGCAAATAGAAGAGGAACTCTTGATAAGCGAAGCGCTTGAGACTTACACCACTGGCGACGAGATTTTCAAAGTTATCGACCAATTCATACAGAAAAATTGTTTGGAATGGAGCAAGCGCGTGGATGTTTGCAGTGATGGAGCGGCCGCAATGGTTGGAAAAACGAAGGGAGCGGTGGCTAAGATTAAGCAAGTGGCAAAAAACGCCACCAGCAGCCACTGTCTTATCCATCGGCATTCTCTGGCGACAAGAAAGATGCCACAAGAATTAAAAGTCGTACTGCATGATGCTGTCAAGATAATTAATCATGTTAAAAGCCGCCCACTTCAAGCACGCCTTTTAAAACTTACCACCGAAGATATGGGTATGGAACACTTTCACCTCTTGCTGCACACAGAAGTGCGGTGGCTTTCAAGGGGTAAGGCTTTAGCCAGACTGTTTGAACTAAAAGATGCACTGGTGGTCACATTTACAGAGCAATCTTTCATTCAAAAATTAACTGATATCGATTGGCTGCTTAAATTGGGATACCTTTCCGATATATTCGAAAAATTAAATGAAACCACCACATCTCTTCAAGGGAAAGAAGGAGCACAATTAGCTAAAATCAAAGGACTGCGCAAAAAAATTATATTTTTTTACACGTGTGTTAAGAGCAAAGATATCTCCAACTTTCCTCGGTTACAAGAATTTGTCAAAACAAATGAGATCCATCTTCAACCAAAATTTCTCGAAATTATTACCACCCACTTGGTAGGTTTGGAAAAAACCATTGTTGAGTATTTTCCTGATATTGATTCTGAGGATGTCTACAGCTGGATGATAAACCCGTTTTCGTGCAACCCAACACATAAACCTATTGGGATGGCAAATGAAGCTTTTCAAAATCTGCTGGAAATCAGTGAAGACAACACTTTGAAACAAAAATACCACGACGGGAACCAAGAACAGTTCTGGATGCAAGTATACACAGAAAATAATTCTATTGGCAAAATTGCAATAAAAAAACTTGTCCGTTTTACTTCAACTTATCTATGTGAGTCTGCATTCTCAACGTATGCTTACATAAAAAACAGATACAGGAGCAAACTTTCAGCTTCAAGTGATTTAAAGGTAAAATTGACAAAACTTCTTATCAACTTAAAAGAAATAATGAAAAATTCATTTAAACAGTTTCATTCTTCCCATTAAAGACAAATGAGCGCTAAACTGCATTGTGTTTTCTTGTATTCCTAAGTAGTCAAACCTTTTTGAGAGTAGGTGTGCCGCGAATTTTTTTACGCGCAACAAGGGTGCCGCGGTGAAAAAAGTTTGGGAACCCCTGGACTAGATGATAATCTGCCTTTCAGCAGCATCATCACAGTCTTATCCATGGCTACACTCACACCAACACGCTCACCCCAATCACACGCTAAATGAGATAAGCTACAGTAACAAAACTAAACGTAGATGTCGTGTATGTAATTTCAAAAAAGTGGAAAAAATTTCGGCGCGATTGAGCAAGTGGGCGTGGTAGCTGTCATGCATGTGGACTATATATTGGTCCATAACTAAGAAATGAGAAAAGCTATGAAATATTTCGATATATAAGCTTTTCTCTGAAAAACAAAGATCAAGTTGGAAGATGAATCAAATCGGATGAAAACCACGCCTACCCCGCCCACACATAGTGACTTTATTACAAAGGTTAAATGTCTTAGAATTCCACAAAAATTAATAGATGGGCTTGAAATTTTGCGTATGAGCTTCGATATTTAATATGCACTCTGAGTATGAAATTCAACGAAATCGGGTGAAAACCACGCCTACCTCCCATACAAACTGAGTTTGAATATACTTTGGTTCGGTCGTGGGTCTATTTTAATTTCGGCCCAGTCGACGATCATTGCTTACTAGTTATAAATTTAATTTACAATGAACATTAAAAGCACTAGCAGCTTCGGCTATGCTTATCAAAATTATAAAAAAATTTAGAACTTAAATAAGACATAATAATGGTTAAATAAAAAATATATTTTTGCATATATAAAATGGCCCTTTTTTAATTTTACAAAATATTTTACCAATTTTTGCGTTTTTTAAAAAAAAAAACTTCAGTTAAAATATTTTATTTTTTTTTTATATATATATTACAATTTTATTTTTTTTAGTTTAAAAATATTTTCTAATGTGTTGAGAATATTAAAACACCACATATAGTCTATTCGACCTCAAATTCAATACATTTCATACAAAACGGTCAGGACCTAGTTTATACATGCATTTTTAGGACCATCAAACAGGTTAAAAAACAAGGCAACTGGCCATTTGCGCAGCTTGGCACTTTAAGAACTTGGAGTAGACATAATAATGGTTAAATAAAAGATACATTTTTGTAAATACAAAATGGCCCTTTTTTTAATTTTCCAAAATATTTTACCAAATGTTCATTTTTTACACAGTTATATCGATAAATACCGCTTTATAGCGCGAACATTTTAAAAGATAGGTAATTAAAAATATTTTATTTTAAAATATCATATCTTTTTCATAAAGTATGCCAATTTTCAACTTATTTGGATATTGGGAAATATTTAAAAAAAATAATTAAGTATAACTAGAAAACTCATAAGAAAAAATTTCAAAAAATCACCTTTTGGGTCAACTCTCACTTCAGCAAACGTCATCAGCAACATCAACTGAAGCAGAGAATCAACAGCCGCCAAAGCAGGTAAACAACAAACATCAACAGTTGCTAGGTAACAAACACCCACAACGTCATGGAAAGATTTGGGGCAGTCGAGTGCGGATCGACAAACAGCTGATAAAACAAATAAAATAAAAACAACTAAAACTTCTCCTGGCTTTAAAGAAACCGATCAGCGGGAGGCTGCAGAACAAAAAACAAACACTTTATATAAATCTACAAATATGACTAATAGTCAGCTTCACACAGAAAAATATCACCACACAGCAGCAAGCAAAACAAATCTACCAATAACGGCTCCAACTCAAACAACAGCTCCAACTCAAAACCAGCAATCTTCGTTAAAAGATAGCACAATCAGTTATTCTAACGATGACCCTAGCTGAATTACTCTCCAGTTGCTTTATGAAGAAATCTTAAATCTAAAGAAAATGAACAATGAGTTTTTAGGTACTCTTGGGCAGCTAAAATACGAAAACGATCTCTTGAACAGAAGAGTTGCTAGTCTTGAAAATAAGGTAAACTGGAGTGAGCAAAAGCAATTAGAAAATGTAATTGAAATTGTTGGCATACCAAATATTACAAACATTAATGCTAAGGCGTGCGTTCAGAAATTAATGGGAGATGCTCTTAATATGGCTGTACCGTCGGAACAAATTAAGAGATGCTATGTCAAAAAAATCTACAAGAAAAGAGGTAATAAAAATAATGTCGGAGATTACAGCGATATTCTGTGTGTCCACCTTTCGTCATATGAACTTAAAAAAGAAATAATGAAAAACAAGAAAAAAGCAACGAAGAAACTTAATTCATCATTGTTTATTGATGGCGCGAAGAAAAATATCTTTGTAAATGATTGCTTTACAAAGTATAACAAAGCATTGTTTATGTCCGCTAAATCAGCCCAAAAGCAAAGGAACTTTAAATATTTATGGTTTAGTAATTCTAAATTTTTTATGAAAAAAGATGATGGTAGTAGGATTGTAGTTGTAAGATCTTTTGAAGACCTCAATAACATTTAATTTATAGCAAATAACTTTATTAAATTAATATATGGATAATAATGATCATGATCTTACAAACAACAATCCTACTATTTTCACCCTTAATAATTTTGAAGATATCTCTATACTAAGCCATCAAAAATTATTAGTTTTACGCGAAAATATAAGGAGCTTGCGACAAAACTTTGATACCTTGATTTGTAACCTTCAAGCACTTAATTACTTGCCAGATATAATTTTTTTGTCTGAAATCTGGATTTTTTCGTTCGAAATCAATGATTATAATATTCCCGGTTTTTCTTTTTTTGCTAATACCAATGACTCGTATTCGGTAGGTGGAGTAGGTGTATTCGTGCGCGATTGTTTTGATTGTAATGTAAACTGTTGGAATCTAAAAAGCGCAGATGCAATAAAAATTTCTCTCTGTTTAAACAAAGACGTATATAACTTTATTTGCTTATATAGATTTCATTCTCATCCTGTTTCATTATTTTTAGATGAATTTTCAACGTTTTTAGGTAACGATTATTCGGCTAATCTTGTTTTACTGGGTGATTTTAATCTAGACCTACTACACACCAACCAGTCTTTAGATTCATATCTTACGCTCACGGCTGAAAATGGACTAACTTCCTTCATAAATGAGCCTACCAGACCTGTGTCAGGCACTTGTCTTGACCATGTGCTTGGTCGTTTTGCTAAAATACCCCTCAACTTCTGTTTTCGAATAAACCTTGATCTTCGTGTGACTGATCATTGTCTAACGGGTATAAAATAAATAAATAAATAACTGGCCATTTCAGCCCTTGAAAGGACTTTGACCTAGCTTCTTATGATCAATTGTGTTGTGCGTGTTATTAAGTTTGTACACAATTGACCGAGAAATGGACCTACAGGCTTAACGCCGACTCCGAACGGCGATGAACGGAATGTTCTTATTCTCAAGAAGCTTTACATGGCATTTTTATTACTCTCTGAGGTTTGCCATTGTCTGCAGAGAGGTGGCGGCCGTACAGAAAAATTATTTTAATTCAAATAATTTTCTGTCGCTGTTGGGGTTCGAACCTGGGTCTCCAAAGTTCGTTGACATAGCGGCCACACACTTTAACCAACTACGCCACGGACGCCACACTAAACTTAATTGCAGATATAAATAATGATGTTAATTTACTTAGAGTTTGGTTTGCAGAACATAAATTACTTGTTAGCAGGAAGACTAAACTAATGTATTTTAGCTTATGTAATATAGTGTCGCCGGAAATCGATATAATTTTTCATGGATATGATTGTTGTCGTTTTAGCTTAACAGCAGATACGAGACATAACCTAGGTTTCACATATGACGATAGAATTCCTTGTAGTAATAATTGCTTTGTTATCGAAAGTGTACCTTGCTATAAATATTTAGGAGTAATGGTTGATCAACATCTTACCTGGACCGCACACATTTCATTGTTGAAGAAATATCTGTTTTCCTCGTTAAGTTGCTTTTATAAACTAAGACAGTTTTGTTTTGAAAGCACATTAACTAAAATCTACTACGGAATTTTTCACTCTAGATTACAATATGGTGTGTGCTGCTGGGGAGGTGCTTATCTGCATAAGCATCTATTGATCTATTGATCTAGATTTGACCTCATCTATTGATCTATTTAGGCGTCTTAAGATTTTACGGTTAAGACATCTTTATTACTTATAAGTTCTCAAAATATTTTTTAAAAGAAGTGGGTATATGCAGAACCCCATGGATGGTACTTACAACCTAAGAACGAATCAAAACTCTACCATTACTGTTCCAGTTTTTCGCACAACCCACTATCGCAATTTTTTTTCGATATTATCTTATAGACTTTACAATAAACTCCCAGCAAGTATACGCCTTGAAAGAAATTTTTTTACTTTTTTAAGAAAAATAAAATTATGGATCTTTGAGTTCGACCACTCGGAAATCGAATTTTTGTTGCGCTCCAGTAGTTCATTTTCGTTTGTACTTTATTTTTACACAGAAATCATTGTTTTTCTTCAAATATATCATTGTTAATTTTTCAAAACTGCTTTATTTAAGTTTTAAAATTGTTAAATTCAATTCACCCCACAAAACACTTTTTATATTAACACATTTTATTTAGTTCTACATATGAATTGAAGTGGCATTTATCACTATTTTTTCTAATATTTAATGTCAATAACTTTTCTTATAAGTTATAATTGATCTAATGATTGTTTATTTTATTTATTAATCATATCAAATCTTTGTACTATGAGAATAAAGAATAATAATAATAATAATAATAAATAACTTTCAAGAATTTTTGCATTTTTTGTAGAAAGCGCAGGTAAATAAAAAAATTATTCCTCAGATCATTATTTAATAGTTTAAAACATTCAGAATGTAAAAATTCGATTTCGAATTCTTTCCGTCTAACATGCCCTTTCGCATCACTGTGCGTCGCAAGTATCATTGTAGCACGTATAATGATATTTTTTTGAGTTTTTCGATTTCAATTTATGTAATCGATTTGTATCTGTTAAATATATTAATATACTATTAACTTTTTTTCTACCAACGAACTCGAATTAATTGTTCCATTTTATCTGCACTGCTTGAACATACTCTTTAATAATTCAAACAAAACTGAAAAACTTTCAATAACAATACCTAAAATCATTCTAGAAATAACAAGGAAAACAAAAGAAGAACCGCGGCTTTTACTTTAAATACCGTTATCTTTAAGAACTTATAGACTTTTTGTCAAATATTGAAAACGAAAGACCACAAAAAACTACGAAATTTTAACCAACAAAAATGTAAAATCACCCAATTTATTTTGGGTGATTTTTCATATGAAAATTCGTATGAAAAAAAAATTGGGTGATTTTTCATTTTTTTTTTTGTTTGGGTGATTTTGAGGAGTGCTGAGTCGATTTAGCCATGTGCGCCTGCCCGTCCGTATGTAAGCATGTATGTACTTATAAGCACTTAAAAAGAACAAATTTAGTACTCTAGAGTTGTTTAATGCTTAAAAAAATACTAACCCTGATTCCTACACGATTTTTATTTAATTTTTTTTTTTTTTTTTTTTTTTTTTGATGTGAATATGCTTGTGATGTTGTTGGTATGTGTTTTTGCATAGAGCGAAGGAAAAATTAACAATTGAAAAAAAAGTGTGTTGACAAGTGCGTTTTCTAAGTGACATCTGATTAAAATTACTGGTGTGAAGATTAACGTGTGTTTTTAATTCACTTCACGTAATTTTGAAGTTTTAAATAATAAATAATTTTAATAAAAACTAGTAAGAAATGATCTTCGACTGGGCCGAAGTTAAAATACCCCCAGGTCCGAACCGAAGTATATTCAAAGTCTTAAGCCGTCAATAAAATTTTAATTTGTAAAAACATTTTCGTTATACATGGTTTTAACAGAAAATATTCGCTTTCATTTTTTATAAAATCACTTTGTATGGGAGGTGGGTGTGGTTTTCACTCGATTTGATTGAATTTTATACACAAAGTGCATGTTATATATCAAAGTTAATATGCAAAATTTCCATACATATAAAAAGTCCATATATTATTTTTTGTGGAATTTAAAGATATTTTACTTTTTAGATAAAGTCACTTTGTATGGGAGGTAGGCGTGGTTTTCATCCGATTTGGTTGAATTTCATACTTAGAGTGCACTTTAAATATCGAAGCTCATATGCAAAATTTCAAGTCCATACATTAATTTTGTGGAATTCTAAGAGATTTTACCATTTTGATATAGGCACTTTGTATGGGAGGTAGGCGTGGTTTTCATCCGATTTGGCTCATTTTCGAACTTGACCTTTATTTTTTAGGTAAAAGCTTAAATATTGAATTTCGTGATGATAGTTGGAAAATTACGGCTGTAATCGTGACGACAGACGGACAGACAGACGGACATGGCTAAATTGACTCGGGTGGTGATGCTGATCAATAATGTATATACTTTTCTATACCTACCACGCCTCCTTATGGACGTTACAAACAGAGTGACAAAATTAATATACCCCCATTGACGTTTTTTAAACGTGGGGATATAAAAAAAAACCATTAAATTATCAAATCTATGAAATTGCGAAAAAGCTTCGCTTCTCTCCTATGTCTAAATAAGCACCTACGTTTTTTTTTTATTTTTTGTGTAGGCAGTTTTAATTTTGACCTCTAGGGCAAAAAAAGCTATAAAAAGCTAATTTTTCCACCAGTACGATTTTTTTCTCACCAATAGATGGCGCTTTTTGTCACTTCCCATCGCAAAAATTCTTATTTTATTCAGTACTAGCTTTTTCCCAGTGCGCTTTGCTGCACCTTATCTAGATAAGTGCCGGAAAATGTTGCAATGCCTTCAGCGTTATTATTTGTAAATCATCTCGTACTCGAAGCATAGGGGTCGTTCATAAATTACGTGACCGGTTTTCAATTTTTTTTTCCCCCCTCCGGTACTCTTCGTAGTGCATTTCAAAAACACTCCCCTCCACCCACATAAAATAACGTAGTATATGAAATAAACAAATTAATTGATTAAAAAATATTCGAAACGGAAAAAATAACTGTCGAAAAGCAAGCAAAGAAAAATTATGCCCTCACTACACTTGCCAATAGTTAACAGTCAATTTAGACGGTCAAACATTAATATGTAAGTATGAAAATGGTTTGAAATGTTGGGTTGTATTAATTTCAATTTTTGACGTAGAATACGTCATTCTCGGAGGTAAGTAGGGTGGTGGATAGTGATCAGGTGTCGGTATTTATATAACTTTTTGAGCCTTTGGTGGGCCTAAAGTACTGATCGTACAATGTTGATGTTAGCACTTGTTGGTCTGCTTGATCCTCAATGCGACAAAAATTCATGTTAGAACTCTCTAACTTATATAAATTTTACACGATTACATGAAATAAAAAGCCAACATTTGATGTTTTTGTTTGCTTAAACTTCCTACCTATTTATCGGCAGTTTCCGGTTTTATCGACAAAACCATAAAATTTGTATGGGAGCCCCCCTAAGGAGTGGTCGGAGGGAATAGGTGTCAAAGGCAGAAATGTTCCTTTTGCAAAAGTAATGGGGGTCGGTCATACATATTAACCCTCTCCGGCACTCTCTTAACCCTAGTGTGTTGACCACTTTAATTGTCACATTAACAATGCAGGGGTCTAGCCAGACCCCATACATATTTATATGAGTTTCAAAGAAAAATTTCAGAACATTGTTGATAGTTTTATTTAAAACATGTAAAATTCACATTTGAGATGTACGATTTGAGATGTTTACACGAGTATATTTAAAACATCTGTATGAGCAAGCGGAATGCTGCTCGTAAGGAGGGTTAAACATATTTCGCAGTAGAAACGAGTTTTATGCTGTGCTTTATCATTGACATGACATAAACGAAAATCACATTTTTTTCCAAAGCGTTGCTCTTACTGGAACACAATTGGACCGTTGTTGTCCAAAAAAAAAAAAAAAATACATTAATATCAAAAAATAAATACATATCTGAATCGTTACCGAAATTGGTCTGACAAGGAATCCTTCTATAGTGGCTCATTGCTGCGATGGTGTCAACCTCGGTAGTCGAGTAGGTAGCGTGCTTGACTGTCACCCTTAGAGGTTCGAATCCCGGCCAGGCCATGGTCCAACGCTATAATCTTTCGCATTTGCAATTTTCTTTCGTCATTTCTAATCAATTGAAATTGAAAAGTCATCACTATATTACGACTTGAAGTTTTAGTTGGTGGTAGAGAAGTTTGAGAAGACTGAGGTAAAAAGTATAACACACGCTTAGAACATCCTACACATGTTTCATTTGATTGCCCCCTTCCCTCCAACTAATCTATCATCTCATTTCAAACCAAGGTAGACTTGGCTGAATAGGTTTTACACCTAAAATCCTTGGTTCAAAGCGAAAAACAACAACGTAGATATTTTCACTTGTATATTACACTTAACAAGAAAAATACAATTTCATGTATAAATGTATAATGTACATTTTATGCAAATGGTAGTTTATTTATTATAACTACATCACATATAGTTCTTACTCTCTGAAGTTTGCCATTGTCTGCCATATAAGTGACGCCCGAACAGAAAAATTAATTCAATTGAAAAAACTTTTTGTGTCCGGTGAGAATTGAACCAGGGTTCTCTGTCGTGTGGGCCACGCACTCTACTCACTGCGCCACGGCCACTACGCATATACATATAAATGAAAAAAAATTTATGTGAAATCGGATCGGATTTATTTTTTATGAAATCGTAATATATTGAAGAATTATGAGCAAATATCAAATAGGTTGATTCCCGTCTTAAGTTTGTAAGAAATCCGATATATGGCGGACCATACGGCAACACTGCTAAAAGGATCATATGGCAATACTTCTGGTAATCAACTAGCATAAAACAACAAAGAAACAAAAAGCCGAATTCCAAAATATATTCTTACAAAATGCATAGGGTCTGGCTGGACCCCAGCGTTGCGATTATGACTAGGATTTTCATTTTTTAAAAATCAGGACTCACCCTGTATTTTTCGAAAATATTTTTTTATAAAGGTATTTAGAAAATGTTTCTCTAGGAATTCATGAAATATGACATCGATACGAAAAGTAAAAGTATTAAAAAAATTGAAATTATATCTAAAAGAGTCTGTCCAGACCCCAATATTTATTTAAGGGTTAAAGGTCATATGCTCAGGTGTATGGAATAAATAAACAAAAGCCATAAAATTTGTATGGGAGCCCCCCTAAGGAGTGGTCGGAGGAAGTAGGTGTTAAAGGCAAAAATGTTCCTTTTGTAAAAATAATGGGGGTCGGTGATACATATTAACCCTTTCCGGCACAAACACAATAAAATTTGTATGGGAGCCCCCCTAAGGAGTGGTCGGAGGGAAAAGGTGTGACAGGCAAAAATGTTGCTTTTACAAAAGAAATGGGGGTCGGTGATATAATTTAACACGCGCCAGCCAACCTAATTTGCGATATCAGCCAGCCACGCGCATGCAGGTGCAACATGATCCTCACAGTCACGGTCACCTCAGCATGAGAACGTCGCTGAAGCGACGTCGCTGCTTCAAATCATGGGAAGCGCAGCGTAAGCAAATAAGGGCTAAGTTAGCTTTACGAATAATTGTATTTATACTTATAACAAATGAGTTTTGTTAATCTTAGGCAGACCACAAGAGGGAATGGTAATAAATTTATTATAACTTAATTTCGTTGTTTCAATTTAATTGCAGGAACGGATAAGGAGCCAGTGGCCGGCTCCCAACTTTAATTTTTTCGAGTGTGCTGAGGCACATTCGTTAACTGGCGCCCGAGCAGGGACCCACTTAAGATGTGGGTTCCTAAAAAAGGACTCCCTTAAATGTGGGATCCTTCTACAACAGCTGAGCCTTTGCTTGGTAACAAATTTTTAGAAAATAAAAATAACTCGCGTGCAAAACCTCCCCCCACCAGTGGTAAGGAGTTTTGTGGACGCGAGATCATCATTGTTGTATTGATCATCAATGTTGTACAATTTATATTGGTTGGAGGACATCGCGCACATATACACCTAGGCCGGTGTCTCTCCACTATTAAGCCAATTGGTTAACGGGTTTGCGATCCTGCAATTTATTTTTCAGTGCTCACATGGGAACACACTGAAGATTGCTAATGGTCCAAACTTCCATTGTGAAGCAAGTCGTGCCTTAGTAGGTTGCCTGCAATCTTATTGCAGACGACTAAACAGGATCACATGACCCTTCCTTGACCGCCTTAAAAAGACCTGCGTGTGTGGCACACGTCGCCGTTCCCATAAGAACACGGCAAAAATTCACAAATTAATTAATGGTTTTTTTTTATTATTTACAGGATATCATCAAAATGTAAGCCAGAAATTGTGCGAAAAAATATAAGAATTAAAATACTAAAAATAAACAATTGTGCGCCGAGAATAAAACAAAAAATACAATAAATTAGTTAAAGAAAAATTCGTGTAAATTGTGTGCCAAGAAAAAAAATAATAAAAATAAAAGCCAAAGCCATAAATTGTGTGCCAAAGAATAAAAACAAGTTCAAGAAAAATTCTTGTAAATTGTGTGCCAAGAAAAAAATTATAAAAATAAAAAAATTCTTCAAGAAAATTGTGTGCCAAAGAACATAAAAAAAAGTTCAAGAAAAATTCTTTCAAATTGTGTGTCAAGAAAAAAATAATTAAAATAAAAAATTACTTCAAGAAAATTGTGTGTCAAAGAAAAGAAGGCCTAAGGAAAAAAAAAGAAGTTAAACTAAGGTAAAAGAAACGATTGTGCAAAAAATAATAAGGAATGTGCTTGCAAACGGTGAGTGATCTTAAGACTTTCTATCTTTAAAACTAAGAACATTAAAATTTTTATTATTGTGCCATGGACGCCCTGACAACGAAGGTAAACGAAATAATGGGGGGATCAATGCTCTGCTGGAGCAAATAAGACGAATTGAACGCGTCTGGGAGGAATCGAAAGCCACGGGATCGGCTTAGAAGAGGAACTCCGTAGGATTGAGGGGAGAATTGGGCAGGTAGAGACAGGCTCAGAGGCGGTTCAGCCTATGAGACCTTCTGTCATAATTTCCCGTGGGCCTTTAAATGAGCAGGAATTAAATGATATAGGTAGACTTCCCGATTGCGTCAGGGAATTGCAAGTGTTCGAAGGAAATCCTTCACAATACATCTCTTGGGTCCACAACGTGGAAACGATTCTCAAGAATTACGCGGTTGTTAGGGAAAAGCCATTGAACCGCTCAATACTGCAGCACATTAGGCAAAAAATTCGTGGTAGTGCTGATTCAGCGCTGGTCTCTTACATTTTGGATGGTGATTGGCCGGAAATTAAAAGGGATCTATCCCTTCATTACGCCGATAAGAGAGACATCCGAACTCTGGAACACCAACTAAATCAGTTGGTGCAGAAGGGATCGAAACTTGATGAATTCTACGCCACAGTGAATCATCAACTTTCACTTATAATGAACAAAATAAGATGCGATTTCTACTCGCAAGAAACCGTGGACGTGGACGTGGACGTGGGTTTAGATGCCGATCTGTCGCGGATGCTAATAGTGCAGAGACCTCGAACACTGCCCGAAGCATATTCGTCCTGCCTGGATATGCAGAACCTGACCCTGCGAAATAAAATAATTCACATGAACACGCCGAATATAGTGGTAGTTCCCACAAGTAACTTGACTCGTGGAGAACAGCGTTCACCCCTTCCCCCTAGGCCACGATTTAATAACAGTTGGGGTATTAGGCAATACAACAATAAATTTCAGGGAAATTATAGGGGATATGGACCGCATGCAAATCGATCATTTGCACCTAAGCCTGTCGAGAAAATGGAAGTCGATACATCTGTTCAGACGAGGCATGTTAACTACATGAACCGGCCCTCAAACTAAACTAGCTTATCCTCAGGCTCAATGCCAGTAGATCCATCCTTTTCAGTTAATACAGCAGCCGGACCAATCAAAATAAATAAAAAAGTATGCGGTAAGTTTTTTTCAGAATGTGGGCAGTGATGAAATAATAACGTTCTACGTGCTCCCAGGACTCGAATCCTTTGACGGAATCATAGGTGATGACACCTTGAAACAACTCGAGGCCGTAATAGATAGAAAAAACCATACTCTAACAATACACGAAAACATAAAAATATCACTTAAAAATATGCAAGCTAGTGGGATCAACCATCTTAAAATTGAAGACGTCCCGAAAGAAGCATTTCCAGCTATCAAATCTCTGATTGAACGATATCCCGAGCTATTCGAACCTTTGGATGCAAAAACAAACATAAAGACAGCAGTTAGGGCTGAGATAAAAACTACCACTTCAGAACCTATATATACGAAATGTTATCCTTATCCTGTTAACATGAGGGAGGAGGTGGAAAAACAAATTTGCGAACTGCTCGCTGAAGGTATCATTCGTCCATCCAAGAGCCCATACAACTCTCCAATATGGGTGGTTCCAAAGAAACCTAAGCCTTCTGGAGAAAAACAGTATAGAATGGTTATAGATTTCAAACGTTTAAATGCGGTAACAGTCTCCGACGCTTACTCAATTCCCGATATAAATGCAACGCTAGCCAGCTTAGGTCATTCCAAATACTTTACCACCATCGATCTAACGTCAGGATTTCATCAGATTCCAATGAAGGAATTGGATATACCAAAAACAAAGTTCTCAACCATAAATGGCAAGTATGAATTTTTAAGGCTTCCGTTCAGTTTAAAAAATGCGCCCGCAATATTCCAAAGGATGATCGACGATGTGCTAAAGGAATTCATAGGCAAAATTTGCTATGTCTACATCGACGACATTATAGTATTTGGGAGAGATATGGAAGAACATCTGAAAAACATCGATACTGTGTTCAGAAGACTGGCGGAAGCTAATCTACGTGTGAATATGGAAAAGACTAAGTTCACAAGGACAGAAGTGGAATTTCTTGGGTATGTTATCACATCTGAGGGCATAAAACCTGATTCTTAAAAAGTTAAGGCAATTGAGGTTCTTTCACCACCACAAACGTTGAAAGAGTTAAAAAGTTTCTTGGGAATGACCTCATACTACCGTAGATTTATTCGTGACTACGCGAAGGTCGCAAAACCTTTGACAAATCTCACCAGAGGTGAAAATGCTCAAATAAAAGCCAACCAGTCAAAAAATATACGCATTCAATTGGGTAAAGATGCTTTAGAGGCGTTTGACAATTTAAAAAAGTTGCTGATTTCATTAGATGTCCTTGCATTTCTTGATTTCGGAAAACCATTCAACTTAACTACGGATGCATCGAATTATGCCATTGGAGGAGTACTGTCTCAGGGTGAGTCAGGAAGAGATCGACCTATTGCTTTTATCTCACGATCACTCAGCAAGACGGAGGAAAATTACGCCACAAATGAAATGCTAGCCATAGTTTGGGCATTGGACAACTTAAGATCTTATTTATACGGGGCAAAGATGGTAAGAATTTTCACAGATCACCAACCTCTCACATTTGCGTTGTGAAGTAGAAATTACAACGCAAAGTTGAAGAGATGGAAAGCCAGAATCGAAGAGTATAACCACGAATTGGTTTACACTCCTGGTAAATCAAATTCTGTGGCAGATTCTCTATCAAGATTGCAGTGCCAAGTAAACCATATAACGGATTCTCTAGTTTCCAATGAGGATTCTACAACCGAAACAGCTAGCGAAGAAGGTGATAACTCAAGAGCCGCAACAGCTGGTGGTGAAATAGATTCAACTACTGAAACAGCAAGTGAGATAGGAACAATACATAGTGCAGCTCAAGATGCATCAGATTTAATTCCTCACGTAGAAGTTCCATTAAATGTTTTCCGAAACCAACTTATAATCCGTAAAGGGAATGGGACCATCTTAACTGAAAATCCACATCCTGGTTTTTTGCGACACTATGTTGCTGTAACAGCATTAGAAAATGACTCACTAACGCAGATATTAAGGGAACGCCTTAGCCCTTCGCTCATCAATGGAATTAAAATCCCGGAAAATCGTATACAGCTACTTCAAGATGTTTACCTTGAACATTCCTCACTTTACAAAATCAGGATAACTCAGAGGGTTGTTGAAGATGTTACAAGAGAAGATAGAATTTGCGAAATTATCGAAAATGAACACAGGATGAGTCCATTGGTATCTAATTATATTAGAGGTCTAGGTATAGAACTTTATCAAACTCCTATACAAAGGAGTGAGGTAAATGGCCAGGTCGAGAAATTCCATTCAACTCTCATAGAGATATATCGTTGTATTCGCAAGGAAATTAGAGAAACTCGTCCAAAAGAGCTGTTATATATTGCTGATCGCTATAACAACACGATACACTCAGTAATGAAGAGGAAGCCCAGCGACATTTTCTTTAACCGAACGCAAAGGATAAACCACCAACAACTGAACGACTTTCGTGGTAGGGTCCACAAAGAGATTAGGGAACAAATTAGGAAAAACCAAGAGACAAGAAACCTCCGGCTTAAGAAAATAAAGGAAAAGTGAAAGAAAGTTTCAACAAGGTGAGGTTGTATACGTGAGGGACAAGCAAATTAAGGGTAAGCAAAAGGCTCTATATAAAAAAGAAAAAATAGGAAAAGATAAAAGGGTAACAATAGAGACTGACACTGGCAGAAAAATTCACAAGGCACAACTAAAAAATACAGGCACTCAACAGAATTAATTTATGGCATAAAATATGCGTGAAAGTCTATAGATCACAGCACTTAACCAAATTTTAATTAAATTATTAAGTTAAATTATTAAATAAAGTAAAAAGTTGAAAGCACAAGCACAAGTCAAAAAAAAAAAACAAAAAAAAAAAAAAGTTTAGGCACTAGGAAAGAAAAAAATAATTACTTGCAATGCAAGACTATACAGAAAAATATATTAATAAAATATTCTGAAATCAAAGCACAAAAATTATATGAAATGTTATTTAAGAACAAAGCACAAAAAAGAAAAACATGGCACAAAAATGCAAAAAATAAAGCACACATATCCAGAAATAAAAGGCACGAAGTACATAAAATTTAAAGAAATGTACTAAAAAAATTAATAAAAAATTAATATCGAGAAGCTTAAAAATATATACAAGCTTAATACGAATATGATTTAAGCAAAAATCTAAATAATCTGATAAGTCATTTTTTATTTTTCATTGAATTTTAACTAACCTTACTACTTATTTTAAGAATCAAAATATTTATGCAATTCACAGGTCTCACGAGAATCAATCCTAGAATTTGTAATTAAGGAAGAAAAATTTTAATAAGCAATAAATCCTTTTCTGTAATAGCATTCGAGAAACCTGTGAATGTGAAATTTTGTTTGAAATTTATTGTAAAAATCTTTTTTTAATTGTTGTAAAAGATAGATTGCTCTTAATATCCGGAGTTTCCGGCTTCAACATCTATAGCTACAATTCTCCCTTGGTGACAATTGAGCATGGGCGTGGCTGGATCGTCAACGGGCACTTTAACCTACTTCACATGATTGACCTCGGTTACTTCAACACTGCCTTGATGAAATTATCTGAGTCAGCACGACATGAGGTGAAAAATGAAGCAATCAGATCAGTGTTACTGTGTCATCTGAACCAGACCAGATTGCGCCTAGATGAATTGCAGATGAATAAAACAAGAAGGACGTGCTCAATTAATTGGTTAGGCTCTGCCTGGAAGTGGGTAGCTGGTTCACCGGATGCTGTAGATTGGGACAACATCTTAAGAAGCCAAAACGAGATCATAACCAACAACAACCAACAATATCTTGTGAACGAAAAAATCTTCAATGTTATACTATGTTCAGACTGGGAGCTAAATGCGGATTTAGAGCTTAATTCGCATTTATTTCCTTAATGCTTCTCTAAATGCGAATTTACCCATATAAAATTGTGTCAAGTAAATTCACATAAATTCTACTTCAAATGAGCATTTAGCAGTTTGCGACCCTGTTTCGAAGTTCGAATACATTTTACTCGTTTGTTTTGACAGTACTCGTTATTAAATTCAATCAGCTGTTCACCATTCGATTGATAAACTTGAACAGTTTTTGTTTTTTGTTTTCTTAATTTTATTAATTAAGTACACAAAAAAAGTCTTCAAAAATAAATAAGAAGATTCCGTTGGTGAAAACCGATCGCAAAGGCTGAAAACAACAAATTATAGAAGACGTGCGCCGCTGCGTGGGAAAACATCTTCTCATCCTTGTCTTTCAGGTGCACAATAATCTGCTGAATGATCTACGACAAGAATGGAAAGCAAACTCAAGATTTCTCTTTGGTAAAAATCATACCATGCAAATAGTTTTGGGACGTAACAAAGCTGAAGAAGTTGAAACAGGTTTCCACAAGCTTTCCAACAGACTTCCCGACAGGCTGGACTGCCACTGAAACGCCAAAGCAAGAGGTGACTGGACAAAATATTACTGAGCGGTAGAATATGCTCGCAGTGTTTTTGAACCCACAGAAACAGTGGTATTAAAAGGAGGTCCACCCGAAGATTTTGCACACTCACTGGAGCCACATTGGCTATCACTGTGTATGCCTACCAAATTGCAAAAGGAATTGTAGCGTTCTATACTGACTACACCGTGTGCGAAGAAGGAAAAGTATTGACACCTGCGGAGGCTCGCATACTCAAGCTAATTGCAAATCATATAAAAAAATCGTTTGGGTTGATTGTGAGTTTTATTTAATTTGTCAATGATACATTTGTTTAATCTATATATATAAAAAAGAAGTGTACGTTTGGTTGAAATCGCATCACTTCAGAACGGCTGGACCGATTTGGATAATTTTTTTTTTTAAATGTTCGTTTTAGTCCAAGTTAGGTTTTTAAGGAAAGAAAAATTGACCACGCCCATTTTTGCGCTGATTTATCTAAAATCGGAAAACGGCTGGACCGATTTGGATAATTTTTTTTTCAAATGTTCGTAGTAATCCAATTTAAGTTTTGTCGGAAAGAAAAATTGACCACGCCCACTTTTGCGCCAATTTTTTCGATTTATCTAAAATCGGAAAACGGCTGGACCGATTTGGATAATTTTTTTTTTCAAATGTTCGTAGTAATCCAATTTAAGTGTTTACTGAAAGAAAAATTGACCACGCCCACTTTTGCGCCCACTGTTTTGATATATATATCTAAAATCGCAGAACGCCTGCGCTGATTTTTTTTTTAAATGTTTGTAATCTTTATATATATAAAAATAAGTTGCATTGTGTATGAAATTGATGTTCTCTGTAATGCGTGAACCGATTTTTTTCATCCATGAAAGGTGACGTCAATACGAAGGTTCTTTTGTATAAATGGTCTTTGTATGTGTATTGGTTCATGAATTATAGGCATTTTAGTGAAGTTATCAACAATACAGCTGTGAAAAAATACAGGTGCGCACGGTATTTGCAAGGGTAATTGGAAATAAATGGAATATTGGAATAATTTGGCAAGTCTCACTTTAGTTTGCATTTGCGCGAAAAATAAAGGCATAGTAAAACTTTTCCATACCCCTTTTTTTCCCATACCCCCTTTATCACCAACAAATCAATAAAAATGCTATATTTAAGACGGGTTTGGTCGTATTAGACTAAAATTTGGTAAACAAGTTCGTATTGTTACTGTCTTCAACTATACTAAAACTGGGCGTGGTCTAACTATATATACGCCCACTTTTTATAAATCATTATTATTCCTGAGTTGTACATGTTTTGATAGTGAAACTTGATATGTAGATGCTATGGGCCCAAGAGGCCATTACTATATATTTGAGCGAATATTAGACAAGGGGGAATTTTGCCACACAGGCCAAATTTATGATATCGAATTGCTTTGGAACTAAATGTCGTATGTAACTATGCAATAGATTCCTAAACTACTCATCCGATTAGCATGAAAATTTGTGTACAGAAGTTTTTTGGTACGGTGCGTGTTTGTGGGCTATCAATTTTATCCACCTTGAACACCAGAGGGAGCTGTAGTACAAGTTTTTTACAAAACTGCCTAAGACTCACAAATCGCTTATGCGATTAGAATGAAAAGTGATATGCAGTGGTTTTCATGTACAACACCAGAGGGCGCTGTAGTACAAATTTTTTGCAAAACCACATAAAACTCCCAAACTGCTCATGCGATTAGAATAAAAATTGGTATATAGTAGTTCTCAGGTACGATGAGTTTTCGACTGTATCTTCTTTGAACCACCTTGGACACCAGATGGTGCTGTAGTACAAATTTTTTACAAAATCGCATATTTTTAGTTGTTACATATGCAAATATTTACAAAATAAAAAATATTTCTTAAATTTAGTAAAATTAAAAAATTTCCGTTATTTTGACATCAAAAACATGAACATATCTTGAAAACTATGAAAAATTTTACTACAACGATATATATAATGCAACATCGTGCTCAAAAATGAGAAAAACACAATCAGAAATTTAATTTTGTGACTTTCGATTCAAATATCTCCGCTGCTTTTTTATACACTTTGTTAAATTTTTTTTTTCTTAAAGTTTCATCAAAGTATTATAAAAACCTTATTGCAAAAAAAAACGTTAGTTGAGTATATATATTTTAAATATTTCTTTCAAAAGAGGTTTGAAATTTTGTAGTTTTCCTCAAAAAAAGGCACAAAATTTGTTTTTGTTGTAAGAATAATTTAAATTCAAATTCGCAAATTTTCAACTCCATTTAAAAATTATAACATTTATAAGCAAAAATTGTTTCAATTTTACGCAAAAATTTAAAAACCATTTCTGTGATTCAAAAAACTTCGAACAAAATTTTTTTTCCAATATTATGTTTTTATATTTTTGAAAAAATAAACAAGCTAAGAAATTAATTTTTTATTATCTTAGTATCTCTTACCAATCAAAAGTTATAGCCAATAATCTTTATCCAAAATATATATATAAAAAGCAAAACGCTGTCTGTGTGATGGCTGGAAACTTCAAAATTACTCAGCCCCGATAGAGCTGAAATTTTGGCAGTACATTTTTTTCAAGTACGAGATGGTTTAAATTTCTGTCACACCCCCTTTAACCGCCCACAAATCAATAAAAATGCTTTATTTCCTACGGTTTTCGTCGATTTGGCTACATTTTGATAATTTAGTTTATATGCTTAATGTCGGCAACTGTACTAAAACTGGGTAATGTCCATCTACTAGAAAACTGGGATATAAGTGGGTGTGGCTCCGCCTATACAATTAAAATTTGTATTATCGAATAGCTTAGAAAGTAAAAGTAGCAGTACTTACATACAAACTCAAAATGGAGTTACTATGTGGTGATCTTCTGCTACTGGAAAACTGTAACGGGCAATGGAAAATGACAGTGTTGTCAAACTATGAGTCTAAGAAAAGTTTTAAATACACCTATTATGTTCCCATATAGTTGCAGGGTGCAGCAACGCGCGCCGGGAAAACGCTAGTTATTAATAAAGTTCTTTATAAATATATTCAAACAAAAATAATAAATGTTTACAATTTTCCGAAAACGTTCGGGTTCGTTCCTGCAATCATATTTTTGTTAAAATGTCAGCATTTTCACAACATAGAAATAATTATAAAGAAATCTGTCAATTTTAATGCGAATTAAGGGCTTCTACATAGTTTGAACACTTGACATTTTTAAGAATTTTCGAACTTCTAAATGCGCATTTAAAACTCAGTCTGAACATAGTATTACTCGTGAAGCAATTGGAAAGGCGAACGAAATTATGGCTCACATCAATACCATCAGCAAAAACATTAGCGAAGATAATCTGGAGTTGCTGGATATTAGTAGGGTGCTTATCCTGAAGGAACAAGTATCAGAGGTAGTGCGGGCTTGTCAGATGGCAAAAACTGGTACCGTAAACACTAATCTGCTGGATCAAGAGGAAATTAATCGGTTAATCTTTGAAGAGGACACTCTACCATATCAAAACGTTATTGAAGCTATCGAATATGGGTCAGCTGCAGTCTATTCTAATGGAACATTGCTCTTATATGTGCTGTCAATGCCTAAAGTCAAAGCGGAAAGCTATCGCCTGTTAATAACGCGAACAGCTGTATTTAAAGGACAACATGTTATGCTTAACTTCGACAAGGTCTTAATGAACGAGCTGGAAATCTTTGGCCTAAAATAAGACTGCCCATCCATAAGTAACACGTCCATTTGCTCTGAGAAATCCTTGAGCAAACAACCTGAAGACGGATGTTTGGCTAAATTGTTGAGGGGAGGCGATGCGAAATGCCACTTCGAGCCTGACAATAACGAAGTAATCGAACTGATTGACGAGACTCTTCCTGACAAATTTTCACGGGAAGGTTCAAAGCGGACGAGATTCCAGGGACCTCAAAGGGACATATGTTATCTTTTTCAATAACGAAACAATCACTGTAGGAAACCAGTCATTTACCAGCAGGTCAGCGAGCATGGTACAAGTCTTACCACCAGCACTAGTGAACCTTACAAACAATGGCCTCCGGCCTAACCTAGACTACATTCACGAGCTCAGCGTAGCAAATATTCAGCATCTCGAGAAGCTTGGCCTAAAGTTTTACACTTCACTATTCGTCGACGGAGTCCTCTTGTCGATATTTGGAGGAAGCTAACTACAACCATAAATTTTCCTAGCCTAGGCCAACCCACAAATCCAGATCAGGCAGGCACCCACTCAAAGGACTTTCAGCCGAATCTGCGGGACGCAGATCTTTAGAGGGGGGGGGCAGTTAACACGCGCCAGCCAACCTAATTTGCGATATCAGCCAGCCACGCGCATGCAGGTGCAACATGATCCTCACAGTCACGGTCACCTCAGCGTGAGAACGTCGCTGCTTCAAATCATGGGAAGCGCAGCGTAAGCAAATTAGGGCTAAGTTAGCTTTACAAATAATTGTATTTATACTTGAAACAAATGAGTTTTGTTAATCTTAGGCAGACCACGAGAGGGAATGGTAATAAATTTATTATAACTTAATTTCGTTGTTTCAATTTAATTGCAGGAACGGATAAGGAGCCAGTGGCCGGCGTTTCTGTGTCATAAATTTGGCTTGTATGGGTGGAGACACACCCCCCTGTCCAATGCATGTCACCTTTTGTAGTAGAAGGGCATCACCAAATGGTATCTAAATTCTGAGTTTCAATGTTCTGTGACTTTTACTTCTATAGCTATTCTGTATAGTAAATTTAGCTTATATGGGTGGAGTCATGCCCCGTTTTCGAATGCCCGTGCCAGTTTTTCAGTAGAAAGACCTTCATTGTTATACGACATTTAGTTCCAAAGCAATTCGATATCATAAATAAGGCCTGTTTGGCCAAATTCCACCTTGTCTAATGTTCGCTCAAATATTATATAGTACAAATATTAACTACCTCTTGGGCCCATAGCATCTACATATCAAGTTTCACTATCAAAACATGTACAACTCAGGAAGAATAGCGATTTCAAACAAGTGGGATTATATATATAGTTAGACCACGCCCAGTTTTAGTATAGTTGCCGACAGTAACCATACGAACTTATTTACCAAATTTTAGTCTAATACGACCAAAACCGTCTCAAATATAGCATTTTATTGATTTGTGGGCGGTAAAAGAGGGTATGGAAAATTTTTACTATGCCTATATTTTTCGCGAAAATGCAAACTAAAGTTAGACTTGCCAAATCATTCCAATATTCCATTTATTTCCAATTACCCTTGCAAATATTTCCCCATAGACACCATATGTGCGCACCTGTATTTGTTCACACTTGTATTGTTATATAAGTTCACTAAAATACCTATAATTCATGAACCAATACACATACAAAGACTGTTTATAAGACCGGTTCACATTTCAAAAATGTTAAAATACTTCGGTGCGCGTCCATTTTCCGAAAGTTCCATTCTTAATGAGAGCAAAAATGCCTTAAGACCCAAAAAAAATTGACCTTTAGATATTGCTGAAATCGTTTAAAGGTCATTTTGGAGCTTTTTACGACTTAGATCATATTGAATAATATGTTGTCCAAACCGAAACACATGTTGAATATATTGTGATGAAGAATAATTTACAATAATCTAAGCTATTTTCATTTTTTTTATTTTTTTAAAATATGCATCTGATATTTTTTGGCGGAGCTTTGAACATGCAATTTAACTCCTTCGTCAAAATTATCGTATTTCCACATAAAATTTTTTTCTTATTTTGTTCCAGTGACATTATGTTTGTAATTTTGTATTTTTGTGTGGAGCTTAAGGTTTCTTGCAGTATAACTTACTGCATAATTTTTGGACCACAACATGAAAAAAAGAATAAAAAACACTACAAACATTTGTTTTTCCTGAATTTATTTTTTAAAAATATAATTTTTTGTTATGTTTTTCAAATTTTTTCTATGGTTATCTACCACTTGCAGCAAATATTGTTTTTGCTCTTCATTTGACGTAATTGAATTATTAAATTTAGTTATTAAAGCTACACTTCTCTCTGCTGAATCGTTAATAACATTGAGCTGAGTGACCATTTGAAGACCACTAACGTATGCGCTGTTATTAAGCCACTTATCAGGGTGAAGTTTTAAAAACTCAGTAGAAACATTCAGTTTTTTTCAAAACAATCTAGTATTGATTGTTACACAATCATGCAGATTAAAATTTAAATACATCGGTTTACTTGAAGCCTTTTTTAACGACTTTTCAGTTCCTGGCTTATTTTGTATTGATTCCACCATTTTTTTGTGAGTGCCAATACTTAAAGACCTATCGAAAAATGATAACCCTACAAGCTCTTCACCAAGGCACCATAAGTGTTGCTCAAGTTTTTTTAACGGGGCTAATACGTTTGTACCTATATAAAAAAAAAAATTGTGATATTAAGGGCCAGTTTTTCAGTGCGAGTTTAAACTCTAGTCAAATTAAACCGAGGTTAACTCAGCAAAATTGGACGTTTAAACTCGGTTGAACTAGATATTTTAGCATTCGTTGAAGTTAAATTGACTTAAATTATCATATTATGTGTTTCTTTTTTGCCTAAACCGAGTTTAAACGTCCAATGTTGGTGAGTTAACCTCGGTTTAACTTGACTAGATATTAAACCCGTACTGAAAAACTGGCCCTAAGAAAGTTAAATAAAAAATGCAATCAACTTGTTCACATTTCTAAGCTCTGAAGAAACTCCAAGTCGTTTTTAGGTGCCTTTAAAGGAAGAGGTGAAAGAAACCAATATTATTTGTACACTGTATTAGCAAACAAGCTTATCTCTTTAACTAGCTGTTTTTCTTGAGGGGACATAGGGAACTGATTGTGGAATATCCAAATTTTTAAGGAGTAAATAGCTTTACTCATCCATCTTGCTCTGTGCATGGCTCCTGGATATCTGAAATGTATCTTCTTTTCCTTGTCCCCCCCAAGAAAAATAACAATAAACTTCAAAAATTCGGTATAATCATGTCTTGTGTGGTGAATCTATAATAATAAATAACATTCTTAAGATAACGAAACCAAAAATAGTTCAAAAATATACCATTAGTTGTGATTTGGCAAAAGATAACCATAGAAAAAATTTGAAAAACATAACAAAAAATCATATTTTTAAAAAATAAATTCAGGAAAAAAAATTGTTTGTAGTGTTTTTTATTCTTTTTTTCATGTTATGGTCCAAAAATTATGCAGTAAGTTATATAGAAAGAAACCTTACGCTCCTCACAAAAATACAAAATTACAAACAAAATGTCACTGGAACAAAATAAGAAAAAAATGTTATGAGGAAATACGAAAATTTTGACGAAGGAGTTAAATTGCATGTTCAAAGCTCCGCCAAAAAATATCAGATGCATATTTTAAAAAAATAAAAAAAATGAAAATAGCTTAGATTATTGTAAATTATTCTTCATCACAATATATTCAACATGTGTTTCGGTTTGGACAAGATATTATTCGATATGATCCAAGTCGTAAATAGCTCCAAAATGACCTTTAAACGATTTCAGCAATATCTAGAGGTCAAATTTTTTTGGGTCTTAAGGCACTTTTGTTCTCATTAGGAATGGAACTTTCAGAAAATGGACGCGCACCGAAGAAAAAAAGACCCATAATTTTCCTCATATATTTTTGAACCGGTCTATATCATTTTGAACAGTGTTTATACATAAAAACCTTCGTATTGACGTCACCTTTCATGGGAAATTTCCAGAAACAAAATCGCTTCACGCATTACAAAGAACATCAATTTCATGCACAATGCAACTTATGTTTATATAAATAGATTCCTGCAACGCTAAATAAAATCATACCCTTCTGATCAAACTTAATAGATGTGCTTAATTGTAGCGTCAACTTTAACTAACAACGTTTAATTAAAAAATGTTTAATTAAAAAAAATGGTTCACTTTTTTTTATTTGAGCTTGAAAAAATAAAATTTTGTCATTTGCAAAAATTGGCCAAACTGTTAGTGCCACAAATTCTACAAAGTTTAATAACTTTTTATCAAGAAAGTTTAATAACTTTTTATCAAGAAAGTTTAATGAAAAAAACAGATACAGTAGTTTCGACTTTAGTTACGATACAGTAGTTACGTGGAATTATTCAATTCGCTTTTGATGACATCTTTTTTAAAAAATATTTAGCAAAATATTTATTCCATACACCTGAGCATATGACCTTTAAAAGAGTGCCGGAGAGGGTTAATATGTATGACCGACCCCCATTACTTTTGCAAAAGGAACATTTTTGCCTTGGGCACCTATTCCCTCCGACCACTCCTTAGGGGGGCTCCCATACAAATTTTATGGTTTTTGTTTATTTATTCCATACACCTGAGCATATGACCTTTAAGAGAGTGCCAGAGAGGGTTAATATGTATGACCGACCCCCATTACTTTTGCAAAAGGAACATTTTTGCCTTGGGCACCTATTCCCTCCGACCACTCCTTAGAAGGGCTCCCATACAAATTTTATGGTTTTGTCGATAAAACAGGAAACTGTCGATAAATAGGTAGCAAACTTAAGCAAACAAAAAAATCAATTGTTGGCTTTATATTTCATGTAATTGTGTAAAATTTATATAAGTTAGAGAGTTCAAACATGAATTTTTTAGGCACACCAAAGGCTCAAATTGTGACCTAAATACTGACACCTGATCACTATCAACCACCCTACTTACCTCCCAGAATGACGTATTCTACGTCAAAACTAAACCATTTTTTCACTACGTTCAATTGCGCTAAAAATATCTTTGCTTCATAGATGAGAGAATTTTAAAAATGGTTGAAACCTTCAATAAACCCTCGATAAATCATTTTTCAATTATTTTTGTTATCATGTGAGCACAAATTTTATCAAAAATATAGCAAATTATTTCAAAATATATCAAAAACCATGAAACAATTAATAGGTAGGCTCAGTAAATAACACGCTCTCTATGACTACAATTCAATAACAAAGCAAAAAACAAAAACGTAAGCATGGTTGAATAAATAAGGTTGTCGCATGGGTAAGAGCGAGTTCCCATAAATGTCAAATCAAAGTTGACAGTTCATACAAAATCTGAAAACGAAAATTGATAACATGAAAAGCTGATGAAGTTGTTGTTGTAGCTTTTCATTGATTTTGACAATGATGGTTAATGAGAAGAGAGTACGATCAGCCACGAGACAACCTTATTTATTCAACCATACACTAAGGGAAATAAGGCATATTAGCATTATCCACGCCTGAGTATAAATTTTATTTAAATATTTACGTGGATAAATTAAATGTTTTCCTTACAACTCGTTTTTTCTCGTACTTTATACCACACACGTACACACATATTCCATACAAGCAAGCAGCAACAGCATCGCACACGTACACACATACTCTGACAAGCAGCAACAGCATCGCACTCTGTTCCTGCAGTTTATTTCTTGCAGTTGCAGGTTTCTTATAGTTCTCATTGAGTTATTGTTGCAAGGGTACTATAGCTTGCAAGTTTGGCCAAGAAATGAAATGATGTAGGGTGGAGTGACAACTTGATATTTTCTGAAAAATATCTTGCACCGGTTGTCATTTACCTACATATTTTGCTTCTAATTTTTCATTACACTTTTTCTTTCTCTAATTTATACTATTTTTGACACTTGGTGCCCTAATATTGCACCAACTGTCATATAATAGTTAATTTATATAAATAGTATAAATTAGAGAACGAAAAAAGTGAAACAGAGAATTGATGGACGCAATATTCAATTTAAATATGTTGTTTTTTAAATTCAATATTTTTACATATATAAATTTTCTTTAAATGCGAGTTTTATTTTCAAATAGTAAATATTTGAAAGATATTTTAAAAAAAATTCGTGCATAGTTTTAATATATTTTTTATTAATTCTGTTTAAATATTTAAATATTTTATTTAATTACAACAGTATTCAAATAAATTTTAAATATTTACGTAGTCGATGTATGCAAATGCGTTATTGGTGCAAAAATGATTCGCTTTTTGGATAAATTTAATATTTTTTCCTCTTAGTGTAGACGTAAGTATAATGTCAAAATACAATACATATCGAAACAAATAAATTGGTTACTGAACAATGCAACAAAGTAGTCGAACAAAATTGAAATGTTGACTTTTATTTGCTCCATTGAAAGCTAACATACAATTACTTCTGTATTATATCTTAAAGTATGGCTCGTTTTGCTAAATTTTAAGGGATTTTGCTTACTTTTCTTACATTATTCCATTTAAAATCAGGGTACTCAATACCCAATACCCAGATTTATACGGTTAAAAGTAAATTATACATCCCTATGGCTGAAAAAATAAATGTTAATTGTCAAAAGTGACATTATACCTACGCCGATGTTTTCATTTGCTTTGCGTTTTCGTTTTTTTCTTATCTCCGAATTGGGCCTACCTTATAATTGTATCATGATAAAAAAAAAGAAAATATTTGATATTTTACATTTTGATATTTAAACATCAAACGTTTTTCGAAGCGACCCTCTGCATGGTGGAATAAATAAGGTGTTCTCATCCCAAATATCAGAAAAAAATAGGCTGCCTTATTTTCACATTTTCATACAAAAACGTTTATATGAAACCCTTCAGATTGTTAAAATAAGGCAGCATGTCAAAAAATATATTGAAAAATGTCATGGGATGAAAGCACCTTATAATTATTCCACCATGACACTCTGCACTGAAAAAAGTTCTCATTTTATTATCTTTTTTTTTGTTAATATTTTTATATATTTTGACAAATTTTTTTATATATTTTGGTTTTTTTTTTTGACAAATTTTCCAAAAGTTTGAAATAGTTTTAATTGTTTTTGACAATATTTTTGCTCAAAAAAGAGAAATAATAATTTTAAAAATGCTGTTATGAGGGGATTATTGCACGTTTCAGCCATTTTTAAAAATTCTTTATAAACAAACTGCAGTGTTGAGTATATCAATATATGTATCTATGATAACTGTACTAAACTGTTTGTATCGTGCGTCTACAACCCTAGCAAGTTAAATAGCTTAGCAGCATTATTTTCAGAAGTTTCTGATATTGCAACTGACTATAATTTGTTTGTAATATGTGGTGACTTTAATGTTAACCTTCTCTGCAATGATACCTACACTAAAGATTTATATGAAACTGTTTCGTCCGTCGGTCTGTCTGTTGTTAATGATGTTATACCCACCCGGTTTTCTTGTAATGATAATCCTAGTCTTTTAGATTACTTCATTGTGTCCGACTTATCACCCGTCTTACTCTTTGACCAAATTTATTTTTTGTCCGATCACGATTTAATTTTTTGTACTCTAAATATTAATTTAACGCACACTGTTTCCTCTAATACCTTCTCGTACTATGATTTTAAAAATATCAATAGACCCGCACTTTTGCAAAGAGTCTGCTCTATTACTTGGAATGAAGTTTGGAATAGTGAAACGGTTGATGAAAAGTTAACGTTCTTTACAAATGTTGTTAATATGCTTCTTGCAAGTTTTGTTCCATTCAGAGCTGTCACCATAAAAAATACATCTTGCCCCTGGTTCAATGTCCGAGTTCAGAATGCAATCAATAAACGGAATCGATTGCACAGTATGTGGAAAAAGAATCCCACTAGAGAGAAATGGGAAAATTATAGAGCAGCTAGGAATGAGTCTATAGGTATAATTAGGCACAGCAAAAAATTGTATTTTTCCTCGAAGCTAAAAACATCTCTTCCATCCAAAGTTTTATGGATAATGTGAAAAGACTAGGTATTAGTAGTGATATAAAGTCTGAGTGTACTATTGACCCTGAATACCTTAATAATTACTTCCTGTCAACTTCAAAAAACCTGGGCAATATCGACTTTGTAACTCCTAGGCATTATGCTGAACAAGCTTTTGAGTTTTCTGCGGTGAATAAAAGCGATGTTGGAAAGTGCATTCAAAAAATAAAATCAAATGCAGTTGGAGCAGACGGAATCCATATTAAATTCTTAAAACTCATTATTCCATTTATTCTCAATCCACTAACGCGTATTATAAATCACTGCTTTACAACATCATGCTTTCCGAACTCTTGGAAGGCTACAATCGTTCTTTCTGTACCCAAAAAAACAAAAGCGAGCGAGGCCAATGATTTCAGGCCAATCAGTATTTTATCTTGCCTATCAAAAATTTGTGAATCACTAATGGCTAATCAAATTTCTAACTACATATCCCATAAAAAATTATTATCTCCATTACAGTCATGTTTTCGCGTTGGGCATAGTTGTTCCACTGCTATGCTTAAGGTTTTAGATGATATTAGATACTCGTATGATGATAGTTTAGTAACATTGCTGTGCCTACTTGACTTCTCAAAAGCGTTCGATATGGTTAATCACTCCTTGCTTTGTCTTAAGCTGAAATATAATTATGGCTTTTGTGATAGTGCCGTGTCCCTGCTGAGAAACTATCTCTCAAATAGAACACAGAAAGTAAAAGTCGGCGAAAATTACTCGAAGTATTCGCATGTGTTTAGTGGGGTACCGCAAGGATCGGTTCTTGGGCCGCTCTTATTTTCTATTTTCATAAACGATATCTTCAGCCAGTGATGTGATTCTGACTTAGTAAAAAATCCCGATCACATCCCGATTTAGACCTGTTTATCCCACCAAAATGACACGAAAATCCCACAAAAAATCCCACCCAAATATTTATACCGATAATGATTTTTTATGCAATTTTTGAAAAGAAATAATGATGGCCACCTGTTGAACAAGCCCACCTACTACTGAACGCTGTGATTTCTGACGTCTGTATGATGCGCCAATTTGTAAAGTGTCGCAGTAACATCTCATTGAATGTTCACTTTTGATAAATCATTGAGATGAATGCGCGTGCTGCTTTAGCCCCACGGCCGTTGAAAAAAAAATATTCGAATAAAACGAAGCTGGGCAAAAATAGTTCATCTCTATTTATTTGAATTTCAGAGTGTTTCTTATCGATAAAAAAAGGTGAATATGAGTAGAATTCTATGTTTAATGTTTATTTTTCACAATTCGACGAGCAATCAAACAATATTGAGAAATGGGAAAAAAGTATTTCACGTCATGTCATGATGGCGTGCCTGCCCACCTACTGAACAAAACGTTGATCCACCTTCTGAAAAGATTTTCAGAAAAAAATTATCATTTATATGATTGAAAATAGTGTTTGAAATTAGTTAAAATAGTTTTCGTGATTCTCGTCCACGTTCAGATAAAATTTTAGAATGCCGTCGCCTAAAAAAAAGTGAAAAGAGGAACGAATATAAATTCTGAAGCGATGGCTGCAGCCATCAAAGAAATTAAAATTTCTATTGTTTAAAGTTCAGTGAGTCATTGTGAACTATTGATTGAATACATTTTACATAAACTCTCAAAAACTAGTGTTTTTACTTCATTTTCTAATTTTTTCCAACGATTTGTTTTAGGTGTTCAGTAGCTGGGCAGAATTTTTCAGCGGTCGATTTCGAGACTTTTGCTAGATCGATTGCCAAAATTATATTTTTTGCAAGTTTTAAATTCTGATTAAAATTCTTCTTAGTTATTGAACTTAGCTTCCAAATGAAACCAATAGCTCTGAAATATTATGTTTTAAACCAAAGGTATAGCCTCCAAACGAAACGTGTTTAGTAGATCGGCATCCTCCCCTACATTTTTTAACATTATAATAATTTTATAGTTTAATAATGTACATAATAAAGTTTTTCAATAAATATAACAAATTTTCCACAGAAAAAAATACGAAAAGTTAAACACTGCGTTTTTTATAAAAACTCTCTTAACCCTCATAGGTCTTTTGTATGCGCGCGCACCTTAACCGATTGACATGAGTTTTTGGCAAATAGCTTTTTTCGATGGAATCTACAAATTTCACGTGACTACAGGTGGCGTTCACGTTCGGAAATCCTCGTGTAAACTTATTGACGTACAGGTTCTTAGTATGTGCACGCATACATGTCTATTCTTACATGCATTATAGTATGTATTTCGCGGTCGAGTCAGCTTCCGTCAGTACATTTCATCTAAGCTGGCAAAATATGGAATAAAAATGTGGGTTCTATGTGATTCGAAATCTTATTACGTCCACACTGCTCAGGTCTATGTGGGGCGTGCTAGAAATGCTGCACCTGAGAGAAACCAAGGCCACAGAGTTGTGATCGATTTATGTGAAGGCCTTTCAGATAGAAATGTCACTTGTGATAAATTCTGCACCACATATCAATTAGCTGAGGAGTTACACAAACGGCGAATGACCATTATCGGAACAATTCGGCGGAATCGAACTGAGATTCCATCAGTTTTGAGAAATATGCGGAAAAAGCCTGTTTTTTACACAAATAAAGGCGGTGTAGATACGCTTGATCAAATGGTTGGCACTTATCGATGCAAGCGAAAGGTCAATCGATGGCCTATGGTATTGTTTTGCAATTTACTTGAGTTAATGTGGAGTTAATGCGTACGTTAATTGCACTTCAATTTCAATCAAAAACAGTAACAGGAATATTCGTCGCAGACTGTTCTTGATTAAGCTTGGAGACGCTATAGTTATTCATCGCGAAGCGAATACGTGGTCCAAGAGTGGCACAACCCGAAACACCAATAATCTCAACAAATGTCGCAAGTGTTCCAATTCATACAATTCAGCATGCGTCACCAACACGGAAGCTCGGTCGATGTTACATTCGTAGTAGCAAAAACAATCCTAATGCGTTTGCAACAAGATGTGATAAATGCAAGAAATTTATCCGTGCAGATCACAAATTCAATCAAATTTGTCAAAATCGACAAGATTTCAAATTTTTTTTTCTTTTTTCGAAATATTTCCATTTTTTGTGTATTTTTTATATATCGCTCGTTTTCTGCAATAACGTTACAACTCAAAAAACTAGATTTTTCAGGAGAAGCATTTTAAGTTTTAAGCAGACAAAGGAAATGAAATCACCATTTTCAAAATATGGACAAAACATCAAATATACAAGTACTACTGTAATGTACATGGTTAAATCCATACAATTATCCAGGAAATACAGGAAATTAAATCACCATTTTCAAAATATGGACAAAACATCAAATATACAAGTACTACTGTAATGTACATGGTTTAATCCATACAAAGTGACAAAAAAAACTGGAGACTATCGATATATAATACGATCTAATCGGAAATATATTGAGGTGAATGAATCACAAATTCTACTCTCCTACAAAAATTTAAAAAGATATCGTTACCAAAATTGTACATAGCATAGATCATGGTAAAACGAATGCTGCTGTATAATTAACTCAATTTTTATGTTTTTTGGATTGTAACGTTATTGAAGAAAACGAGCGATATATTTAACTTTATTCATAAAAAGAATAAATAGTCTTTAAATTTTATTCATAAAATTTGCGATATTTTTATTTCTTTTTAAAGTTTTCTGTATTTTTAGGGTTATGGGTTTGAGTTACCGATGAGGGTGAAGTGTATGATAAATAAAAAAAAAATAACTGGCCATTTCAGCCCTTGAAAGGACTTTGACCTTTGACGAAATGTTCTTGTTCTCAAGAAGCTTTACATGGCATTTTGATTACTCTCTAAGGTTTGACATTGTCTGCAGAGAGGTGGTGGCCGTACAGAAAAATTATTGTAATTCAAATAATTTTCTGTCGCTGCTGGGGTTCGAACCCGGGTCTCCAGGTTCTTTGACATAGAGGCCACGTACTTTAACCAACTACGCCACGGTGTAAGTGTATGAAGTAATCGTAAATTTCTTTCGTTTCATCAAAATGAAACTGAGCTTATATTTTTGTTTTTAAATGAGGATCTTATATCCATTCATGTTAAGCCTCTTGAATATACATATCCCTTTCTTACGTATTTAGAATTAATGAAAGACCAATTAAACGAAAAATTTTGAAAGATTACAAAAAAGTGATACCAACCAGTTTTGCTAAGAATTTACACTTTAAAAAATTATGACACAGTAGAAAATCCCACCTAAGCATCCGAAATCCCACACGTTCTCAAATAGGCCAAATATCCCAAAATGAGCCCGAAATCCCACCAAATCACATCACTGTCTTCAGCGTATGCAAATATTCATACATGCATGCTTATGCTGATGACATACAGCTATATCTTTCTCGTAGATCTGGTCTTATACCATGTTCACACTTAGGCCGAAAAGCGGCTTTTCGTACAATAATGGCTTTTCAGCTGAAAAGCTACATGATATTAAGTTTTTCGCCATAGAAAAACTGTCAAAGGAAAAGCGTCTTTTTTTGTGCTTTTCAGCGAAAAACTCTAAAAAGCTAGAAAACAACCCTGCTTTGAAGTCTGTTTTTGTGAGTATAGTCAAAATCTATTACTAAAATTGAGGTTATCACTGATATTTGACATTTCGTCTCTCTGTTTATTTCATGTGTATACATGTAGCCAATAGGAGCATCTTATTTTCTGAGAACAGTGAAATGAAAAGCTGCTTTTCAAGTGTGAACACCTTTTTTTGAAAAGAAGTTTTTCAGCTGAAAAGCGTCTTTTCGGCCTGTGTGTGAACATAGTATTATGGAAGATCTGGTATGTAGGCTAAATGATGATCTGAAGAGTATAGAGCAGGGCTGGGCATTCTAACACAGTCACACATTATTATGTCTTGTTAGTATTGGTGCTCTCTCGAATTGCGCACACTGAGCGAAATAGTTGTCCCAAATATCTAGTTTTGTAAGTTTTTCTTTTTTATTTTATGTTTTTATTTTTAGTCATCGGTATTGTTCATTATTTCTTCTATTAACTAATTAATTAATACAAGTAATATGAATGAATAATATAAAGAATCTTAATAAATAGATATGATAACTCATAGATAACTCATATGAATGAGTTATATGAAACCTTAATTTATACGAATAATTATTTTAATATATATGAATAATGAAAATTAATAACGAAAAATACGTAAGTAAATAATAAGGAATTTAATAAAATAAGCAAGCAAGTAATCAAAAAATTAAATATTAAAAAATTAATAAGGAATGTGAATGAACAATGCAAAAAGTTTTAATAGCTAATATGTATTATTTATATGAAACCTTAATATATACGAATATAAAATTCTACAAACTAAAATAATATATGCATAAGTATTATAAATCAACAATAAGTTGATTTTTCACGAGTGTACATATAATTTGCAGCGCAAAACGACACAGGTCTTCACAGCATCACCATCAGCGAACGACTGAATTATATTCTCTTCTGTTGTGAGCTTTCTGTACATGTGAAAAGTTACGATCACAGAGAGCTCAGTGAGCTATGGAGCGCCCTGCGCTGCTATGGAGCAATGGGCTTCTAGTAATGGGCTTCAGCTAAATGCGTCAAAGTCATATGTGTTACCCATTAGTAATAATTATGTTTTTTTCGAAGATATACCGGATCTGTTTTTAAGTGGCAAAACGCTAACTCTCGTCAGTAAAATTAAAAATCTTGGTTTTCATATCAATGCTACATTGACCTGTGTTACGTTTTTCTGGTGTCGCTGCGAGAATTTTGTAAGCGAGAACTCAGGGTCGGCTGACTCAATGGTGATGGGTCGTGAGCCAAAAAAAGGATATTGATTTAAATTAATTCTGGGCGCCACGCGATATCCTGAGATCCGCACCTAATGTAAAAACTATCGCGAATTTCCACTTAGGTTGCAGCTCATTTTTAGTTAAACAAGAACAAAAGTACTTAGCTTCTTACAATTTCCTTTATTTAACACAATTTTATTTCACTTATTTATTTTAGTAATAGTATTACCCTTCAATTTAAAAAAAACCTACTTGAGTCCCTTTTCCCCAATGTGCCACAACTGGTTGTTTCTCCTGGGTTTACAATTATTATGACTCAGATTTATTTATTTAATTCCCCTCTGAATGAATACCCCTCTTTACTTTAAATCTCCAAAATACTTAATAAAATAATAATACTATCATTAACACTTCCAAAATATAAAGTATCTTTTCATTAATGTTATATCGATTTCCAGCAAACAGTAGGACGAAATCGTACAACCCAATTTAAAAACAAAGTCTTATCAATATGTTTCTTTTTTTTTTTTTTGTTCTTGTTATAAAACCAAAAATTAGACAACCAACGTAAAACCACCGTGGTTGCTTTGCGATTGAAAATAATACATATAGGAAAAATTTAACATAGAAAAGGTGTTACTCGCCGCGCCCAGGGATTGAACCGCGGCTGTAGGACTACTGGTCAAATCCGCTCATGCTGCGCCAATCTCTCGGATTAATTAATTTAGCTTAAAGAGCTTTGAGACACGACCGTTTCTGGTGTAGTAGAATGGGTAACACGACTATGTATATAACAGCTAAGCCGCCATAAAAAAAAACCTCAGGATCTGCTGTTCTAAAGAAACAATTTCATTTTAGCCAGCTGATCCTAAAAAAAATGCATAATTAGTTACCTGTTTTCCTTTCCAGTTTAATATTTATTTGCATCGTTATTAGCGTAAGGTTTGCTTTGACTTATTCAAAAACAAAACTTGCCCGAATTTCCTTTTTCCTTCCTATGAGTAGTTACAAATATTCTCTCGGTTTTCTGTTCTATGTTTAAGCTAATATCCTTACTACTTCACCTTATGTTAAATTAATTCACTTCCAAACTTTTCAAAACTTTTAAAAAAACTTGACACTGAACTTTTTGATTTTTCTTCTTTTTTTTTCGATGGCCTTTATGACTTCTTTTGTTTCCAATAATCTATCACCGAATGATCATTTCGTTTAGGCGAAACTATATCTAAGGCTAATCGCCTGATGGTCATGCGGTACTTATGTTCCTATTTTATGGTATTTATTTTAGTTATTTCCTTAAGAAATAGGTATTTATTTTATTATATATATTAGGTTTAATATTAATATTATGTATAGTAAGAATATTATATTATAGACCCATTTTATTCCCGTTTTTCTCTATTGATATTAATTTCTATAGTATTAAGTTTTTATTATTTTTTTTTCTTTAATTTTGTGTTTTATATACTTTAGTTTATTTATATTAAGCATTTAATTTCTTAAGTTAAGTAAAACTGAAAAAAATAACTTGCCGAAAAATTTCTCGCGGCCGGGGTTCGAACCCACGTCCACCGGGTACAAGGCGAGCGCCTTACCCAATGAGCTAACCAGGCTATATATAAAATGATCGATTATCGGTGGTGGGCATCTACGAATAGCAAAAATATCTACACCTCTTTATTTAAGATATCTACTATAAATAAACAATACGGACCATGAAAACTTCTCACTGACCAAATCAAATTGTAACACCTGTACCGACCACATTAACAGTGTAGTTAGGAAAATTTACTTTATCTTACGTAACCTCAGCGTCTCAACTTATACTGCCTGTAATAACTTACGCAGAATGTGTGTATAGTAAATTAGACTCGCAATCACAATTAAAATTATGTTTAGCATTCAATCAAGCTACAAGATACGTTTTTGGTCTACGTAAATATGACCACATCTCGCAGTTCAAAAAATGCATTCTTGGGTGTGACATTATTAATTACCTAAATTCTAGAAACTGTATATTCTTGCATAAAATAATGACGGACAAAATACCATCTTATTGTTTGAAAAAACTCAATTTGGTCACTCCTCAAGAAGCTCCTCGCTTACTCCACCTAGCTATAATTATTTAAATTCTACAAGAATGTTTTTTATTAATGCCACCCGATTATGGAATTCCCTACCAAGTCACATAAGAACTTTAAGGGAAACAAAAAAATTCAGACATGCTGCAATTCAATATTTTTCTTCTAACTGAATTATTGCCAGTTTTCTTCAACACTTCTTCTCTCAACTTCTTTTCTCAGCAATCGCCTCAAACATCTTAATTCTATCGCCTCAAACTCTATTGCTTCTTAATATTAGGGTATCTTTTAAATATATTTAATAATTATATTTAAGGTTAAACGTCTGCAATTTGAATTTAAATTTAATTTAGTTAAGTTATTAAGTTGTTTGTTATAATCCTTGTAATATCGCTGTAAACTGTACATTAAAAGTTCTTATAGTACTATGAAATAAATAAATATTATTACAAACATTTTCAAGCATTTTTTGATATTTACTTCGTTAAAGATATAATATACTTTTTATATTCCCTAACTTTCTTATCTAGGGACACAGGGGATTTGGCCACAAGGCCTGTTAAAATCAGCCGCAAGGCTTTAACTCATAGATCTGCCACAAGGCAGTATTTCAATATGTTTTATTGATCAAGCCACAAGGCTTGGTTTGAATAATAGAACTTGTGTTTTAGCTGTGATTCTAAGATTAAATTTTATTTACAATCAACTATGGTTTTTGTAACAAAATATTTGAGTGAAAAGTTACAATATTTTCTTTTCACTCAATGTATCATTTTTACTCAATAAATTCTTAACATATACAAAATAAATTAAATCTAAATACTATTCTTACACAATTGCTTACTATTAATTTTTACTTAATGTCTGTTTGACATTATATCCATCACAACCCACTTACAGGTTACAAACCCTAGTGACATCTGAAACCCTAGCAATCTGATTGTACAATGCATAACATGAATCATGCCGCTAGTAGTACTTGAGCTTGTCACCGTTTGCGCTTCATGCTTTTGTTTCGCTGTACGTATGCAATGAGACCAACGCAGAGCGTTTGTAGCGTTGTGTGATATGTTTATGGTTGAGGTAGGTTAGTGCTAGCCATATGTGCACTACATCCTTCCCCTTTTAAAAATGAATAATGTTTATTTATAATTCTTTAACATGAATAAAGATTATTTTGAAAGTGAATTTCATTTAATTATTTCTATCCAGATGTAAAAAGTAAGTATTTTATTTGAATTCTTATAATTTAAACATTGGTTATATATTTGTATTACATTTATTTTAACTTAATGTTCTTGATAATATTATATTATTATTATGAACTTCTGATGTTTTGTTATCCAATTTTGTTATACTATTCGGACCTTTTCTTTCAACTATTTCGTATGGTCCCTTAAATGGCCTATCAAACTTTTTCTTATTTCCTACTTTTAAATATACTAGATCTCCTACATTAAATTTGTGTTTTGTTGCCTTATTTTCTTTATTTGATATATCTATTTTATATTTCTCTAAATATTCTTTAGATTTGTTATGTGCGTACTTTAATTTAATTTTTAATTCTGTTAAATAATCTTCTAAGTCATATAATTTCTTGTTGTTGTTCCAAATCTCACCAGGTAGCGTGCAAATTTTTCCATATACTAACTCAAATGGAGAATATGTTGTTGTTGAGTCTGAAGTTGTGTTGTAACAATATGTGTAGTACGGTAGTAAAGTTGACCAGTTATCATTTTCTTGCATTCATCTTAAATATTCATTCAATACCCTATGATTTCTTTCAACTGTTCCGACAGTTTCATGGTGATATGGCATTGACGTTCTTTTTTCTATGTGTAATTCTTTACATATGTTTTGTAGCAATTCATTTGTAAATTCGGTTCCTTTATCTGTTTTTAGTGTTTTAAAACATCCATGTTTAAGAATGAATTTTTCTACAATAGCTTTTGCGACAGAAATCGCTGTTTTGTCTTCTAAAGGAATTGCAACTAAATATTTTGTCAATTCACATTGTATTGTTAGAATATAACGGTATCCCTTAGAGGGTCTCATTGGTCCAACTGTGTCCATTGTTACTGTTTCAAATGATGTTGTTGGTGTATTCGTCACACACATTTTCTCCTTAGTATATTTTGTTATTTTTACTTCATTACATAAATTACAATTGTTTATGTAGTTTTTAACCATTTTTGATAAATTTTTCCATATATATTTTTCTTTTAATTTCTTAATACCTATATGTCCTCCTAATATTGAGTCATGATTTTCTTTAATTAGCTGCAGCTGCTCAGCTTTATTTGTTATTTGTTTCGGGGGCTGATACAATATAATTTTTAATTTCTCCTTTGTATCTTTTTGTATCTCATTAAATATTCTTTTCAATTGGTGCACCTTTATTAAATTAAATATGATATCATTCTTTCCTAGCGCTAATATTTCTATATTTTGTTCGTTTGCTTTTGATACTAACTTCCTCAGAACCAATTTTACCTCTGGTAAAGATTTTTCGTTAAGTATTGCATGAACTTTATTTTGAGCTATAATTATATTATCTTTTTGTTCTTGTGTTTTTGATGTAAACTTCCTCTGAACCAATTTTAACTCTGGTAAAGATTTTTCGTTATGCACCTCAAGAACGTTGTTTGCTCCATTATTATTCATATTTTTGGCCTTTTCATTATATATAAATTTTAAATTTTTTAGACGTCTTACTTCTGAAAATGATGTAGCTTCCCATATATGAAGTTCATGACTCTTCACTTGCTGAGATCTATCATTATTATTCAGGTTACTCATTTGCGCATTGTTCTTATTTTTATCACCGGTTATTATCTTATTTGTACATGTACTCTTGTTCAATTTTTTTTGTGCCGCCCGTGTTATTACTTGTATATTTGCTTCCGTAGGTATCATCTTTTTTAGTTGTTCGCTATCTAATTTTTTTCTAGATAGTGCATCCGCGTTTGTATTCATCTTGCCTTGTTTAAAAATTATATCAAAGTCATAATCCATCAAGTCCAGTCGTACTCGTGTTAATTTTGATGATGGATTCTTATGTGTGAATAGACTTACTAATGGTCTATGGTCTGTGTATACCGTGAACTTTCTTCCATAGAGATATGGTCTGAAGTAGTTGATTCCCCAGTGAATTCCTAAAGTTATTATTGTTATTATTTTGAATATTTCTATTCCTATTATAATTTCCATTTCTATTATTATAATCATTCCTATTTCTAAATGTCATTACATTCTAATTTACATTTGTATGACCATCTACTTCTGTTGCTATCTCTAAAGCTTTAGCAAATGTATTGGGTTGAGCTGTAAGAACTATGCTCCTGAAGGGCTCATTTAACCCTGTTTTAAATGAATTGACAGCTAATTGGTCATTTAATTTTATGATGACTTTTTTATAATTTTCTCCTTGAGTTGATATCTGTATATTACTTAGAGCTGCTATTATTGTTTCTATTCTAGTAGCAAAATGAGTGACGTTCATTGCTCCTTGTTTTATTTGATGCAGTTCATTCTGCAATATCAAAGGATTTTTATTTAATTTGTAATTTTTTTATAAGTATTTTAATTGTTCAATTGAATTTGGAATTGCAGTTGGTAGCAATCTATTTTTTACTTTTTCACTGACTTTTGCTGCTAGAATGAATTTTAGCAATTGAGTTCTCTGAATATCATCTTTGAGCGTTGATGCATAGAATTCAATTGTGCCTAAAAACGTTGATAGTTTTTTGCTATCTCCATCAAACTCATCAACTATTTTTGATGCTACTGAAATTTCAAAGTTCGCCATTTTTAGTGTTTCTTTTTCACTATCATTATTTTGCATTTTTTTTTTTTTTTAATACGGAAGTTATCCTAATAAGAAAAAATTAATTATATAACGTAACATATATATATAGTAATTAAAGTATATAAGAGTTGAAATAATAAAATGGCAAACATTAATTTAATTTTTTTTTTTAAATCAATATAATTTTACTATAAATAAAAATTTATCAAAAGTCATCTAAACATAATTATATTGCTCTTAATTTTTAAACTTATATTGAAAGTTTACAAACTGGAATGGCGTTAATTTGTTGTTAATTTTTTTTTTTTTTTTTGTTTTGTGTAAATTCATTTTTACAATTAAAATGAATAAAGAACAATATATATTTTTTGTTTTTATTGTTCGCATTATTAACTATTTGCGTAAAGTAATAATATTATTATATGACTTTAAATTATAGTTATTGTTATTATTATTGTATTTTTGTTTTTAAACATTTTGTATAATGCGATTTAATATAAAAACTCATATACATATTTATTTTATATAGATTATCTCCAACAATGATAATCTAAGACGTTTTATTCGTTTTTGGCGCATTTGATTTAACTGCAATTTGTGTAGCTCATGCGTCCCTTGAACCAAAAGCTGCATCTGGTATCTTTTTTTCCTTGGTTTTTTCATTCTCGGCGTTGTTTGGTGCAGATTCAATATTTTAATCATCGTCTTTAAAATTGGAAGATTATACTTCCATGGATTTCAGCGTCAGCTGTTTCTTAATATATTCCATATGGGTCAACATGCAATTGAATTTCAGGGAAAAACAAATTAAAAGATTTAATTTCTTAGGATTGGAGAAGTTTTTAATCATCAGATGTTCGCAGGATCGACAGGTGCAGGATCTTAACTTGCTTTTAGGATTCAGGGAATTCCAGTTCCATTCCGCAGGATCAGTAGAACAGGTTTGTCCGCAGGATCGCCATATTATATTTTTCTATTTCCCTAATTAGTCCCTATCTGGGGACAAAGGGGATTTGGCCACAAGGCCTGTTAAAATCAGCCGCAAGGCTTTAACTCATAGATCTGCCACAAGGCAGTATTTCAATATGTTTTATTGATCAAGCCACAAGGCTTGGTTTGAATAATAGAACTTGTGTTTTAGCTGTGATTCTAAGATTAAATTTTATTTACAATCAACTATGGTTTTTGTAACAAAATATTTGAGTGAAAAGTTACAATATTTTCTTTTCACTCAATGTATCATTTTTACTCAATAAATTGTTAACATATACAAAAATAAATGAAATCTAAATACTATTCTTACACAATTGCTTACTATTAATTTTTACTTAATGTCTGTTTGACATTATATCCATCACAACCCACTTACAGGTTACAAACCCTAGTGACATCTGAAACCCTAGCGATCTGCTTGTACAATGCATAACATGAATCATGCCGCTAGTAGTACTTGAGCTTGTCACCGTTTGCGCTTCATGCTTTGGTTTCGCTGTACGTATGCAATGAGACCAACGCAGAGCGTTTGTAGCGTTGTGTGATATGTTTATGGTTGAGGTAGGTTAGTGCTAGCCATATGTGCACTACAAAGATATATTTTGAAATATTTTGATATATTTTTGACAAAATTTGTCCTCAGATGAGAACAAAAATAATTTAAAAATGCTTTATCGAAGGTTTATTGAAGGTTTTAACCATTTTTAAAATTCTCTTATTTATGAAGCATTTAAAAGAGATTTTTAAAGCTATCGAACGTTTATGGATGGCCCAAAATACACTGTAGTGCTCAGTCTGCGTGAAACCGGTTTTCTTTGGCAAGGGAGGTGAGGCAGTGCGTGACGTGAAGTGCGTGAAACTTAACGCACAAAAAAAGCTGTAGTGACGATCGCACACATAAGCCAAGTCGCCATATTTTATTAAGGGGTTCGCAAAATTTACCAAACCAATACAATCAGAGACAGTTCATGTACACGAAATAAAATTGGTTTCACGCATACTTACCAGTACAATGTGTTTTTGAATGACTGACTGCTCACGCAATCTGAGCACTACAGTGTATTTTGGGCCAATAATGTTTTTAAATTTTTTTCGATTTTTTTCTTATAAAACAGATTCATAATTTTTTATGAATAAAGTCGTACGAATACTACAATCCAATAAATCTCAATGCCAAACGAAATATCACTTTATAAATAATTTTTTTAAAGTAGGTACATCTAATGCAAACAAAAGCTTACATATTCATCTTATGCTAAAACCACAATCATCAACTGAAAAAGGAGTTAAAAAAAGCGTCACCCAGCGGACAAAATTAGCAAAAGTTATCCGAGTGAACATCTAATATTCACATATCTTATATTTCCAACACTGAAGTTTTTATTTTAATTTCTAGATCGTGATGTAAAGTAATGTCTTAACTTAAAGCTTCTTTGCTTGTTTTTTTTTTATAATCTGTAAAATTAAAAGTTTCGAGTATTTTTGCAACAGTTGAATTCTTGCAACTCATTTTAATAAAATTGAATTGAGATATTTTAATAAAAGTTCTTGAGAATAAAGTTAAGACAGTCTTCTAGTATATCTATATGAGATCATCGTTTCTTATTTCTTCTTTTAGAATCTGTGGCATTAGCAGTTTCACCTATTTTTAGAAAAAAGAAAAAGTTGAATTCTTGCAACTCATTTTAAAAAAAATTAAACTGGGATATTTTAATAAAACTTCTTGAGAATAAAGTTAAGACAGTCTTCTAGTATATCTATATGAGATCATCGTTTCTTATTTCTTCTTTTAGAATCTGTGGCAATAGCAGTTTCACCTATTTTTAGCAAAAAAGAAAAAGTTGAATTCTTGCAACTCATTTTAAAAAAAATTGAACTGGGATATTTTAATAAAACTTCTTGAGAATAAAGTTAAGACAGTCTTCTAGTATATCTTTATGCGATCATCGTTTCTTATTACTTCTTTTAGAATCTGTGGCATTAGCAGTTTCACCTATTTCTAGAAAAAAAGAAAAAAGTTGAATTCTTGCAACTCATTTAAAAAAAAATTGAACTGGGATATTTAAATAAAACTTCTTGAGAATAAAGTAAAGACAGTCTTTTAGTATATCTATATGAGATCATCGTTTCTTATTTCTTCTTTTAGAATCTGTGGGATTAACAGTATCGAAAATTTGTTCAAATTAACAAAAGTTGAATTTTTCGCTTTTCTAGTTATATTTTTCGGAGTAATGCGATTGCTTTATAAAAAGAATATTTTACCAACGAAACGTGTAGTCCAGACAAATTTTTATCTTTCTTAAAAACTCATCGCCTTCAAGACATGACAACTCTCTTAATGTTAGAAAACATTTGGTTTTTCTGTTTATGTATTATATTAATGTATGTAATTGTCAATGTATCATGTTAAATTCTTTTTACGATTGATTTGTAATTTCTTTAAAATTTTTGGAAAAAAAATTTATTCGATAAAGTTTATAATAATCTTTAATGTTGTTGGGCTATGGCCGTGAAAATAAATACAAACAAATTTTTGTTTATAGCTTTATTTTACTTTATTTTGTTCCCGATATTTCGGCTTAAGTTGCAAGCCATCTTCAGGGGCTGAACAAGAAAAAAACATATAATTACATTAACTTCACTTAAAACATTAAACACGAAAAATTTTTTACCATAACAAAATTATAAAATAGTTTTAAAAAGTTTATTTAAAAATTTTTTTGATGAAACTGCGTCCAGCAGTTGGGAGTTTCGTCGTCAACTGATTTTTTGTCTAATGAGATGTTTGTAAATATGCGCACAGTTGTCGGTGTCTGTTTTGTAATTTAATCGTTGATTTGTTGGTGTGTTTATTATGTGTAGCATCTCAATCGTGTATCGTCTCATTGTGTTCCTCTCTTGTTGCAAAATTTTTGTCTGTTCAAAGTCCGGGAGATGGTTGTTTTTAATACAGTGGGACGCAAGTGCTGTTTTATGTTCATACTTTGATTTGAGATCTGATTTATGCGATGATAGTCTTGTTTTCAGCTTTGTTTTAGTAGTGCCAACATATACTTGTTCGCATATGTTAGACCCGTCACCTTTGCAGTTTATTTTGTAAATCAAATCACATTTGTCCATATCTTCTACTTTGCTTTTAATTTTGCTGTGTATGTTTTTTAAAGTGTTGTAGGTTTTAGGAGCTAGTTGATAGTTATTTTTGTAGTATATATCAGATTTTTTAAGTTTTTCTGTGAAGCCTTGAATGTAAGTAACTCCTTTGTATATTTTTGGTTCTTGAGCTACTGAATTGTTGTTTGTTGGTATGTTGTTTTTGTAATTTTTGAGCAAGTTTGAAATAGTGTGAGGTGGAAATTCATTCATGGTGAGTATGCGTTTTATTCTTATTTTATTGCTTTCATGGAAGATCCCATCGCTGATGTTTAAGACTCTGTTAATAAAATTTTTAGCTGTGTTAATAATGGTTTTTTTAGGGTGTTTTGAGTGGAAGTTAATTAATCTTCCTGTTGCGGTTGGTTTTTGGTACCAATCGGTTTTTATAAAATTGTTTCTTTTTAAGACAATTGCATCAAGATATGGCAGTTTACCATCGCATTCTACCTCTTTTGTGAACTTAATGTGGCTGTTGCATTTATTCAGCGTTTTTAGAGTGTTTTCTATTGCGTCTGTTTTCACAATCGCAAAGATGTCGTCAACATACTTTGTAATCAGTCTTGGTCTGCACTCAGAGATCTCCATAAACTTGTCCAGAACCTCTTCCATCACTATATCTGCTATTATCCGGCGAAATGCAGCATCTGGCGAAAAAAACTTAACAGAGCTCTGTTAACTTAACATAGCTCTGTAAACATCATGTTAACAGAGAAAAATGTAAAAACTCTGTTAGTAACAGTTTTTTATAACATAAAAGCTCAAAAAAAGCTCTTTCTATGTTTCTTTACATATTTTGCCAGAGAATAGAAAACAAGTACAGATACTTATAAACAAAATTAATATTTTACGATTATTATAAACTTTATCGAATGAATTTTTTATCCAAAAATTTTAAAATTACAAATCAATCGTAAAAAGAATTTTACATGATACATTGACAATTAAATATTTTAATATAATACATTAGCGTGGCCGTTAGTTGTATGGAGAATATTTTTTTTTTGATTTCTTATACTCTCTCTCCCCAAATCGGTTCAGTTTTATGTAAAAAAAAATACAAAAAAGTTTCAAAGCGATAAGTTGTGTTTAAGGGGTGTCGCCCGCCCCTCAAATTTGGCCTTCAAGCCCATTTATTCAAATGTAATTTGTTTGTACATGAGTATCTTTTTAAAAAAACATTTTACAAGAATATGATGTATGGCAATATTTTAGCTCTTTTAATCAACAACATAAGCCTCAAAGAAAGTTTTTTGATAAAATCAATATTTGAGAAAATAATGAAGAAAATAACCAACAAAATACCAAAAATTATATGCACCAAAATTATATTTATATGGAAATTATTTGTTCTAAGCATGTGCGGTAAAAGCTTATGTCTATTAAATTATTTCATACATAGCTATACTACGTATAGTCAAAAGAAAACCATACAAAAACAAAATTATTGAGTTATATTAAAATATTTATAACTCTTAACTTACAGTACATTTCTTAGAGTTCGAAAATTTCTTGTTTGAGAAAAAAAAAACTGCTCAAGCCCACCACTAATGAATTTTGAAACTGTTTGTTTTCCGATTGTGGCGCGGTTAAAGTTAATTTGTTTTTCTTTTTCAATATTCAACGCAGCGATCATATTTTCTTTTATGAAGTTTTATGAAGCGACACATTTATGAAGTTGTACTGAGAAGTGTGTTTGAGGAAAAATTTATAAATCATTCAAGCCCTAACGTAACAATATTTGAAAAATTTAAAAATGCATGGCCAAAATTAAACGTTAAGAACTGGCAGCAAGGAATGCAAGATGAAGTGGTAAATAATTATTTGAAAAACAAAAAATCTCGGGTTGTAAGTTTTGTTAACACAATCTTACAAGAAGTACAACCTAGAGAGGATTATAAGGAGTTACTAGAACTTACCTTGCTATTCCTGGGTGAGAACCTAAAAAAACCGCCAAACAGTGTAATAATTCGTTCACCGGGTGCCTATCATCATGCGCGTTGGATGGGAAAAGCTATTTACTGCTTGAAAATATATTTGTTCCGTGAAGAGTTTAACTTGACAGAATCTGAAAGCATTGGACTACGTTAAATTTGCATTTTTATTGTAGCCGTATATGTTGAAGCCTGGTTTTCTGCTCCCTTAGCAATACAAGCACCACACACCGACTTAAATGTTTTGTCAAAATTAAAAGATTTTGAAAATATTGATTAAGCAATCTCGCAGGTTGCCGTCAAAAAATTCAAAAACCAGTTATAGTATTTAAATGGGGAGGCTATTGCACTTGCGTTTTTTGACAACAATGTCGTAGATGCAACAAAAGAAAGTATGGTCGCTGCTTTGAATATTGAAAAAGAAAAACAAATTAACTTTAACCGCGCCACAATTGGAAAACAAACAGTTTCAAAATTCATTAGTGGTGGGCTTGAGCAGTTTGTTTCTTCTCAAAAAAGAAATTTTTTGAGAGATCTTAAATTGATACGTCTTTCATGACATTAACTCCGTCCGAATGGCCTGCGCAGGATTGCTATATGACAGCGGTAAAAACATTAAAAAAATTAAGAGTCATCAATGATACCGCCGAAAGAGGAGTGAAGTTGATGGATGAGTATAATAAGCTCTTTACAAGAAATGAAGAGCAAAAACAATTTGTACTGCAGGTTGTTAGCGACTATCGTCGCCGGTTTTCGAACTCTAAAAAATCTAGTGTAAGTCATAAATAAAAAAATAAATAACTGGCCATTTCAGCCCTTGAAAGGACTTTGACCTAGCTTCTTATAATCAATTGTGTTGTGCGTGTTTTTAAGTTTGTACACACTTAACCGAGAAATGGACCTACAGGCTTAATGCCGACTCCGAACGGTGATGAACGGAATGTTCTTATTTTCAAGAAGCTTTACATGGCATTTTGATTACTCTCTGAGGTTTGCCATTGTCTGCAGAGAGGTGGCGGCCGTACAGAAAAATTATTTTAATTCAAATAATGTTCTGTCGCTGCTGGGGTTCGAACCTGGGTCTCCAGGTTCGTTGACATAGCGGCCACGCACGTTAACCAACTACGCCACGGACGCCACTACTGTAAGTCAAGAGTTATAAATTTTTTAATATAACTCAATAATTTTGTTTTTGTTTAGTTTTCTTTTGACTATACGTAGTATAGCTATGTATGAAATAATTTAATAGACATAAGCTTTTACCGCACATGCTTAGAACAAATAATTTCCATATAAATTTAATTTTGGTACATATAATTTTTGGTATTTTGTTCGTTAATTTCTAAAATATTAATTTTATCAAAAAACTTTCTTTGAGGCTGATGTTGTTCACTAAAAGAGCTAAAATATTGCCATACATCATATTCTTGTAAAATGTTTTTTTAAAAAGATACTCATATACAAACAAACTACATTTGAATAAATGGGCTTGAAGGCCAACTTTGAGGGGCGGGCGACACCTCTTAGACACAACTTATCGCTTTGAAACTTTTTTGTATTTTTTTTACATAAAACTGAACCGATTTGGGGGGAGAGAGCACAAGAAATAAAAAAAAAAATAACGGCCACGCTATAATACATAGAAAGAAAAAGAAAATGTTTTCTAACAATAAGAGAGTTGTCATGTTTTGAAGGCGATGAGTTTTTAAGAAAGAAAAGTTTGTCTGGACTACACGTTTCGTTGCTAAAATATTCTTTTTATAAAGCAATCGCATTACTCCAAAAAATATAACTAGAAAAGCGAAAAATTCAACTTTTGTTAATCCCACAGATTCTAAAAGAAGAAATAAGAAACGACGATCTCATATAGATATACTAGAAGACTGTCTTAACTTTATTCTCAAGATGTTTTATAAAAAAAATCTACCCAGTTCAATTTTTTTTTAAATGAGTTGCAAGAATTCAACTTTTTTCTTTGTTTCTAAAAATAGGTGAAACTGCTAATGCCACAGATTCTAAAAGAAGTAATAAGAAACGACGATCTCATATAGATATACTAGAAGACTGTCTTAACTTTATTCTCAAGAAGTTTTATTAAAATATCCCAGTTCAACTTTTTTTAAAATGAGTTGAAAGAATTCAAATTTTTTCTTTGTTTCTAAAAATAGGTGAAACTGCTAATGCCACAGATTCTAAAAGAAGTAATAAGAAACGATTATCTCATATAGATATACTAGAAGACTGTCTTAACTTTATTCTCAAGATGTTTTATAAAAAAAATCTACCCAGTTCAATTTTTTTTTAAATGAGTTGCAAGAATTCAACTTTTTTCTTTGTTTTTAAAAATAGGTGAAACTGCTAATGCCACAGATTCTAAAAGAAGTAATAAGAAACGACGATCTCATATAGATATACTAGAAGACTGTCTTAACTTTATTCTCAAGAAGTTTTATTAAAATATCCCAGTTCAATTTTTTTTAAAATGAGTTGAAAGAATTCAAATTTTTTCTTTGTTTCTAAAAATAGGTGAAACTGCTAATGCCACAGATTCTAAAAGAAGTAATAAGAAACGACGATCTCATATAGATATACTAGAAGACTGTCTTAACTTTATTCTCAAGATGTTTTATAAAAAAAATCTACCCAGTTCAATTTTTTTTAAAATGAGTTGCAAGAATTCAACTTTTTTCTTTGTTTCTAAAAATAGGTGAAACTGCTAATGCCACAGATTCTAAAAGAAGTAATAAGAAACGATTATCTGACATAGATATACTAAAAGACTGTCTTAACTTTATTCTCAAGAAGTTTTATTTAAATATCCCAGTTCAATTTTTTTTTAAATGAGTTGCAAGAATTCAACTTTTTTCTTTTTTTCTAGAAATAGGTGAAACTGCTAATGCCACAGATTCTAAAAGAAGAAATAAGAAACGATGATCTCATATAGATATACTAGAAGACTGTCTTAACTTTATTCTCAAGAAGTTTTATTAAAATATCCCAGTTCAACTTTTTTTAAAATGAGTTGCAAGAATTCAACTTTTTCTTTTTTGCTAAAAATAGGTGAAACTGCTATTGCCACAGATTCTAAAAGAAGAAATAAGAAACGATGATCTCATATAGATATACTAGAAGACTGTCTTAACTTTATTCTCAAGAAGTTTTATTAAAATATCCCAGTTTAATTTTTTTTAAAATGAGTTGCAAGAATTCAACTTTTTCTTTTTTCTAAAAATAGGTGAAACTGCTAATGCCACAGATTCTAAAAGAAGAAATAAGAAACGATGATCTCATATAGATATACTAGAAGACTGTCTTAACTTTATTCTCAAGAAATTTTATTAAAATTTCCCAGTTCAATTTTTTTAAAATGAGTTGCAAGAATTCAATTGTTGCAAAAATACTCGAAACTTTTAATTTCACAGATTATAAAAAAAAACAATCATAGCTTCAGTTAAGACATTACTTTACAGCACGATCTAGAAATTAAAAGACAAACTTCTGTGGTGGATATATTAGATATGTGAATATTAGATGTTCACTCGGATAACTTTTGCTAATTTTGTCCACTGGGTGACGCTTTTTTTAACTCCTTTTTCAGTTGATGATTGTGGTTTTAGCATAAGATGAATATGTAAGCTTTTGTTTGCATTAGATGTACCTACTTTAAAAAAATTATTTATAAAGTGATATTTCGTTTGGCATTGAGATTTATTGGATTGTAGTATTCGTACGACTTTATTCATAAAAAATTATGAAACTGTTTTATAAGAAAAAAATCAAAAAAATTTAAAAACATTATTGGCCCAAAATACACTGTAGTGCTCAGACTGCGTGAGCAGTCAGTCATTCAAAAGCGTACTGTACTGGTCAGTCTGCGTGAAACCAATTTTATTTCGTGTACATGAACTGTGTTGGATTGTATTGGTTTGGTAAATTTTGCGAACCCCTTAATAATATATGGCGACTTGGCTTATGTGTACGATCATCACTACCCAGCGGGAAAAAGAGCGCTTCCAAAGGCGTCTTGCAGCGCTGCTGTGGAAACGCTCTATGTCCACATTTTTCAACTTATTAATAATTTTTTTGTATGCTCAAACCACATTTAAACAGCATTTGAACAGTTGCGTTATCACTAGTTTTTTTTTTTTTTGTTTAGCCTATTACCGTTTAGCGTGCCATATGACTTTTGACTTTGAGAATTGAATCTCAACTGAATAACAAATAAGCGTGAACTAAAGAACAATGGAGAAAAGCTCAAAACTTTGTCTCTGTGCTTGCTTGCTTTGAGAGAAACGCAAAGAAAACAAATATTCGAAAGTGTGCTTCTTTCCTGCTGGTCAAGCAGGAAATCAACTTCGAACTGCTTCCTTCCTAGGACATGACAGTGTTAACAGAAGCACGTTTGGCATGGAGGAAGCAAGCGCTTGCTGTTACAACAGCAGCGCTGCAAGATGCCTTTGGAAGCGCTCTTATTCCCGCTGTATACAGCTTTTTTAGTGCGTTAAATTTCACGCACTTCACGTCACGCACTGCCTCACATCCCTTGCCAAAGAAAACCGGTTTCACGCAGACTGAGCACTACAGTGTATTTTGGGCCATTCATAAACGTTCGATAGCTTTAAAAATCTCTTTTAAATGCTTCATAAATGAGAGAATTTTAAAAATGGTTAAAACCTTCAATAAACCTTCGATAAAGCATTTTTAAATTATTTATGTTCTCATCTGAGGACAAATTTTGTCAAAAATATATCGATATATTTCAAAATATATCTTTAACAAAGTAAATATCAAAAAATGCTTGAAAATGTTTGTTTATAAAGAGTTTTTAAAAATGGCTGAAAAGTGCAATAATCCCCTCATAAAGCATTTTTAAAATTATTTACTCTCATTTAATAAAAAACAATTAAAATTATTTCAAACATTTGGAAAATTTGTCAAAAAAGAAAAACCAAAATATATAAAAAAATTTGTCAAAATATTTAAAAATATTAGCAAAAAAAAGATAATAAAATGAGAATTTTTCAGTGCAGAGTGTCATGGTGGAATAATTAGAAGGTGCTCTCATCCCATGACATTTTTCAATATATTTTTTGACATGCTGCCTTATTTTAACAATCTGAAGGGTTTCATATAAACGTTTTTGTATGGAAATGTAAAAATAAGGCAGCCTATTTTTTCTGATATTTGGGATGAGAACACCTTATTTATTCCACCATGCAGAGGGTCGCTTCGAAAAACGTTTGATGTTTAACCCATTTCTTGCAAAAGGGTGCGTTTTCGCATCCAAAAGTTGGGAAATTTTTTGTCGGAAAAGTGGCGGAAAAAAGTACCGTTTTTAAGATTTTACTCCAGCAAATCACAGAAGGAGTCGTAAAAAGCTTCCTTTCCGATTTCGGCCGATTTCGCAAAGTTCGCCTTATTTCAATTAAAAAATTAAATAACGCCTATTTGGCCTTATTATTCGAACTATGATGAAAATTCTCATTCAGATGAAGAAAACACGTCACCAACACCTGATACAAGTGCTAAATACATTATCTGCAATATCTTACCATCTAACACAGTTTTGTTACCATGCAATAATTTCAAATTTTGCAATGAATGCATTCAAAAGCTGCAGGCATCTTCACTTGTAAATGGCTCTAATAATTTTAACTGTTCTTATTGTCACATAACAGTTGTAGATTCTAGGGCTGCGGAGTCAGAGTTGAGGATTCGAAGTCAGTAAGTATTTTTGGGTTAAAGGAGTTGGAATTAAAAAAAATTTAGTGTTAAAAAAATTCAGAGACTCCGGTTGAAAAACATCAATACATAATAATAACGAATATCGCCATGGCACAAAATCTTATGGAAAAATTATTCATTTTTAACATTAATTTGTAAAGGGCTCTATAGACGAATCGCAAAATAGGTTGATAAGCTGGTTGCTGGTTGCTAAACATTTGTTCAACTAGTTGATGTGTTTGTACCAAATTTAGCAACCAAACAAAATAATTCAATTAAGGTATTCACAGTTCCCCTTTAAAGTTAATATATAGTAACTTTAGAACGATACTTCAATCAAATTGTGAGCACCACTTCATGTAGTTAATTCTAAAATTGACACAAAAGTGTTCTGAAAAGAGAAGTTTTCTCTAATTTTTTAATTTTTATATCAAAACTTTAAAGTTTAATTTTCTTTTTCAGTTCGCGGTTCTGTTTCTATATTTTCTAAGTAAAATAGAATTAACTTTCAGAAATGCCAATTTACTATGAAAAACATGTTTGAAAATAAGGCAATTTCACCAGTTTGTGCTATCTCTACTTTACATACAAAACAAAAACAACAATAGTTACCCCATGGCAAGACGTTTTAGAGTTAACAGACGGCAAAGTTAACACACTAGATTCAAAAATTTTGTGAGCACCCTAATGGTAAAATCAATTCGTACGTTAAGTTCCATGAGTAATTTCAATTGAAAAAATATTTGAAATAAGTTTTCTTGCCAGTTTTTCTTGTGGTGGTTTTTTTATAGATAGTATATCTCTTTAAGTTTAATAGATATATTTGATTTTAAATTTAATTGAATTTAAATTACTTTCTTTATAGCTTTTACTTCCTCATTAGTAAAAAATAAATGTTCGGTCGGAGTCGTGATTTTTCGAATTGACTCCGCAGCCCTGGTAAATTCAATGCAATTATTGTTAAAAGTTTTGCAAGTTTTCCTGTTAATTATTTTTTCATTAAGGCATGTTCCTACTTGACGCACTCAGTATTCGAGCGAAAATTTAAAATTTTTTTACAGGAAAACGGTGAGAGATATTTGAAAAATTTTTTGGAGTAAATAAATGCACTACAAAATTATTTATAAAAATTTTTTTTTATAAATTTTTAACATTTTTTAATGTTAATATAATGTTGAATGTAATATTTTAGTTCACACAGAAACTACACATGTGGAAAGTATGGGGTTAGAATTTGGAGATAATCGGACAAGGTAATTTTGAGTAACGATGGTAATCAGGTATAAAAATGTAAACATGCATACATATAAACATGTTAAAAATTAACGAAAAATTTTTTGTATATAATCTTTTAGTGTATTTCTTCACCCCCAAAAGAAATTTTTTATTATCTCTTACCGTTTTCATGCAAAAACATTTTTAAATTTTCGCTGTAATACCGAATGCGTCAAGTAGGAACATACCTTAATATAAGCAAATCTTAACAACTTTGGGCTTGGTTTAATTTTTTGTTTTTGGGCTGTTTTTATGTTTATTTCATTATTGGTTTGGGCGTTTTCATTTTTGATTTTAGGCTTAATTTTATTTTTGTAAGACCAAAATATTTTGGGCTTTATTTAATTTTTTATTTTGGGCGATATTTCATTTAGCGTTAGTCTGAACTTACCAAAACACATCATGGAAAAATTTACGCTTCACTAAAAATGCGATCTTGAATGAATAAATTTTTGCTTACATAAATAAATTCCAGCATATCACAATTGGCAGTCTTTTTTGTCTGAACTCAGAAAAGCCTTAAAATTTAACAGAAAAAATTTAACGGAATTTAATTTCTTTTTTTTTTTAATCGCTATCAAAGTTTTTTGTCCCTCTTGAGGATAATTTAACTACTAATTGAGGATAATAACTTTCTAAACTAGCTGAAAACAGAATTAGCTTTTAGGTAACGCCCTCTAGTAGTACAATTTTTCAGCTAACTGACTTACCGATCGAATGCATGAAAGCTTTTTTGAATTCGCCTAGAAATTTTAAATCTCATTACATTTAGCAGCATTCTACTATCAACATATGTGATTACAGTGCTAGGATATCTAATATTCGTCGGAAAACGATGCTAACTTCACACCGGTTAATCTAAGACTGAAATAAAAATAAAAAACAATTGTTTTGATATTTAATAAAATAAAAAAAAATACAGGCATTCAAACAAGCCCGTTTTTTACTCCAAAAATTGATTTTGGTATTCGCAGCTGTATAGGTAAAATTGTATTAGCTTCATTTGATAAATATTTTTAAAACAAAATATTGAATTTTTGCGCTATGGCTTGAATGCGTCAAAAATTGTGTTGACTATACTTTGCAAAAGTATCGTTTTACCACAACCAGTAAATTTGAAGATTTATTGATCCACCTTTGCTGCAGTTACACTTGAGACAAAAATAGGTACTATGCGTTTTTCCAACAAATCGGGTTAGAATTTTTACTAGTATGTGACTATGACTAGGGAGCTTTTTAAGAAGCCTATTCATGGGTTTTGGATTATTTCTTAAAACTATTTTATTGCTTTTTGAAGCAGGGGGTGCTACTAAGACAGCGTCCTTTTAATTATTTTTAGTTGTTTGCATATTCTAACAGATTTTTATTAATTATTCCAATAAACTTATTGACATGGTTTCAGTTTGGTGGGTTTTTTTTTTTGTTTTGGTGATAGATTAGTGTTAAGGAAAGCGTAATTAAGTGAACCATGTGTAGGATGTTCGTAACGTGATGGAAAGGCATAGTAACATGTTAATTTAAATGTGATGCAAGCGCTATGCCTTTATCTCAGTCAATTCAAGTTTTAAGAGATTCACGAACTTCTCTACCACCAACTACATTCCCAGGGTAGTTGGCGCAAATGGTGGGATCGCCTTTCTTGTGGATTGGGCAGAGCACACTGAAGTTCCAATTGTTTGGAATATATTCTTCCGACCATATTCTGCATAGGAGCTCATGAATGCATTTAAATAGAGCTTCGCCTCCATTCTGGAAGAGATAAGCCTTCTGCGGCTTTGCTGTTTTTAAGGCGAGCTATAGCTTTCAAGACTTCACTATGATCGGCCACCGGAACTTCAACGCTGTTGTCCGAAATTGGGGTTACCAGGATATCATCTCTATTAGCGAGTTTTTTGTCATCATCGCCATTAAAAAGCGTAGACAAGTGTTCCCTCCGCATCATTAGTGTACTCTAGATATCTGTCACTAGATTCCCGTTTTCATCCTTGCAGGAAGAGGCCCCGGTCTTGAAACCATCGACCAGGCGTCTTATTTTTTCGAAAAATTTTCGGACCTCATTCCTGTCACCATGCATCTCTATTTGCTCGCACTCACGCTTTTCCGCTTCTCTTTTCTTTTGCCTGAAAATGCATCTCTCTACCCTCCTCTTTTCTTTGTATCGCTCCTTAGCAGCATGCGTTACAACCGACTGCAGGGTGGCTTTGTAGGCGGCATCTTTCTCTGCAGTGGCGTCGCGATATTCCTGGTCGTGTTAGTGGTTTCAGCGAGGGTGGTGAGAGCTAATCCCCTCTTCGGCAGCAGTACGCATGGAGTGCGAAATGTGATTCCACTGCGCGCATATATCGTCGATAGGAGGAGTGCTTTCTTGAAGCAGGAGTGAGAGTCGAGTAGCGAAGTCTTCTGTTCTTTTTGATTGCAGCTTTTCGACGTCTAGCTTTTTCTCTGCTGGATTGCGCGCATTCTTGGTTGCGCACAAACGTGTACGGATTTTGGCTGCGACAAGATAACGATCTGAGTCTATATTGACAACACGAATCGTGCGTACATCTAAAACACTGGAAGAATGTCTTCCGTCAGTAAAAACGTGATCAATTTGGTTGCGCGTCTTTCGATCAGGAGACAGCCAAGTGGTTTTAGGAATATTAAGATGCTTGAATCTAGTGCTACTAACGACCATGTTTCGCGCTGCGGCAAAGTCAATCAGCCTTATTCCGTTATCGGAGGTATTTTCGTGGAGGCTGAACTTTCCGACGGTCGGAGCAACGATATTTTCTTTTCCTAACCCGACGCACAACCCTTTTAAGGCAGGTAGGCCGCCGCTCAGATTAGCCATGAAATTAACGATTGCCAGTTTGCCTCTGAAAAAAATTAAATATAGTACTCCATAATGTCCAAAAAAATTGTCAACACATAAATACATTCAAGCAAAGTTTGGATATTTGTCCTTTGAAATGGTGACTTAAAGACTTAGAAAATGTCTGTTATAGACAAACTTGTGCTTGAAATCTGCGAAAAACTTGATTTTTAGAGAAATTTCAATAAGCGCGACCTCGAAACCTCTTCTAAAAAATCTGAAAAAAAATCTCGAAAATATTTTAACCTATGAGCTTTCAAAAAATGTGCATTCGTCTCTATTTTTTATATTAGCTTCTTTATTGTTTATTTTATTTGTATTGTCCTTTTTTTTTGGACATTCCGCTTGAAATTATTAGTTCTTCCTTTAATTTTTTTATCAGTTTCAATCGGTATCATTGTTATTCTAGTCCCAATCTACTTTCATTCTTGATAAAGCATCAGCATTTGTGTTAATTTTTCCTTTTTTGTGTATTATTTCAAAATCATAGTCACTTAGATCTAGAAGAGTTTTTGTGTGAGAATAGTGATATCAAAGGCCTGTGATCTGTTACAACAATGAATTTTCTTTCATAAAGGTATGATCGGAAAGAGTTGATTGCCAAATGAATTACGAGAAGTTCTTTTTTAAGTTCAGGTCTGTTGAAGTCATGTTTTTGTAATGATTTACTGGCATATGAGATGGGTAAAGCATTCCCTATATCCCATTGCGATAGAATTTTACCTAATGCATAATTTGATGCATCTATGGTGAGTATAAAAGTTTTATCAAAATTACAGTATAGTATTTGCGGGCTGGTATCAAAAGCATTCTGACAATCTTTGGTACATTCGAATTTGGCCTTTTTATTGAAAAGTATCAAAAGCATTCTGACAATCTTTGGTCCATTTAAATTTGGACTATTTCATGAGTAGTGCGTTTAGGAGTTTTGCAATATTTACAAAATCAGCTTTGAATCTTCAGTAGTAGTCGCAAAAGACTACGAATCATCTGACTTCATCTACGTTTTTAGGTGTTGGGTAGTTTCTCATAACTTCAAATTCTGAAGGGTTCTTTCTCCTTCACTTGTTATTAAATGTCCCAATCTTGTGGTTGCTAGAACAACATTTTTCAGGGTTTAGTTTAAATTGTATCGTTGCAGTCTGTCGAATACTTGAATTAGATTTTTGTTATGATGCTTGGAGTTGCATCCGAAAATGATAATGTCGTCTACGTATGGAAATGCTTCAGATTCAAAGCCTGCTAAAGCTATTATTAATATTCATTCGAAGCTGTTGGAAAAAATGTTCAATACGAAAGGTAGTCTTTTAAATTGGTAGTAACTACTTGGTGTTGAAAAGGCTCTTAGTGTTCTTGAATTCTTGTCAAGTTAATTTGATGAAATGAGCTATTCATGTCTAATATGGAAAATCGTTTTACTCTCATTAATTTGTCAACAATATCTTCAAGTCTTGTAAGTGGGAATTTGTCGTCAATAATTTTGTTATTGAGTTTCCTGAAATCGACTACGATTCTTCATATTTTTTTGTCGTTAGTGTGTTTCTTTGCAAATAGCAATAAAGGAGCGCTATATCGTCATTTAACACTTTCTGTACTTGTACGTTTATTACTTCAGTGAGTGCATGTGGTAGTCTTTTATTTTTTATACTTAGTTTAAAGGTAAAATAATTGATTACGATTACAAACAATCAAATAATAATAACGATTGCTTGAGATAACGCAAAATAATCAAAAAGAATCAAAAGGAATCAAAATAATAATTCGATTACTTTAAGAGATTATTTTCAATTCTTTTTTGATTATTTTAAGAATTTCACTCCAAGGTACAAAAAATGTTGTTAAATTTTATTTAAAAAACATAGTTATGTATTTCAATATAAAAGAGAGATTGTCAGAAATCAAGAAAATAACGCATTATGGTACAACATAAACGAAACAAAAATAAAACTTTTTTACTCTGAATTACTATTTGACTTTATAAGAACTAATTTTTTAAAAGAAAAATCAGACAATGATTGGCGTCTTGGAGTGTTTACTATGCCGGCAAAAAACAAAAGACTTTCAACTGGCGCTGAGGACATTAAAGGCGTATTGAATGAAGGAAATGGTTCCTTTAACAAGCCATACTTTTGCCAAATTACTTTAGCACTTGAATTGTTATGCAAGTAGCAGAAGAGTTGGTGTGTTGGGATCGCTAATCGGGTTTAACGGTGTCCCATGGAGAACCAGTTGAGTCAATTTCACAAAATATTCCGTACTTTAAACTGAAATTCTCAAAATAATCAAAAAAGAATCAAAAATAATCATTAAAAGTAGTCGAATTATTTTTTTGATTACTTTTGATTCTTTTTGAATATTTTGCGTAATCTCAAGTAATCGTTATTATTTTCTGATTATTTGTAATCATAATCAATTACTTATCATAAAATTCTCCCTGAAGGATTATGTTACCATTACAATTCTTTTTAAAAAAGAATCTTATTGATTACTAATCAGCTATGTTTGACATTTATCATTTATGCTTCTTTTTTGCGAAAAAAGGTTTTGGGCGGCAGATGTTTAAAATCATGGAATGGGGCTCGTTCGAAAATCGAGTTGTTATAGTTGATATAAAAAAATATGGTGTGGAAAGAGGCGATATCTTTAGGATTTTGCGACCACTCGGAGTCACTCGTAATTTTGTGTATCATAGTGTTAAGTTGTTTGAGGATACTGGAGGAATACTCGACCGTCCAAATTCCGGCCGTACGTGTGTTGTTAGAATACCACGAGCCATCAAGGTGGTGAAGTCTTGAATAAAGCGAAAGCACAAAATTTTGTCGCAGGAGATTAATATCTCGGCGCAATCGATCTCTCGCATTCTTAAATATGACTTGCAGCATACACAATACACATAAGGCACATTCTCACGGTAGCGTTAAAGGAACAACGTAACCTAAAATCGATATCATTACTTCACAAGCACGCGGATAATGCCCACAGACGAATTTTGTTCATTGACGAAAAAATGTTCACAGTAGCTTTAATCCCGGTGTCTACGTTAACAAACAAAATTGCCCCATCTGGGGCTCGGAAAACCCGTTATTGTCGATGCATCCACAGAGAGTGAAAGTTTGGTTCGGATTGTGAAGTGGTGGCTTCATTGGACTATCTTTCTTCGAAAATGAAGCTGGGAACAACGTTTCGACCAACGGTCCGCGTTACAGAGCTATGTTAACCGTTTCGACCATGTAAAAAAAGCGTCTGTTTCCCTCTGCTGCCCGTAATCTTCAAACAATTTAGTTGATTTTCAAATGCAGATAATTATAATGCGACGGTTATAGACTAAAAAAATAAGATTGAAACCTAAATTTTTTCAAACATTTTTATGAATTTGGTGCTGGGCAAACTACTTACTTACTTATCTGGGGCTTACAACCGTAAGTCGGTTTTGGCCTCGTATAAGAAATTGCGCCAGCCATTTCTGTTCTGCGCTTGCTGGCGCTAGTTGGAAACACCAAGCGTGGTCAGGTTATCCAACACCTGATCCTTACAACGACGATGTGGGCGTCCTCTTCTGCGTTGACCACCACCGGGCACCGACTCGAATATTTTTTCTTAGATGTCAGCGTACAGCTCATACAGCTCGTGGTTCCATCGAATTCGGTACTCGCCATTGACGCAGATTGGACCGAAGATTTTACGAAGGATTTTTCTCTCGAAGGCTCCCAGAGTATTTTCATCAGAACTGCTCAACGTCCCGGTTTGTGCTGCATATAATAGGACGGGCATGATTAGTGACTTATAGAGCGTGAGTTTTGTTCGTCGAGAGAGGGCTCTGCTTATCAATTGCCTACTCAGCCCAAAGTAACACCTGTTGGCAAGAGTTATCCTTCGTTTTATCTCAATACTGATATCGTTGACAGAGTTAATGCTGGATCCCAGGTAGACGAAGTCCTTAACAACCTCGAAAGAGATGTTGTCAACAGTGACGTGGTTTCCAAGACGCTGGGACTGTTTATTTGTTGACACTAGGTATTTCGTCTTATCTGCATTCACTGCAAGACCCATTCGACTCGACTCTTTCGCTAGTCTAGAGAATGCTGCACTGATATCGATATCATCAGCATACGCCAGCAGCATAATACTTTTGTAGAATATCGTGCCACTGCGTCTCAAATCAGCAGCTCGGATGATCTTCTCCATCATTAGGTTGAAAAAGTCGCACGATAAGGAATCACCTTGTCTGAAACCTCGTTTGGTATCGAATGGAGAAGTGAGATCCTTCCCGATCTTAACTATGCTGCTGGTGTTGCTCAGTGTCATTCTGCAAAGACGGATGAGCTTTGCAGGAATACCCAATTCAGACATGGTGGAGTATAGATGATTCCTTATTGGACTGTCGAAGGCGGCTTTATAATCGACAAAAAGATGGTGTGTGTCGATTTGTTTTTCTAGGGTCTTCTCCAAGATTTGTCGTAGCGTAAATATCTGGTCTATGGTCGATTAACCAGGTCTGAAGCCACACTGATAAGGTCCAATCAGCTGATTTACGCTGGGCTTCAGTCTTTCACATAGTACGCTCGACAGGACCTTATATGCGATATTAAGAAGGCTTATCCCACGGTAGTTGGCGAAAATTGTTTGATCGCCTTTCTTGTGGATTAGGCAGAGCACACTGAGGTTCCAATCGTTTGGAATGCATTCTTCCGACCATATTCTGCATAGGAGCTCATGAATGCATTTAAGTAGAGCTTCGCCTCCATTCTTGAAGAGTTCAGCAGGTAAGCCATCGGCTCCTGCGGCTTTGTTGTTTTTAAGCCGAGCTATAGCTTTCAAGACTTCACTATGGTCGGGCAGCGTAACTTCAACGCTGTCGTCCACAATTGTGGTTTCCGGTATGTCATCTCTATTGGCGGGATTGTTGTCGTCGTCACCATTCAAAAGCCTAGAGAAGTGTTCCCTCCACATCATCAGTGTACTCTGGATATCTGTCACTAGATCCCCATTTTCATCCTTGCAGGAAGAGGCCCCGGTCTTGAAACCATCGACCAGGCGTCTTATTTTTTCGAAAAATTTTCGTACCTCATTCCTGTCACCATGCATTTCAATTTTCTCGCACTCATGAATTTCCGCTTCCCTTTTCTTTCGCCTGAAAATGCGGCTCTCTTCCCTCCTCTTCTCTTTGTATCACTCTTTAGCAGCACGCGTTACAACCAACTGCAGGGTGGCTTTGTAGGCGGCGTCTTTTTTTGCAGTGGCGTCGCGACACTTCTGGTCATGCCACTGGTTTCGGCGAGGGCGGTGATAGCCTATCACCTCTTCGGCAGCCATACGCATAGAGTGGGAAATATGACTCCACTGCGCGCATATATCGTCGATCGGAGGAGTGCTTTCTTGAAGCAGGACTGAGAGTCGAGTAGCGAAGTCTTCGGCTATTTGTTTTGATTGCAGCTTTTCGACGTCTAGCTTTCTCTGTGCTGGATTGCGCAGAGACGTGTACGGATCTTGGCTGCGACCAGACAATGATCCGATTTTATATTGGCACCACGGATCATGCGTACATCTAAAACACTGGAAAAGTGCCTTCCGTTAATCAAAACGTGATCAATTTGGTTGCGCGTCTTTTGATCAGGAGACAGCCAAGTTGCTTTATGAATATTGAGATGCTTGAATCTAGTGCTACTAACGACCATGTTTCGCGCTGCGGCAAAGTCAATCAGCCTCATTCCGTAATCGGAGGTATTGTCGTGGAGGCTGAACTTTCCGACTGTTGGACCAAAGATATTTTCTTTTCCCACCTTGGCGTTGAAGTCACCAAGCACGATTTTTATGTCGTGGCGGGGGCTGCGCTCATAGGCCTCTTCAAGGCGGTCGTAGAAACTGTCTTTGGTCTCATCGTCCTTATCTTCTGTCGGATCGTGCGCACAAATCAGGCTTATATTGAAGAATCTTGCGTTGACACGGATTATGGCAAGTCGTTCGTTCACAGGTGTGAATCGCAGGACATGATGCCGTAGTCGCTTGCCAACCCCGAATCCTTATCCAAATTCGTACTTCTCCGCATGGCCGCTGTAGTAGATATCAAAGGATGCTTGCCGGGAGCAACCCTGTACCTTCCATTGCATTTCTTGGATTGCAGTGATTTCAGCTTTGTTTCTTTCTAAGATATCTATCAGTTGGATAGAGGCACCATCCCAATTAAGGGTTCGGACTTTCCAAGTGCATATCCGTAAATCATTGTCAGTTTTTCGTTTGCAGTAGTCGTCATCAGATTTGGGGATCATTTTTATCTTTATTCTTTTACGTTTCATTGAAATTGTTTTTTTACGTGTGGGCTTCAAACCCAACGCACAACCCTTTAAAGGCAGGGGAGCCCGCCGCTCAGATTAGCCGTCAAACTAACGGTTGCCAGTTTGCCGTTTCTAGAGGACACCACGCAGAGGTTTGAGTCGACTTGAGACGAGTTCGACACGGATAATGCTGGCCTCACCAGGTTGAGGCAGTCAGACACGTTGCCATGTGAAGATCGCCCCCTTGACCCTCACGCATTGCCTTGTGAGGATCGTCCTCCGGTGCTGGGCAAACACTAGGTAAAAATGAGTCGCTGAATCCGAATCCATTGTCAGAATTTCAAAACTACGAAAACTACCCTTGAAAATGCAGGCAAATGACAATCCCACATGTAACATAATAAAAACATTCGGAATGGCAAAAGTCTTGCAACAATGTGCGATAATTATTTGGGATGGATGTCCAATGGCTAACAAAAAATCATTAGAAGCATTGGAAAGAACTTTGAAAGATCTACAAGGAAATCAAGCTTTGTTTGGCCGTGCTTTGACAATGTCAGCTGGATATTTTAGAAAACGGTACCAGTCATTTATCTACTACTACCAAATCTACTGCTGCCGATGAAATAAACTCATGCTTGAAATCTTCAATTCTGTAGAAAAACGTAAGAACGCTCACACTAAAAACAAACGTACGCGTTCAATTGCAAAACGATCCATCAGTAGCTGAATTTTGAAAGTATTTGCTGAAAGTTAGGGATCATAAGCGGGCGAGCAATACTGGCCGGAAAAAACAAAGATGCCAATTATCTTTACATGGCTATGTTAAATTAAATACCAGGTCCATTATTCACATCCAAATCATAATGAATCAGGTTGAGGTGGTGAATTATCCTACAGAATTTTTCAACGTACTCGATTTGCCAGGAAACCACCACATATATTGCAGCTAAAAACTGGAGTACCTATTATGTTTCGCAACATCAAATCCAGTTTTCTCGCATGGCCTACAACTCTACGTTGCTTGCTCCCGAGTAGGACTGCACTATTTATAATCACAATGACAAAAAGAAATTATGACAAAAAAAAAAACCAAGAATGCTGTTTATCTAAAAGCATTTCAATAAATGTTTTAATTTTATACAAATTGTTCGAAAAAGCTTTTTGGATTTGCCTGGTGAAGCGGGCGGGTCTTCAACTAGTGTAATATAAAGTAATAAATTTGTACTTATTGGTACTTTCTATTTGGATTTTCAGAAACAAATGAACGAGTTTTATGGCATACCAACTTGACAAGACAAATAATGAGTATGTAGCCTGCGGTGGGGGTGATGCGTTTCGCTTTTCTTGTTTAGAGGATCACAGAACCCCCAAAAATTATAATTTTATAATGGTTTTTGACTTAAATCGCAAGAAAAAGGAAATTTTTCTTAATTTCTATGCGCTCAGATTCGAACATTTTCGATTTCGTAAAAAAAAAAATTATGGGCAGAATTCGAAAATGTTCGTGAAGCTTTTCTCCAAAAGAATTTTTCGTTTTTATGTAAAAACATTAACATAAATCGGTTTAATGGCCTCGGGCAGGCTCCTAAGGCAGCAAGAAACTAAAATATTGAATAAGTCATTGAATCCAAATTTATTATTCATAGCCACGGTTTTCCATGTCGACGCATTTCAAGTGATATGGCCGGTCGCATTTGTTGCAATCAATTGAAAAATGCAAAAAAAACAAATAAAAACAAATAAAAACGCATTAAACACACACAAAACCCTAAATACGCATTAGAACGGAGTTTGTGGGTTTACGTTTAATTTTGAAAACACGACTGGCATCACACAGCCCCTCGATAGATATTTCATAAATACTTAATATTTTTTAAGTACAAGATTAAACCAACACAACTGATATATTTACTTTGACTTTGTGTTGAGTAGTTGGCATAAAACATGATAATTCGCTCGATCAAAAAAAGTTTTAAAAAAATAATTTTGAACACTGTTTTCCAAGTAAGTAAGTAAGTAAGTAAATTTTATTGAGACTTCAGAACAATTACAATGAAATAAGCAGAAGTGACAAAGAAAGAAAACATATATAGAACAGCAAAATTAATTCTATTACAAGACAGGAAAGCATGCAGAGGCAAGGAAAATGACAAAGAAAATCAAATGTTTGCTCAAAAAAAAACATTTTTAAGTTACGTTGATGCGAAATCTTAGAACACTTAAAGCTAATAAAAATAATTAAAATTACAAAAAAGAAAAACAGGAACAGATATTTACATATATACACTTAATAAAAACATAATATTAAGATAAAAATCAGCCTCTATATACATTCGGGCTAGCTTTACGGTAAAATTCAGGTATTAGCGATGTGGCAGCACTCGAATTTAAAGTAAAATCTATATTTTCATTAATTATTCCAATTGCAGAAATATAATTTATATTTGACCAATTATAATTTTTTTGCGAATCAAAAACAAAATTAATTAAATCATTTTCTAGGTAAGGTAATTTATTGACACATTTTTCCATGTGAAAAAGTAAATATTTACATAAAGGAATAATGTTAGCACGATTATAAACGAAAAAATTAGAAAAACGTTTAGTGAAGGAGTCAAAATTCCGATCTACACATAATCTCAAAACTTTACGTTCAAATTTTTCAAAATTTTGCGCGACTGAAAGGGAGATAGTGAACCAAATCGGAAAAGCATACATTAAAACGGAACGTATACTTATTTTATAAATAAGTAATTTAGTATTAATAGGCAAATATTTATTTCTAAGTAGATTAGAGAACATACCCAAAATTTTTCTAGCTTTGTTTAAAATCAAATTAGCATGATTATTAAATCTTAAGAGATTGTTGAAAAAAACTCCTAAATATTTAATAACATTTTTGAAAGGAATATCAGAATCACAAAGAGATATTTTTAGATTTTTACTTTGAGGTACAGTACTTCTATGACATTTGCCAGAAGGATTTCTGATACAAATAGCTTCCGATTTGTTTGTATTAATTTTAATTCCCCAATCTTTATAAAAATTATGAATTTTTTCCAAATGGTGTCGAACCAAAGCAAGAGCCTCATTTGGAGTAGAGCCATGAGCATATGCAAGTGAATCATCAGCGTATAAAATACCTGTGGATACATTATGCATGTGAGGAAAGTCATTAATAAATATACTATATGTCGATGAGCTTGAGCGCAAAGAGGTTGCTGCGGATGCTATGCTGTTTGGAGTCCCAGAGAGCGACGATGAGAACCTTTCAGTGCTGTTTAATAAACTGTGTTTTTCCATCGGCTGCCGACCCCCGCCGCTTAAGAGTATGTTTCGCGTTAAGAGTATAGCACGCAGAAGAAAAAATGCTCCTATAATCATCAAGTTCTCAAGCTCATATGAGAGGGATACAGTTCTTCGGTCTGCAGCTTTCTATCGAAGAAGCAACTGTAGAGATCTTACTCTTAGTGATTTGGGACTCAATTCGCACTCCAATTCCAACTCCAACATCTACATCAATGAGAGCTTAACTAAGCGCTGTCGTCAAATTCTACAGAGCGCGATTAAGCTAAGGCGTAATAAACAATTGTTTTCCGCTAATGCTAGGAGAGGGCATATATTTGTGAAGAAGCATGAAGATGGTGAAAGCTTTTTAATAAGCGACCTAAATCAACTTGCTGCTTTCGTCGAGGGTGAGCTGATAAATGATGTGGATAACGAGAATAAAAATACATAGTGCTTATTTAACTTCTATTTCTCTTTTAATAATGATACTTCTCTTCTTTTCTATTGTACTCTTCTTTACTTTTATTCCTATATTCTTTAACCTTTGTAAGTTTTTATCTGCATCTTATTCTTCACTATTGAATATCTTTAATTTTTTCATGAATTCATCTGTATCCTATTTTTCACTATTAAATATCTATACTAATTATCTTTGTAAAGTTATCTGGTTCTTTGTTTTAAATAATGTCAATGAGTTTTATATTTTAAAACTTAATTCAGTTGTTTTTTACGGTATGTCTAAAGTGTTTGTGGTTAATATATTCTTCTATGTTTGGCTGTAACAATTCAAATAAAGGTACTAGCGAAAATAGTAAGGTTCTTGTTAATGTTTTGTGTAGACGGTTCTCTGGCTTAAAAATTGCTCATTTTAATGCTCGGAGTCTTAATTCTAATATTCTAGATTACTTAAAATATGTGTTTGAAGACTCGTCTATTGATGTGATTTGTGTATCTGAAACGTGGTTCTGTCCCGAAGTCAGCGACTCTGTTTATGTGTTAAATAATTTTAACTTATTTAGGAATGATAGGAGTGATAGGAGAGGGGGAGGTGTAGCAATTTATTGCCATAAAAGCTTGAGTGCTACAGTGATACAAAAATCCTCCAATAGTTCTTTAGAATTTTTAAATCTGTGTGTAACTGACAATCATGTGAAAATTTTTCTGTCTTGTGTATACAACCCCAGTGTTAACTCTTTTAGCACAACAATGAAAAATAAATGCAGTTTATGTATCTTATATAATGTTGAAATTTAATGTTGAAGATAAATTAATAATGTTTCACAAATTTTTCTTTACTAAACAATGTTTGCCTTAACCAAATGGACGTTTCACGTTTGTTTAGAATTAATGCTGCTGGGCGCTGTGTTAATCGGCAACTGATTTAGTTTCTCCCTTTTCTTTTGCTTTTAGGCTCGCATTCGTTATTTTTGACTACAGTGGGCCCTCTTTAACACTCCTCCCCCCGTGAATTCCTTGGGGATTCACTCTCAATGGCTAAGGTGGCTAACCTTGAAGTGGGACGTCGAAGTACTCCAGTCGCGGTACGCACTTCTGCGAATCTAATGTGGCCATCTTTCGCTGGGAATACCTTGGTTATAATACCTTTCTGCCAGTGATTGCGTGGTTGGCTAGGCTCACATACTATGACTAGGTCGTCGATCTTAAGCGGCGCCGTCTGCTCATGCCACTTTGGGCGTCGAAGCAACTGCGGAAGGTATTCAACAGTCCAACGCTTCCATAGCCGATTTTTCAAATTTTGAGCGATTCGCCACTGTTTCCTAAGGCAAACAGCAGTCTCTTCTGGATGTGGGGTCTGTGTCGCATTAACGCAGCCTATCAAAAAATGGTTGGGCGTAAGGGGGTCATCATCTGCAGAAGACAGAGGAATGTCAGTGAGAGGTCTTGAATTGATGATACCTTCGGCCTCAATCAGCACACTTCGTAGCGTCTCCACTCGTGGTGCTTCTTCCCTTAGCACTTTGTGCAACAAATTTTTTATAACCCTTATTAGGCGCTCCCAACACCCACCAGAACTTGGATTGGCGGGGCAATTTAATACCCATTCAATTCCTCGCTTCGTCGCTTCGTCGTTGATTTTACCCACGTCAAGCAAACAGTCAGCAGCCTCCAGATCACGTTGCACACCAATGAAGTTGGTACCGTTATCGCTTCTAATCTTCGTTGGGACCCCACGGCGATTGATGAAGTTGCGTAGGCACAAGATGAACGCATCAGTTGATAGGCTGTCAGCCAGCTCCAAATGTGCAGCCCTTGTGGTGAGGCATGTGAAGATAACACCCCACCGCTTCTCTCTGCGTCGACCCACAGTAACATTGAGTGGGCCGAAAAGATCCACTCCGGTGTAGGTAAACGGCCGAACGTATGGCGTCACCCGGTCGGCTGGTAGTTGACCCATAAGAGGGGGTGTAGGTCTTGCGCTGGTGATTTTGCATTCTACACATTCTCGCTGTACAGCCTTGAGCACCGACTTTACATGTGGCACCCAGAATTTTTGCCTTATCTCGTTGATTGTCAATGCCGTGTTTTGATGGTGCAGCCTTTCATGGTAATAGCGCACAATCAGCTTGGTGACATGATGTTTCTGCGGCAGTATGATTGGTCGCCGGGCAGTAAACGGCAAACAGACGGCTTCATCTAGGCGTCCACTGACTCTCAACAGACCATCCTCCTCCAAGTATGGCGACAGCGAATATAGCGAATTGTTCTTGTTAATGGCACGACCTTGTCGCAGCATCGCAATTTCTTCAGCATATGCTTCTTGCTGCACCCACTTGCAGATGTTCCTCTCCGCAGCGTTGATCTCGGCCACCGTTAAGAATTTTATAGAATTTTGTGCTGTTGTTTTAGTGATGTTTTTGGTTGCCGCTGGCATGTTTTTCACCGCCGTCTTTGACTTGTCGCGGGCCTTTAAAAGTTGCGCACAATAGTATCGTACCCAGGCCATAGTCCGTATGAGCTTCCAGAATGAAGAAAAATTAGTATATTTTATTAATTTAACACTTGCCTGCAAAGTGAGGATAGGTTGCAGCTCCTCTTCAAGCGTCTGTGGCATCTCTAGTGCTGTGTCTGGCCATCGCTCCTCCGGCTGTTTTAAGAAATTTGGGCCAGTCGTCCATATGTTTTCTGTCTCGAATTTTGGCGGAAATTTTGGCCTGGTCGCTGCATCTGCAGCGTTGTCTGTTGTTGGTGTCCAGCGCCACTGTGACGAGTTTGACGATCGCAATATTTCAGCAACACGATGGCCGACGAACGGTTTGTATCTTCTGTTGGTAGAGTTTATCCATTGCAGAACGGTTTGTGAATCGCTCCAGTATGTGACTCGCGCTATTTTTACTCCGTGGTTGTTGCATATTACTTTGCTGAGCCGCACGCCCAACACCGCAGCCTGAAGTTCCAATCTGGGTATTGACACCAATTTTTGTGGTGCTGTCCTCGTTTTCCCGCACACAAATGCGATGTTGACTCCATCCGCGTAGCAAAAACGAAAATACCCTGCTGCGGCAAACGCAGCTTGGCTGGCATCAACAAACATATGTAGCTCAACTTGTTGGCATTTTGTTATATTCGGTGTGTAGCATCGGCGTATCTCGAAAAACTGCACCTTTTTAAACTCGCTCCACCATGCATCCCACTTCTTATGCAACTCAACTGGTATGGGTTCATCCCACTGCACATTTTGCTTCCAGGTCTCCTGTATGAGAACCTTTGCAAAAATGACAAAATTACATAGCAGACCATAGGGATCGAAGATTGCCATGATGATTCCGAGGAGTTCCCGCTTCGTTGGCGGTCGGCTGCCTTGTAGAACTTTCGGTGATACTCTGTGGAATTTTGTTTCAAATTTAAACGTGTCGCTCAGCGTGTGCCAATACAAGCCCAAGACTTTCTCAGCTGCAGCCTGCCGCTCCATGCTGACTGAAATTGCTCCTTCAGCTCCCAGGTTCATCGTTTCTTGCAGCTCTGCAGAGTTAGATAAAAAGCTGCGCAGCTCAAAACCGGCTTCTTTATGGATGTGCACTACTTGCTTGCAAATGATTTCAGCCTTTTGTCGATTCTCAAAACTGCAAACAAAATCATCTACATAGTGATTATTGATAATCACACTCACCGCCTCGGGAAGCTGAATCTTGCTCTTCTCAGCATGCTGGTTCTTGATGTATTCAGCACAGCATGGCGAGCAGGCTGCTCCAAATATCATCGTGGTCATGACGTAGTGCTGTATTGGCTGGCTCGGAACTCCATCGCGCCACAAAAAGCGCTGCGCATACGTCCAGCGCTGATCAGCTGGACGTATTTTCACCTTCAACATCTCCCGTATGTCAGCAGCTACCGCAACTGACCCTTCACGAAACTTGAACAAAATTCCAAGTAGAGATTTGGCCTGCTCTGGCCCTTTTAGCAGCGTCGAGTTGAGCGAAATTCCAGCCGTTTCAGCAGCTGCATCAAAGACGATTCGAAGCTTTCCTGGTTTGTGCACCGTCTGCACGCCAAAATGTGGTAGATACCATAACGGTTGAGTGACACGCTGAAGCTCTTCATCGGTTATCTTCCTAGCATAGTTTTTGTTGAAATATTTATTCATTTCCGCTCGATATCTCGCCGCAAAGTTTGGGTCACGCTGCATCTTCTTCTCGATGCCCAGCAGGCGGCTTTTTGCGCTTTCAAAGTTGTCAGGTAGGTCTGGAGGAAAACGTTTCCAAAGCAATCCGGTTTCATACCTGTCGCCGACGAATTTAGTTGTGTCTTCCATGATTTTTCGAGCTGTTTTCTCCTCCTCAGGTTCCAGCATTTCTGAGTTGGCGCTGATCCCAAAATTTTCTGTGGCGAAGTATTCAGCGACTGTCGCATGTAGCTTGCTCATTGGATCTTGATGAATATGCAGCACCACTGGGCGTAAAAGATTGAGATGTTGTGTTGGGCCATATGCCACCCATCCCAGCTTCGTTTTTACCGCCACAGGATTATGATTTCCAGCCTCTAATACCGTTGAAGACACTCCTAGGTGTACACAGTCAAGCCCCAGTAGAATTGATGGTCGAATACCTGCATAATCTTTCATTGGTAATGAATCAAAATGGCTGTAAAGAGACTTATTAAATGTTTGCTCTGGCAAATTCAAGTTTTTGACAGTTCTGATATTTTTAATGGCGAACCGAGTGGATCCATCCTGTCCGGCTATTTCAAGGCTGACCCTTGCAGACGGCTCTGTTGTGACTTTGTCACCAAACCACTGCAGCATAAGAGGCTCCTCTTGCCCTCTCAGGCCCAAGGTCTTAGCCACGGCGTCTTCTATAATTGAAATCGCAGAGCCCTCATCAAACATCGCGAAAAGTTCCAATTTCCCTTTAGGCCCATATATTACTACTGGCAATATTTTGAACAACTGTGAGTTTGCAGCTTGAGGCGTGTGGCAGTTAAGCACAGGAGCCTGTTCAGCCTTATCGATGTGCAGTAAACCATGATGACGTCGATTACAACCATTTATGCCGCAGGCCCTCTTTATTTTGCACGACGTCGATCTATGCCCCTTGTGCAGGCACAAAAAACACAGCTGCAGCTCCTTTACCTTTCTCCAACGAGCTTTTGGCGTGAGTTCTTGACTAAAAGTCTTGCAGTTCGCGATCGTATGGTTGGCTCCACACTGTAAGCAACCTGCACTTTCATTTGACGTAGTATTCTCAACGTGCAGCAATCTTCTTGGCGATGCAATGCTTTTTGCTGTTGCTGTTGGTGGCATCAAACATACAATTTCAGACAATTCGCTTACCCATTCTGCAAATTCCTTTAAAGTGGGAATCGGTTCTATTTTCGATGCTCGGCGTGCCCACTCAAACTGGTTGCTCTGCGGCAGCTTGCTCACTAGCGTCTCCAAGAGTGTCGGGTTGGCCAGATGTTGCTCACTCTTAGTTGATTTCAAAATTGCTACCATATTTCGCACTTTGGTAGCGAACACGACCACCTGATCCATCTTGTGCTCGCTGATGACCGGAAATTGTTGCACCTTCACAAGTTGCGCTCTGATGAGGAAATCAGGCCTACCGAATCGAAATTCAAGCTCCTTTATTGCATTGGGCACGTCTTCCGGATAGATCAGTAGCGACGCCACTGTCTCTTTCGCAATGCCGGAGAGGCATTTGTGCAGCCTCATGAGATTCTGTCGATTATTATATCTGAACGTTTCAGTGGAGTCCTTGAAGTTGGCGTAGAAGAGCGGCCACTCTTCTGGGCTCCCTGAAAATAGAGGCAAATCATAAATTTTTTGATTTAATTGCAAGGGCACCAAATCTGTTGTTTCGGTCTCCGCATCTGGTGTTGAAGTGCGTCTCTCTTCTAATGGTAGCACCGTTCTGGAACCACTCGGCGCCTCCATTCTCTGTCGCAGCGTGACAATTTCTCGTTGGTTCTCTGCACTGCTCTGCTTCAGATCCGCGATCGCTCCGCTTATTGCATTTAGGCTAGCAATTAAATTGGCCATTTGATCCGCAGCTAGGACTGACTGATGCAGCTTCTGCACCCTCCATTATTGTGATGTTTAGCAAACTGTCTTCGCTATCACTCTGTGAATGTTCGTCGATAATGAGTGGATTACTGCGCAGGTTGTATCTGCTTGGTGTTGACATTAGTACAAAAAAAAAACAAACTCGATTTCGCTAGCCTTTAACCGCGTTTCAAAAAACTTATCGATATTTTTCAACGGTGCAATTTTTTATCGCGTTCCTTCTAGAACAAATTCACCGTTTTTCTTGTTGCCCAAGTGGCATGATTCAAATCAGAAAACAAAGAAACGAAAATTCTGCTCTAACGGCTACTTCACGACGACGCGTATATGTTGGTGTGAGTGCAGCTGCTGCGCGGCGGCGGCTCAGCTCAACTTCTACACAGATTTTTCAGTACCTTTTGCGCTGCTCTCAGCAATGTTAACTGTTGTTGCGTCTGCTCGGCGACTTAGCTTCGACCAAATAAATGCCCTTCCAGCGCCCTGTGCACTGGCCCTAGCAATGATGTCTCTGATCCAAATACCGATGCTCCGCTTTAAATTCTTCCAGACTTTGTGCTGGCCTTAGCGAATGTTGCCCAAGTGGCTCAAATAAAACTGTTGTACTTATCGCGGTCGAATTACTCCCGACCCAGCAGCACAGAAAACGTGAAAACGATGTTAACTCTTTTAGCACAACAATGAAAAATAAATGCAGTTTATGTATCTTATATAATGTTGAAATTTAATGTTGAAGATAAATTAATAATGTTTCACAAATTTTTCTTTACTAAACAATGTTTGCCTCAACCAAATGGACGTTTCACGTTTGTTTAGAATTAATGCTGCTGGGCGCTGTGTTAATCGGCAACTGATTTAGTTTCTCCCTTTTCTTTTGCTTTTAGGCTCGCATTCGTTATTTTTGACTACAGTGGGCCCTCTTTAACACCCAGTAAATTGAATAGTCTGAACTCTTATTTCTCAGAGCTTTCTAATTTATCAATTGATTTTAATTACTTTGTTATATGTGGTGACTTTAATGTTAATTTATTGTGTCATGATAATTTTACAAATTCAGTCTATGATAATGTTTCGTCTGTCGGTCTGTCAATTGTTAATGAAACTATGCCTACTCGATTCTCTAATAATGACACTCCAAGTCTTCTTGACTATTTTATTGTCTCCGATTTGTCGTCTGTTCTTCTGTTTGATCAAATTTATTTTCTTAGCGATCACGACTTAATTTTCTGTACACTTGATATAGCGCTGTCTCGCTCTGTTATATCTAGAACGATTACATATAAAGACTTCAAGTCTATTGATCTTCCGTCTTTGCACAATGATTCTTGCTGCATTCCATGGAATGATATCTGGTTCTTTGCAAGCGTAAGTGACAAAGTAAATGTCCTTACTCAAAAAACAAACTATCTTTTTGAAGCCCATGTTCCAGTGCGGACTGTTCTTATTAAGAATGTGTCTTGTCCTTGGTACACGTCAAATGTCCAGAATGCAATAAAGAGACGTAACAAAATGCATAAGCGGTGGAAAAGAAATCCGTCGCCGGAAAAGTGGGAAGAATATAGAGCTGCAAGGAATGCATCAGTTCTTATATGCAGGCAATCAAAAATGAGATACTGCTCTAACAAGCTAAAAATGACGCTTCCTGCTAAAGAGCTTTGGAAAAATCTAAAAAGCCTTGGAATTGGTAACAAGACAGTAGTTGACTGCTGTGTTGATCCCGATGTAATGAATGATTTTTTCCTAAATACTAATGTCAGTCCTGGTAACCTTGAAGAATTGACAGATACATTTCATGAACCAAATTTCCAGTTTTCTACAGTTAGCGAATATTATGTTTTCAAACAAGTAATGAAAATTAAATCAAATGCTGTTGGTGAGGATGGAATTTCGATTAAATTCGCTAAACTCATTCTGCCTTTCATAGTTAGCCCACTAACACATATAATAAATCATTGTTTCGCTTCCTCTTCTTTTCCTTATTCCTGGAAAATTGCAAAGATTTTACCTGTTGCTAAAAAACCCCACGCCAGTGAACCCAGTGATTTCAGGCCTATTAGCATTTTGTCTTCCTTGTCAAAAGTATGTGAAGCTATAATGGCTGATCAAATATCCAATTTTATCGCACAAAATAATCTCTTATCTCCATTTCAATCTGGATTTCGTGGTGGTCACAGTTGTGCAACTGCCACTCTTAAGGTACTTGATGACATTAAATCTCCATATGATGAAGGCTTTCTTACCTTGCTTTGCATGATTGACTTCTCTAAAGCATTTGACTCGGTAAATCATTCGTTACTTTGTCAAAAACTAAAAAACTATTATGGATTCTATAGCAATGCTGTTAATCTTATGAGTAGCTATTTATCGAACAGAGTTCAGAGAGTAAACGTTGACAATAACTGCTCTCAATACAAGTATGTTTCCAGTGGAGTGCCTCAAGGATCAGTTCTTGGGCCGCTTCTTTTTTCAATATTTATAAACGACATTTTTGGGGTGTGTAAATACGCCTCTATGCATGCCTATGCAGATGATGTTCAACTTCATCTCTCTCGCAGGACGGGTCTCCTTGAAGATTTAAGCTATAGAATGAATGAGGATCTTGATAGTATTCATAAATGGGCTATTAGAAATGGTCTTCAACTGAATGCGCTAAAATCATATGTGTTACCTATTGCTCGAAATAAAGTGTGCTTTGATGACATTCCTGACTTGTTTATAGGGGACAGAAAGCTAAAACTAGCATGTAATGTTAAAAGCCTTGGCTTTCAAATTAATTCGTTCCTTACTTGCACTGATCACATAAATAGTGTAGTCCGAAACATTTATTATGCCCTGCGAAACTTAAGAACGTCAGCTCAGTTTACACCTACTGATACCAGGCGTAAGTTAGTATTGCAAATGATAGTGCCTGCAAAAACGTATTCTGAGCTTATTTATAGTAAATTAGATTCTAGTTCTGAGCACAAACTGAGAATTGCGTTTAATCATGCGACGCGATATGTTTATAATATTCACAGGTTTGATCACATATCTCAATTCAAGAATAGTATTCTTGGTTGTGACATAATTAGCTACCTAAATGCTCGTAACTGCATATTCCTACATAAGTTGATTCACCGTAAAGTTCCTCAGTACTTGTTTGAGAAATTGCAATTCTGTCAATCGTCCAGAAGTTACATGATGATAATACCTAGCTTTAATTCTCTTACCTCAACTAGGCTATTTTTCGTTAATGCCATACGATTATGGAATGCGTTACCCAGTTACATTAAATCTATTCGTAATGAAAACAGTTTTAGGCAGGCCGTTCTAAATCATTTTGCTTGATTTCAAATATTTTTAAAACAAATTACCAGAAGAATTCTTATTTCATTTGTTAAGCTTTTTATTTTCATTTTCAATTTTTCAATTTCTAAATTTCTAAAATCATTTAAATTTTCTGCTCTATTTTACATAATATATTTTATTTATTTCTTGTTTTTCATTAATGCCAGTAATTAATCTGAAATTCATGTATTCTAATTTATATTGTTCATATTATCAAACAGTATCTACAACTATAATTTATGTTAACTTTTTTTTTTGTTTTTATAGAAGTAATATAAGTTATGTTAATTTTCTTAAATTTGAATATCCTTAACTCTATATCTTTGTATACGAAAAGAACTTGTTCTTATTATACTAATGATGTTATTAAATAAATAAATAAAAAATAAAAATATAAATGTGGAGCCATAATAGAACCCTGTGGGACACCACTTTTAATTGTACCAAGATCTGAAGAGATGCCATCAATATTAATGAAAAATTTGCGATTGTTTAAAAAACTACTAAGAATTTTTATAAAGGATGGATTAAAACCGATTTTTATTAATTTAGAAATAATACCAATATGATAGGCTTTATCGAAAGCTTTTCTATGTCCAAGGAGACTGCTACTGTACATTTACGCTGACGGAGACTTAGAATAATATCATTTTGGAATTTTAATAAAGCATGAACCGTTGAATGTTGTTTTTTAAAACCAAATTGAAAATCAGGAATATATTGAACATTAACACAAGTATCTAATTTTTCTTGTATGACAATTTCAAGAAGCTTTCCAAGATTAGATAATAAAGAAATTGGTCTAAAATTGTTCACCTCAAAACAATTTGCTTTTTTTTGAATAGGAATAATTTTAGCAATTTTCCATGAATCAGGAAAATAGCCGTTATGAATACAGTTATTGAAAATAATTGCAAGAAAATCAAATACAATAATAGGCAATTTTTTAATAAGAAAATTTGAAATATTATCAGGACCAGAGGATTTTTTTGCATTAAGATTTTGAGTGAAAAGACGAATTTTATCAGAATTAACGAAATGGGAATTATCAGAAGGTGAGGATGAAGTAAAAGAGGGACTGAAAAGATAAATAGAAAATGGATAAGAATCTAAAGTATTGTGAACTTCAGACTCTAACTCAAAAATATCGGATCTTTCAGGAATTGTTTTTTCATAAACTTTTTCAAAGTGAGATTTTAAAATTTGAACTTTATCAGAATTTTCAGTATAAAAATTACTGTCATAATAAATTTTAGTACAAAATTTGCCATTTGTTTTTTTAATTATCTAAAAAATTTCTTTATAAGCAGTAGGACCAGGTTTTATAAGTTTTAATCTCTCGCTAAATTCTTTCGCTTTATGAATTTCTACTTGTTCGTTGATTAATATTTTAATAAGTGAAATTTGAGCTGCAAGAAGTTTATATTCTTCTGAAGTTTTATTGAAGTTAGAATGAAATATTTTCTTAAGTCTACGTTGCCAGCGATTTTTAATTTTATATAAATGTTTAATTGAATCTGGTAGAGAAGTATTATTAAAAAGTTTGTATTCAACCAATTCACTATGTGAATCTTTGACCGAATTAATGGAAGAAGTTAGGAAATTAATATGAGAGTCAATTTCAGAATTTTGCAAATTTAAATTATCGGGAGGTAAATGATTTTCAATAACAGAAGCTAAATCATTACGAAAAACATTCCAATTTGTATTTTTATAAGAAACAAAATATTTTGGCTGACATAATTCAAATGTGATATCTTTTAAATCAATTTTTAAATAAAGTGGAAAATGCTCGGAAAAGGAAGAAAGACTATTAATAGAATAATTTGGATTAAAATTATCTAATAAATTTGTAGAAATTAAGAAATGATCAAGATAAGAAGACCCATTAGGAAATGAAGGAAAAATTTTACAAATTCTTGAAAATTCAAGAGAGTGATTTTGAAGCCAATGAAAAAAAGTCTTACCATTTAAATTATTAATATTGTCGTTTCAAGAAACATGTCTGGAATTGAAGTCACCTCCAATTATCAAACCGTCATAATTTGAAGCACGATTAGCAATAGAAACTAAAACATCAGCAAATGCACCAGGTGAAAAATTACAAGGAATATAAGTTGAACCAACTAATAATTTTTTTTTTAACTCTATTAATCGAAACACAGATATCTAAAAATATATTTGGGAAAAGAACATTAGATAAAGAAACAATAGAAAATTTTATATTTTTCTTTATAGCAATAGCAACACCTTGAGAACTATAATCTCTCAAAAAATTATAATCATTCAAGCGTATTCCATGAGATAAATGTGTTTCTTGAATGAAGCAAATATCAATCAACGAAAACAAAATAAAAACAAAAAAATAAAAACAGCAGCTAGTTCAGTAGCACAGCTGAACAACAAAAACAACAAAATCCACAGAAACCTGTTTTTCAACAGTCGCCGCAGCAAGAACAACATCGCTGGATTGCTGGAGATTTTTGTTTTAGCTAACCACTAGGGGCTTTTCTATGCTCCTCGCAGCGTAAGTAATTGTTGTTTTTTCGTGTCCGTCTGTTCTTCCATCCTCTCCGCTTAGTTGCGACTGTGAGTGAGGTTGCACTGCGAGCAGAATTGTGCTGAGGCAAAGGCATAACACTTGCCTCTGTACTTTTCGCTTATGCTCTCGGTGTTACTCTTTGCAGTTGTAACTAATTACCCATACACCTTTTTTTGTTTTAAATTTACACTGTAAGAAAATGTCGGGTCATTTTCGTATAGATTTTTGCAATGTGCGTGGACTGAGGACGAATTTTTTCTCGGTTTATGCATATTGTACTCTTAAAAGGCCTCAAATAATGGCACTGAGTGAAACCCAGGTGAGCGAGCATGCAGATCCACTGGATTTTCATATACCTGGGTATCACTTACTGCCATTGTTTTCCCTGCATAGGGGCATCGCCCTTTACATATGATCAGATGTAGCATATCAGTGCGAGCGGAGTCTGAACGTAACCGATCCGGAGTTTTGTTCCTTGTGGGTGAAGTTCAGGGTTCGCTCGCACTTGATGCACTTTTGCTACGTTTATAGAAGTCCGAATTTAGGGAGGGAGTCCACTTTTAACAAATTGGACTCTCTCTCTGATTGAATAACGCACATTTTGGGGTTGTTCCCTGACAGCGAGATCGTTGTTGCCGGCGATTTCAATGTCCACAACCCGGCTTGGTTATGCCATTCGGGGGCAACCTGAGGGACAATATGTTGAGCTCTTTGCTGAATCGAACCAACTGATTCAACTAGTGAAGGAACCAACTTTCATCCCTAGAGTTGGTCTGCAAAGCCACAAAGTTCTAGACCTTTTTCTGACTTCGCATCATGATAAATATGATGTGAGTGTCCATGCACCTCTTGGTAATTCGGACCACTGTATCATATCCGCTGCTTTTCCATATTCTAGCCTATGCACTTCTACGCCCAAAGCCCCGAAGAGGATCGCTTGGTTTTATGGAAAAGCAAATTGGACTGCGTTAAATAATTTTTACCGTAATTTCAATTGGAAATTATGTTTCGCTGATAGAAATGTAAATGCCGCGGCTCTAATGGTACAAGAAATAATTTTATTGGGCATGAGGTCTTTCATCCCCAATAAAATGAGAAGTATTAAACCAAAAGACCACTCCTGGTTTAATGAGACTTGCAGGATTGCAGTCAGGTCCGAAGAGGAAGCCTTTCAGAATTGGCGTTCCAGCAAGAATGCTGATACTAGAAGACTTTGCATTGAGGCTAGGAATCGCTGTAATGCAGCTTTAAAACGCGAAAAGTTTCTTCACGAAACTCGCATCAGAGAACAGGTTCTTCTCTGCCCCAAAGGGAGCAAAAACTTTTGGTCATTCGTTAAAAGAGTTAAAAATCAGACGTCCTCGTCGATTCCTGCTCTTTTAAAGGGTGACCAAATCTTCACTGACTCGGCTGATAAAGCGAACCTATTGGCTGGAATGTTTGCACAAAATTCCACAATCCCGGCTAGCAATCAGTCACCGCCTTCTTTAGAGAATATATCATCCTCAATGCAGGAGATATATTTTCGAACGAGACCGGTCAAAAGAGTCCTTGCAAACCTCAACATAAACAAATCTTCTGGCCCCGATGGTATACCACCAATTGTGCTTAAAATGTGTGCTTATACACTTGCCCGACCATTGCGTAACCTTTTCAACATCTCATACAGGACAGGAGTGTTTCCATCTTGTTGGAAGGTTGCCAATGTTCAGCCGGTACCTAAGAAGGGCGATGCCATGAACCCTGAAAACTACCGACCCATAGCGATATGCTCTACGCTTTCCAAAGTCATGGAGAGTGTAATAAACTTCCACCTTATGAACTATCTGGAGCGCAACGAATTGCTGAGCGACCGTCAATATGGCTTCCGAAGGGCTCGCTCTACTGGTGACCTAATGGCGTTCCTCACGGAGAAATGAAACCAATGTGTTCACTTCTTTGGTGAAAGCAGGGTTGTTGCTCTGGATATTTCTAAGGCGCTTGACCGAGTGTGGCATAAAGCACTCGTGTCAAAACTAATTGCATATGGCGTTGGTAGTAACTTTGCTCGATGGATCACATGTTTTCTTAAGGACAGGTTGATTCGTGTCGTGGTCGACGGCATTTCGTCCAGTGAACATGCCATCGTAGCTGGAGTGCCGCAGGGTTCAGTCCTATCGCCAACTTTGTTTCTGGTTTTTATCAACGACCTTCTGTCGTTGACTCATAACCCAATTCACTCGTTTGCGGATGACAGCAGCATTTGTCATTCATATTCTTTCAAAAAACGCCCGAGCTCTTTGGAGATTAAGAGAAAGAGGCTTAATATGAATGACACACTGCTTAATGACTTGCAAAAAATCTTCGAGTGGGGGCTTGCTAATAGAGTTGAGTTTAATGCTAGCAAGACCCAGTGCTGTCTGTTAACTCACAAACGAGTGAATTGCCCCTTAGCACCCCTCAATATGAACGGTGTGGATCTCGCGGAGTCAGATGCTCTTGACGTTCTGGGCATATCAATCAGATCTGATCTTCGCTGGAACGATCACATTTTTGATGTGTCGAAAGAAGCGGCCAAGTGCCTAGGTTTTTTAAAACGGTGTAAAAAATACTTCACTCCAACTGACCTACGCGTGATCTATACCTCATATATTAGGCCGAAAATGGAGTACAATTCGCACATTTGGGCAGGAGCTTCAAGATCTTATTTGGAGCTTCTGGACCGAATTCAACGACGTGCGATATATCTGATAGGAGAAGAAAACATTTCATCTTCTCTCAACTCTCTTGGGCATCGACGCAATGTTGGTTGCTTAAGCCTTTTGTACAGGTACTACCATGGGAAGTGTTCAAGGGAGATACATGACCTGACGCCATCAGCTCGTGTGTTTCCCAGGTCCACTCGGGCAGCGCACCAAGCCCATCCCTATAACATTGCCTTGATGCCCAATAGAACCTCGCATTACAGAGATAATTCGTTCTTCGGTCGTACAATAAAATTGTGTAAAACAATCTCCCTGCGAGCGTGTTACCCGGCAATTTTGAGCTATGTAAATTTAAAACTAATCTTCACCGACACTACTCCATCTTTCCACCCTCCAACTAACTATTATCCTTCTTCCGAATCAACACAATGCTTTCGCATTTATGGGGGGCATCCCCTGAGCGTTGGTTTAGTCAAAAAAAAAAAAAAATCTTTAGAAAGATGATTGATATTTTTCAAAAACTTTTCGATTTTTTGCTCGAGCGTTTGTTGCTCAGGATTGAGAATTTGCTTAGCGACTTTCAAAAATTTATCAATAATTGAAGGTTTAGCAGAGTTTGAGAGAGAAATTCTAACAGGATCACGACACAAAGCTGCGTTATAGGCTTTAGCAGAATCAAAAGGACCATGATTAGGCAGGGATTTAAAAAGGATTTAAAGGGATTTGTAGTGGCGTCCGTGGCGTAGTTGGTTAAAGTGCGTGGCCGCTATGTCAAAGAACCTGTGGAGACCCAGGTTCGAACCCCAGCAGCGACAGAAAATTATTTGAATTAAAATAATTTTTCTGTACGGCCGCCACCTCTCTGCAGACAATGGCAAATCTCAGAGAGTAATCAAAATGCCATGTAAAGCTTCTTGAGAATAAGAACATTCCGTTCATCGCCGTTCGGAGTCGGCGTTAAGCCTGTAGGTCCATTTCTCGGTCAATTGTGTACAAACTTAATAACACGCACAACACAATTGATCATAAGAAGCTAGGTCAAAGTCCTTTCAAGGGCTGAAATGGCCAGTTATTTATTTATTTTTATTTTTTAAAGGGATTTTAAAGGATTGTCCTTTAACAATTGACGAACGCATAGTAACAGCTTCTTGGACATTAGAAAAAGCCAATTGTTGTCTTGCTCTAGCTTCAGAAATTAAACGTTTTTTATTTTTAATGAAATCCTTGTAAAAAGAACAGCCTCTCCAATTGGCAGGATGACCAGATGTACCACAATTAATACAAAAGGGTTGAATCTTTAGACTAGAATCTTTATTCAGAGAACACTCACCAGGTTCATGATTGGACTCACATTTTACACAGCGGTAAGATCTATTGCAATTTTTAGCAATATGACCCCATTGCTGACAGCGCTTGCATTGCACCTCCCTACTTCTTGACTTGAAATAACTTGGTGCAGTAATTTTTTGATTTCGGATATTTCACCAAACTTTTTTCCTGGAAAAAGTGTTATTAAAAACAAACCTGTATCAAAATTATTTTTGATAGAAGAAGGAGTTTGAAATTTTGCAACCTTCTCTACAGTATCTGGGATAATACTATCAAGCTCCGATTTAATGTCAATGAGGTCTGTAAGGTAGTGCAGACCTTGAATAATTAGACTTGTTTGTCTTTAATTTTTCGGAGTAAAGGAGAATGATTCAATTTTTTGAGCCTTAAGTAGGGCCATCATTTCCGAATGAAGGTTCGAATCCTTAAGATAAATTTTTGATTTATTTTGGGTAACATTTTTAATTTTGAAATCAAAATTTGGGATTTTAATTTTGAATTGGTCTACTAAATTTTTAATGTTGATATTATAAATAATGATTGGGTGGCAAAATTTAGCCTTGGAGGGTGCTGCCACATCGATAATGTCTGAACTTACCGCTTTTTTCTTTTGTTTTCTTTGAGATGCAGGTGTCGCTTCAAAAGTTATATCCGCCAGCGGGGCAAAACGATTAGATGATGAAAAACTTGATAAATCAACAGCCTTCATTGTGCCTTTATTCGAGCGTTTGGTTCTCTTTTTAGCGATAGAACCTTCATCGTCAGACTCCGGCAACGGCGTATTATTGCAGATAGCGTTGTAGATAGATGAAGATGACTCCTGGACAGGATCAAAATCAATAATATCTTGAGCATCCATATTAGGATCAATATTATTTGGATCACCCGGATCAATTTGATAATTGGACGCCATCACATCCAGCAATATTTTTTTATTTATTATTAATCAGCGGATTGCGTATAAAAATTTGCAATTGATAAATTGATAAAAAAATTTATTTGATAAAAAAATCTGTTTATTTTATATTTTTTTATTTTTTTTTTAAGAGAAAATTTTTTCAGATGTCTGCTTTATTCAAAGCTTACTCGGTTTTTTTTTTCTAGAACAACACAACTATAGTTCTAAGTTCTCATGTCATTCTATTATTTAACTCCTGTTTTCCAAGAGCAACACAATGTACGTCTCAACGTTTCGCTGTGTCATAAAAAAATGTGCCACAATGAAAGCAACACGTAACGGTATGACACTTGGTTATATGTAAGCGCGCTGTCAAAATTTCACAGGTGAAATGCTTCACCCCACCGCACGCTTACACAATACAATAAGAAAAGATTTTGTTCACTTTTATAAAAAAAATCAAGTAAAGAGTTTTGTTCGACTTACTCGTGGTATTTTGGCCGTCTATATTCCACCCCTCGTGAAGCACACAGGTCTTGTGGATTCACTAAAACGTGCCTCGACGTCCAAAATGTCCAACAGTTCTGTATTTTTTGCTAACTTTGCCGCGTAACCATTGAGATTTTGGACAGTCTGATTTATATATCAATACGAGGTCATCAACTTCTATCGGCTCCGTATGCTGGCACCACTTCGCTCGTCGAAAGAGGTCTGGTAAATACTGCAGGATTCGTTGCTTCCAAAATCCATTTTTCAATTGTTGTGAGATTCGTCATTGCTTTCTTGGACTTGAGCCGCCAGTTTACAGGTCCTGGAGTTTGAGTCGACTTCGGACCCAGAAAAAAAATGTTTATGTGTAATGGGCTCAGGTTCATCCATTGTTATTGGAATATCTGTTAAAAGGTCAGCTATTAACAATATTTTCCGCTTCACACAAAACGCTCTGCAACGTTTCCAGATTCGGAGCCCTTTTTTTTAGCACCATATTTAAGGTGCCATATAATCTTTACCAACAACCACCTGCATTTGGGTGGTTTGGGTGGTACTTAAGATAGTTAAATAGGCACGCAATTCTAAGAGGACTCATAGCAGATTGAACAGCAGTATGATCTAGAAAATATTGCATGTTTTTTAACTCATTTTCGATGCCTACAAAATTTATAGCACCTAAGGCTTAATTGCAATTTGTTTGCGTACCGATTCCAACCTTTTACTTAGTGGCAACGTCATTGTAGGTTCGTCGAGTAATGATGGATTATTTAAATGTTGGAAAGCACCGGCTGTTTCAAGAAATATAACCAGACTTTTAAAATTCATTGCTAAAGGGACCATTTCTTGTAGCTTGTTTTTCGGAATTGGTAAGATGGATCGTGCTCTATCCAACTGACTTTTTATAAGTCGCTCAGGCCTGCCAAAATTGTTCTCCAACCCGTTAATAACATCATTTACCTTTTCCTCATAGATTATAGTTGGTTCCACTGCAGCTTTATTATCTCCGTACAGACATTTTTGTACTCTTATTTGATTTTCCAAATCTGTGTAACCCTAACGTTGGCTGTTTCTTTAAAGGCCGAAGTGGATAGCGGTCATTCTTCGAAAAATCCACCAAATCGAGGAAGGTCGTGTATAATTCGTCTGGCATCTAGTCGCAGCTCAGTACTTATGTAATTGGGTGAAGTGTTTGGCGTTTGTGGCTGATAATGATATGGAAAGTAGTTTTGTAACAAAGGGTCGCTGTGCTGACTTGATGCATGTGTAACATTTGGAATAAATATTGGCTGCAACGTCTGAATATATGTTTGCATACTGAAATAGATATTGCGTCAAAAAGGCGTGTTGCGAGGTAGAATACTGCGGCATCGTCAAATTCACAGGCGAAATATTGAGAGAACTAATGTAAGCTGCATTTTAAACAAAATGTACTTTGCCATAAAGAATTTAATATGTCCTCAACAGCATGGCTTTGTTCCTGGTCGCTCAACAGTAACAAATCTTACGATATTTACAGAAGACTGTATCTCGGCATTTCAAAGTGGAAATCAAGTTGACACGATTTATACTGATTTCTCGAAAGCGTTCGATAAAGTGTCTCATAGAATCCTACTTTCTAAATTGGCTCATATCGGTTTTCACTCAAAATTTCTAGAATGGTTGAAGTCATATTTAACCAATAGACTTTCTCATGTTGTAGTTGAAAATACTCAATCTTTCGCTTTTAAAGCAACATCTGGTGTTCCTCAAGGCAGCATTTTAGGACCACTGCTGTTTTTATTATTTATAAATGACATTAGTAGATGTTTCACCTATTCCAAATATCTTTTGTACGCGGACGACTTAAAAGTCTATTCTATCATTCGTAATTCTCAAGAGGAAATAAACTTACAATCTGATATTAATAACCTGGTGGATTGGTGTTATAAAAATAAGCTTTTTCTTAATATAAACAAGTGCTTCTTTATTAAATTTCATAAAACACTTAATGTGTCTAATTATTCATATAACATCAACGGCTCTATATTAAAAAAATTTGATGAAATTATTGATCTTGGTGTAATATTGGATTCTAAATTTACTTTTGTCAGCCATCTCAATTATGTTATATCTAAATCTTACTCTCTGTTAGCCTTTGTAATGCGTAATAGTTCTGATTTTTCTGATCCATTTACTCTGAATTTATTATATTCCTCTTTTGTTCGTTCAAAATTAGAGTATGCTATTGTTATCTGGAGACCTTTTTATTCAACACACATAAATCGCTTAGAGCGCATTCAAAAAAGATTTACTCGCTTTGCAGTTCGTCAATTAAATCTGCATGATCCTTATCCCTCGTACTTTGATCGTTGTAAGCTTTTAAATCTAAAAACGCTACAATGTAGAGGTGCCATATTGTCATTATTATTCATATATGATATTGTTAGTGGTTCAATAGATTCTCCTACTCTTTTGCAGTTAATTCATTTCAATGTACCTATCAGAAATTTGAGAAATTTTGTACCGTTCTTTATAAGTATCAAAAAAACAAATTATGCATTAAATGCCCCCATCTCGAGAGCTCTCACTGAAATAAACTTAATCCCAAATTCTTTTGTGTTAGATTTTTCTTTTCCTAAATATATCTTTGAAAAGTATCTTAACAACATTTACTATTAGCTTTAGTATATTTTTAAGTTTTTAAATTGTCAGTATGGAATTAATTATTCTTTGACTTAAAAAATAAATAAATAAATAAAAATAAAAAATTTTGGCATGGCAAATGGGGCAAGGAAGCTGTAATTTTTTGTGTCGGCAAGGCAAAAATAGGCTACGTTGTGTGATTATTACCTGTACTTAGAGATACGGGGGGAGAAGATAAAGTGTTGAGCACCTGTGTGTTTCGGTCTGCATGTGAGGTCTGCATCCTGATGTTTATCAAACTGTCCTAGGTCTGCTTTAGAGCTATAGAAAATTTTTGTTCCATTTTGTCATTTGAGCACGGAAATCTAGTTGTCTCTTTACGGTTGTTTGCGCTTGCGGATTTTGTTGCTCCATCACGGTAGGATCCAAGTATTCGTCGTCGTAGTCTTTAATGCCTGTGTGATCTTTTTCGATAGACAGTTTGTATATTCCGAATTTGGCTGGCGGTTTTCCTTATTTTTTCGTAAACTTCTTCGCAAATGGCTAATTCGTTAATGTTAAAAGGCATGTCAGTGGAACTCAAATGATAAAAACATTGCTGTAAGTTTAAGTTCAATGGCGTATAGCAGTTCTATATTATTATCTATATTCCAAATTACACTCTAAAAATTGGTTTCAGTTTTACACCAAAACCGGCGTAAAAATTGGTTAAAATTTGTGATCGAAATTGAAAATTAGGCAGAAATTGAAATTTACACCATTTCAAACTGAACATTTGTTTAATTTTACACTAAGTGGCTGAAATGATGCCGAAATATACAAATGTCAATCTTGAGGGTAATTTTCAACAGAAAGTGGTTTAAAATTCAAAGGCAATATTGTTTCTCAAAGAATCGTCATATTAGCCATGTTTTATTCGTACTGGTTTAACCAAAAATGTTCTAAATTACATGCAGAACACTAACAAAAAGATGAACCTGCTCAGAAGCTGGATCATCTTGTTAAACTTTTTTTCGTTCCGCTACTGCTCTATAGAGGTCGTTGTTTATTTTAGTTTTCATTGATTTATAGTCACCCTTTGCTGTCAAAGGAAACAGCTGTTCTTATTTATTTGCAATAAATAATAAATAGAAATGGATGCAAAAGAGTCGTAAGTTTATTTATTAATATTTTTAGGTTTAAAATAATTAAATTATTCATTAGCCGGCGAAAATGGACCAAGGAGGAGACGCTGGCATTGCTGGATGCGTATGGCAGCCGTTCTGATGATTTTAAGCATCCAGCAAGAAAAAAATTTGCGATGAAGGCAGTACTAGAAGATCTAGTAAGCAGAGTAGCTTTGGTAACATTCAGTTATCATTTTAATTATGTTATTTTATGCATTGTTCCTTTTATAGATGCAACCAACAAGCGTTGATATGCTCCACGAAAAAATGAAAAATTTGCTAAGAGCATACAAAAGCTCTAAGGACAACGCCATGCAAACAGGTGCTGCCAGAATAGTTGTTCCTTTTGAGAAACAACTTGAGGAGTTGTTTGGTAGTCGTCCAACTATGGCCAATAAACATTGTTTGGCGTTGTCGGAAGAGCCAATTGCTGTCATTGCCGTAACTCCATCTGGTGTAGAATTGGAAGCACGGTCTTTGCCAGATATGCAACCACCAGTCGAAGAAGAAGCAGCATCTCGGCAATGTCTCTCTGTCTCCTCTTCGAATCCTAAAAGAAAAAGGACACGGATGACAAAGGAAAATTATTTGAAAAAAAACTGGAATTAATGACGGAGTATGTAGAGTTAAAAAAACAGCAGCATAAGGATAAGGAGGAGGCAAAACAAAACCACCACGTAGAAAAAATGAATATATTAAAAACTCTGTGCGAGAATTTAAATAAATACTTATTTTAAAAATAACTTTAAATTGTAAAACAAGTTTTCCCTTTGGTTTTATATTAAGTGTTTATTTATTAATTCTTGCATTAATTGCTCACGTCTGTTGGTTGCGGTCTGCTCCCTAAATATTTGCCTATTTTCTTTACCAATCTCCTGTTCAACGGTTTGGTTGTTGCCCAATGTAATAATGTCGTGGTTGTCAATGCAGCTGTTATGCAAAATACACAGTTAAATTTACGATGCTTCCAATGTCGCGTTGTTCCACAAAAAACTGTAGTCTTCGAAACCGTGTTTTTAGCAAACCAAATGCGTGTTCCACTACAATTCGTGTACAGGAATGCAGATAGTTGAACTTATTCTGGTTTTCAGTTATATTTCCCGTATTTTTAAATGGACAAACCAGCCAATCCATAGATGAAGATGCAAGGTCTCCGACTATGAAATAATTTCCAAGGTGGTTGTTGTTGTTGTGCATTTTCCTATATATTGGAGATCTGCGTAAGACTCTGCTATCGTGGATAGATCCTGGCTCTCCACAAAATATATCCACAAATTTTTTGTTTGCTCCAACTATACCTTGCAGTTTAATGCTGTAATAGCGCTTGCGGTTAAAATTATCTTCACGATTTTCTGAAGGAGCATTAATATGGATGTCAGTACAGTCAATAGCACCGACTACCCCAGGAACACCACACCTATTTTCAAAATTTTGCATTACACTCTGCAAATCATTGGGCCACCTAACGTAGTTATGACCAATAGAAATCAGCCAACAACACACTCTTCTCACAATCCTCCAAGCTGCATTTTTGCATACACCAAACAAATTCGCCACAGTTCGAAATGGCTCGGTATTGGCCATATACCATAAGAACAGATATATTTCTTTTTCTGCACTTATTCTCTCAAGGCCACCAGAATTTAAAAATTTTTCCATATATGTGGTTGATATGCTATATAGTTCTGAGTTAAGAAACAAATATGAGAAACTATTAAAATAGCAAAGATGCCAATGTATACCGATTAAACTGATAGCTGTTCCCAAATTCACTCTAAAATTAGACTTAAAGTCGTCTTCACTATAGCTTCTTATAGTGTCCAAAAATGTTGCTATTTTTGGATGAACTTCAACTTCTTCAGCACTGTCACTCCCAGAAAACACAAAAGATGAAGTTGAAGAGGACGAGGTCGATGAATTCAATAAGAATTGTAAAAAGTTTGTCATGTTTTCATCCATCTTCAAAAATTTTCACAATTGTATTGTTTTTCAATCAGCTGTTTGTTATTTTCATCGCCGACTATGCTCTAAGCGGTCAGAAGCAAAACTTAAAAAAGTTTAACTAATGCGATCTATTCGTTCATCAGGTTAAACCGGAATGAATAAAACGCGGCTATTGTGTCTTGCATTGTCATAAATTATGACAATCACGTGCAGTATTGAATAAAGCTTTGAGGAATAAATTCGGAAAAAGGTTGTGCAAGATTTTTTTTTTTTATTTCTAATCAATTAATATAAATGAAGTGCTCTCTTAAAAATTGTAAATATACTTCGGCAGATGCTGTTGTTATATGTGTTGAAACATTTGCACTACCACAAGGAAGTGATGTGTCCTCCAAGGAAGTGATGTTGCAATTGCTTTGAAAACGTTTTGACGGATGTTCATACTAAGTCCCCCAATTATGTGTTGAATACATTTTCAAAAAATTTAATACAATTCTAAAAAAATAATATGAAAAATGATGTCATAAAAATTAATGAAATTTTATCAAACTCTATTATTACTGATAAAGAAATGAGAATCAGTAATGTCCTCATGCACTCCAAAATTATTAAAGACAGCGACAGTATACTGACGAAATGTAAGCAATAAATAAAATAGGCATTAATATAAGCGTTAAATAAAATATTTAACACAAAGTACGTTTGTTCAAAAAAAAAAAATATATATATTGGGACAAAGCGCTATGCGAAAAGAATGTTTTTTATTACGTCCCAATTAAAAAGACACTGTAAAGATTACTTGGTGATGATAATCTTCAAAAAATTACAGGCTCTGTTAATCTGACTTCTGAATAATCCTTTAATTTCTTTTAAGACACGTTACAAGAAGGAGGCACGATATGCCATGTTGGGTTTATTTACAAATCATCTCATCATATGAAAACTAGGAGTTCAATGACTAGCGCAAGTTATCTGCTCCTTTATACAATGAACGTTGACTACCCTTTTAAAATAAGCCAAGCTCTGGAGTTCCATGTCCGCATTTTTTTAAATTTTACACATCCAGAGTAAGAGGCCTTAAGGGGAGAAATACATGTACAATCAGTAATATTTCGTGAATTATTTTGAGGATAATAAAATAATATAATCATTTTACACTTTTGACATAGTTTAACCTGAACAGACATGTGTCTGGTAATAAACACCATTTTTTTTTTAATACAAAATGGCGGCATTACAGTCCCTCCACGAAGGCCGTTTTTTGCCGAAGTCGTAAAATTGCTGCCATCGCCCAGCTTTTTCTATTGGTCTAAAATCAAAAAACAAAAATATATTTCGATTACTGATGAGTTTAGGCATAGAGTAAACCTATAAAATTGAGAAAAAGTGCGAAATAAAATACACTTTTTAATAAAACATTCGTATTTTCGCCTATTTTTTCGACAGTTATTGCCCCCTTAAAATTGTTTATTTATGCAAAATGTGTAATATTTTAGGATTATTCTATGGGTAATTATGTTGACAAAACCCCTCAAAATTTCAGCCCGATCGGTTAATTATTTTTTGAGCTGCAGTGGCAGCCGTTTCATCAACGGTCTTATTAAAAAGTTTTATTCTATTAATTATTAATTACTTTATAATTCATTTTTAAATTTTAACTAATAACAATTTGACCTTCAGTGCATTTTAGTAAAATTCAAATTTTTTTTCTTGGTGGTCTCTATCAAAAGTTTGGTATTTTTTATATAACTTCAAAATGGTTTTTTTTATAACTTTACCAGATTATGTCCGATCTTAAGAAATTATATGTCGTTGGATGGGTCTCAACAAGAAGAACAACTCGTACTTATATACGATTATATTCATTGTACCTCATTATATTCATTATACCGCATTTCCATTGTCAGATGCCATCTTTGAATAGATATTCCAATTTTAAGATTTTCATTCAGATAAAAAAGAACTTTGCTTTTTAAAAAAAAAAATTATAAGTTTCTAAAAAATCATTAAACTTTTGCCAAGAAACTTTATTATTTCATTCATTAACTAAAAAGTACAAATACAGTTTAAAAATTTTATTTAAAAATATCAGAAATGTTGATATCAATCAGCAACAAGACTTAATAACAAAGTATCTTTTGAAGTTTGATGAACATTAAATTTATAAACCTATCTAACGACTTATCATTTTTTTAAAATCGGCTGTTCATAGACCACACCTAAAAAAAAAAAAAAAATTTGTATGGTATTAAAAACCACTCAAGGTAAGCTTTTAAATGAGGTAGTGACACTGCAAACTTTTTTTGGTGACACACCTTAATTGCCATACATTGTATTAAACAATAAAAATCTCTTCAATCTTTTTTCGAATTGTTTTGATTCTAATTACTTGCCAATAAATGGGAAGAAACAGTTCTGATTTTTGCCTATGCTGCGAATGATTTGAATCGCTGTACAAAAAGTCACCGAAAATCAATGAAAACTTGAGAAAACTGTCTCATAAGAGATCTAGTTATAGTTGCTTTTTTATCCCGAAACGAACACTTTCGGTTGTGCAATAAACGGTAAAGAATACTTTTTATATTAAATTAAAATCAGAAAAGTGATATAAAGTTAAACATGTGATGTTAAAGTAAAAGAACCAATAGCTAAGATTTTATTCAAAAAACAAAATGAAATTTCTAATCAAGTAAATAAAATACAAAACAAACAAAAAAATCACACCCAAAAGCGGTTGTTATAATTATGTACTTACTTGTGGATTGTTGTGCACATCAGCATCTAAAGGTGATGCAAATTGACACACCGGCGTTTTTCGCTTCAAAATAACTACATAAAAAAAGAAAAAGGCAGTTTTAATCAAAAATATTTATTTAGAAATTGTTTTAAGAATAAGGTGTCTCAAAAAATATATAAATAGGTTAAGGACTATAAGAAGCTCGAAAATGAGAAATGAGGTATCATATTTAACCTTTTCAAATTCCACAAAAATGTGTTATGCAAAAATATATAAAAACTAGTTGGTAGATATGACGACTAAACTTATAATAGGGCAATTCACAATCTAGTGCAAATGGTCATGTATCATTGCATTTTGGGAATGGTACAGTATATTTTTACTCTACACTAACAAAATGTACAGAGATGCACTTACTACGTTTTTGAAAATATGCAACACTTTAAACCCATAGTTTACCCTGCAAGACATGCCTAACTGAAACTCCAACACAATCACAACATTTGTAGCAAAAACTAATACATTCTCAGTTATTTCACTTTTGTCAGTTTTGTCAGAATGTGACAACAATATAAACATTAAATTACGCAGCAAACAAGCTGAGGGTATGAAAAAAAACTTTAAGAGGTGCAAGTGTAAGTCACGCAATAAATAATATCCTAAAATAACCAAATCGAATGATAGTGGCCGTGGCGCAGTGGGTAGAATATGGAACTTATATGACAGAGGACCGTGGTTCAAATATCGCATGAGGCATAAAGATTTTGAATTGTGTTTAATTAATAAAATATAGTTCAATAGTGATTAAAAATAGACAAATTAACAAATAAAACACATTCTTTCTAAAGAAAAGCAAGATTTCCTTGCTAGAGTAAAAAATAACAGCGTCATTCTGGGGCTTTGATTATTTATTTTCTTTAAATATTTTACTTCAATTTATCTTTTGTAAATACTACCCATTAATAAAAATAGAAAAAAAAACATTTCTAAACAAAATTACAAGAAAAAATTTGGCTGTATTTTGTGAAGGGTTTGAAGCTGCGCATGTTTGCGTTAAAGGCCAGCGCTCTAACCACTACACTATGGCGGAAAGGTTTTGCGAGACGCTTACTGCGTACTTAAGTAAACAGCTGAGTTTGTAATGAAATTCTTTACGGAATTTGTTGTTAGTGTGAGCAGAGCAGCTGTGTTCGGCAAGACATTGAAATACTTTCGTAAGAAAGAGATATGAAATCACACTTATACATGAGTTTTGGTTAGATTTTTCACATTGCCCTTAACAAACTGATAGAAACTTTGTTCTACAGACTAACCGAAATTTCCGACAGCACTATTGGTTAAATAACGAATCATTTAACCAGTACTTGTCTTGCAGGGATATATTTATTATACGAAAGCAATACTGAATTGCAAACTGATAGCTGGATAGTGAAAAATATATTAACTGAAATTTTGCATAGAATATTGCATACCTTCTTTGAAAATACAGTGCGCGTATAAAATATAACACTTTATAAATTTGCCGCTATTAGCAACAACAAAAAACATTGAAGTTGAACATATTTTTTTAAGCAACATAAAGTAAACCTGTTCTCAAAGCAAAGATAACAAAAAGTCACTACGAAGTAAAGATAGCACTTTTTCTAATAATACGCGATCAGCATTTCAGACGTCAATAAGCGGTAATCATTTATCTTCTGAGTAATTTTGTGCCGTTGATAGAACTGAGTGAAGCGTTTTGAACATTAAGCCGAAAATGGGTAGTGGAAAAAAATTTTCCCACGCAGAAATACAAGTTGATCAAAATCTTTCCGATAAAAATTTTTAAGTGGCTGAATTAGCAAAAAACTTGAATAAAAGCAGGGACCAAAAATAACCGCTATTTTCGGAATTTCAATTAAAAAAATCAGGCCAAAAAATTGTCTTTTCGATATTTGAATAAAGCAGTGTGATGCTTGTTAGTTGATGAATAATAATCTTAAAAGCTTTTTATTTATTTGATTTTTAAAAAAAAAAAGTCAAAAAATAATAGTTATAATAATAATAGTTAATAGTTAATAATAGCACGGTGAGACCGCCAAAAAGTTTCAGCCTAAATTCTTAAAAAATTCCGAGGGAGGGACATCTTCTGATTATATCGCGACTAGTCCATCCATCACATTTTTTCTTAAAAAATTCTTAAAGTTAAAAAGTAGGAATTCTAGTATTCCGACTTTTAACAATTTTTTGTACTATATGCTTAGGTTGTGAGAATTTAAAAATAAAATGCACGTTTGTTCAATAGAATTAAACGTTAAATTTAACAGTGTCAAAAGATTTTTGAAAAAAAATATATAAAGTGGGTTTATCGCAATTGAGAAGTCAATTTTTCAAAAAGTTTGTACAAATGTAAGTTCTTCTTTATTTTTTTAAAAATAATAACCAACAAAAAACCCCCATTTTTTTTACAGAAATCGTTAAAACTACTTAGTACCTTTCAAAAAAGTCTTAGATAACTGAAATCAGGTGAAAATTGGGACAATGGCAGAAGTTTTAAGGTGTTTTTTAAATCGACAATCATCGATTTTTCTTATATGCGTTTACAGCGTTCAAACTGCTGCCATTTAACCAAATGATAACGGATTTTGCTCATATATGGCTTGTTAGAACGCACAAGATTAATGCCAAATTTTGCTAGTTCTAGTTTTTGTAGAAAATAAAAAAGGCGATATCTTATGACTGCGAATAATAAAAGTTTTATAATTTTTTGGGACAAAGGTTCAAATTTTGATTGAATTTATGTTCGTCCGTGTGTTGTAAATTGTGTTTATGTTGGTGCTCCACACAACGCCTCATTCGGTGCCAAAAATCAACATAAATTGCAAATTTTTATTTTTGTACCGCTCCTCCATTGTTTTTGTCGTTTGATAGAAGCGCTCGCCTTGTTCATCAGACTTGGTCGGAATTTGCTGTTTGAATACATCTATATGATGGTGCAAAAAGTGTACTTAAAGCGACATTCGAACATTGAGCTGGTTAAACGCTTCCATAAAATCAGTTACAAGACTTGGTGCTGCGTTTTCTTCTAGAACTGGATGTAGTGGCATTGGCAAATCCTCAGAATGTGGTATGGGAAGACATATGAACGTAGTGTTTTGATACACGTATGACTTCTGCATTTTTCGATTGAATATCACACCTTTTCTTTGACACAACAGTAGTAGAACTTTTAACATTACAATGAACAGATTTCCTATCACAGGTATTCCGAATGGCATGACTTTCTTGAAACCTTTTATGAAAACCAACTGCAATGTATTGCAAGAAACATAACAAATTGGATGCCCAATAGAGTGTCCCTTATTTTGCGATTTTTGGAAATGTTAAGGGGCTGAACGGTTTTTTTATGCGTTTTTATTTTCTAAGAACGAAATTAAAAATTTTTTTTTTTACTACAACGTTTACCCGTGCCAATCGGGCCCGAAAGTTTCGAAAAAGGCCCATATTAGACCATATTTGCACAAATTAAAAAAAAAATCTTTTCTCTGCTTTTTATAAATGTTTTACATTTTTTTGGAACAGATACATAAGAAATATGATATCTACAAAGTTTTTTTATGGTGGGCGTGGTTACCGCCCCTGCTGCGTCGAAATTTCTCCCGCAGCCTTTTCCCACTTTTTCATGAAATTAGTGCAATTTAGGTATTAATATCAACAATAAATAAATACATTTTTATTATGCTAAAAGTATTGTTACATTTCATTAAATTCACATTATGTACTTACAAAAATTAACAATAAATTAAAAAACTAGTATTTTACCCTGCGGCGGGCGCGCAACAAGCTAATACCTACAAGCAGTATTATTGCGGCTTTTCAACCGAAAACATAGTTTTTTTTATAAATAAAAAAAATTAAAACCAAAAATGTATGCCCCCTGAAGGGTTAAATTTTAATAAGAAATACAAATTAATTATAAGTTTTTTTTAAGAGTATGTATTTATTTTTTTTTTTTGATAGTTCGAGTATATTTTTCGAGTATTTTGGGCCACAATAAGTAGGTTTTGTAGCTGCGCTTCTGATTTTGTAAGCTCCAGAAATTCTTGAGCAAGTTGTACCCCACGCTCCGTAACATCATTTACAACACAAAGATCTTTAAAATAATTTTTTACTCTCTGGTATTCTTCATCTTTTTCCCATTCGTCAGGATCATACTTGAAAAAATTGCATGTCAAACTAAACCTACGAAATAGATTTGTTGTTCGACAAGATGCAAAACAATCTAAATCTTTTTTTGTCCATTCATTTAAGGAATTTGGGTTTGCGATTGGATGATTACATGGAAACTTCTGACCTTGCAATGCTGTCGCCATACTGCGTTTTCTCTCAATGGAAACTGGATCATCGAAAAAAGCGAGTGTTACAAGTTCTTCGCCAAGGTATCAAAGATGCCTCCCAAATTTTTAACTTGCAGCAATGGATATTTTTTGTTAATTGTCTTGTATGCGACCAAATCTTTTAAAATAGACGGATCCTGATTTGGAGCTTTTATGCTATTAGTAGCTTCAAAACAGATTTTGATGTATAGTAGAACTACAAATATACAGACTTGACGGATTCCGATAATAATGAATAGCATAAAAGCTCCAAATAAGGATCTGTCTTTTTTAATTAATTTGTATTTCTTATTATAATTTAACCCTCCAGGGGCATACATTTTTGGTTTTTGATATTTTTTATTTATAAAAAAAAAACTATGATTTCGGTTGAAAAGCCGCATTAAGACTGCTTGTAGGTATTAGCTTGTTGCGCGCGCCCGCCGCAGGTTAAAATACTAGTTTTTTAATATATTGTTAATTTTTGTAAGTACATAATGTGAATTTAATGAAATCTAATCATACTTTTAGCACAATAAAAATGTATTTATTTATTGTTGATATTAATACCTAAATTGCACTAATTTCATGAAAAAGTGGGAAAAGGCTGCGGGAGAAATTTCAACGCAGCAGGGGCGGTAACCACGCCCACCATAAAAAACTTTGTAGATATCATATCTCTTATGTATCTGTTCCAAAAAAATGTAAAACATTAATAAAAAGCAGAGAAAAGATTTTTTTTTTAATTTGTGCAAATATGGTCTAATATGGGCCTTTTTCGAAACTTTCGGGCCCGATTGGCACGGGTAAACGTTGTCGTAAAAAAAAAAATTTTTAGTTTCGTTCTTAGAAAATAAAAACGCATAAAAAAAGCTTTCAGCCCCTTGACATTTCCAAAAATCGCAAAATAAGGGACACTCTAAATGCCCAAGAAACATTTTTTTGCATATCAAGAGCAAAATAACTTTTATAAGCGTTCTGAACTTCATTTGAAATCGCTTGACGATATTATTTTAGTGTATACCTACCACACACGTAACAAAGAGAGTTTATTTTATAGCACATTATGAATAAAAAAGTCTGAAAACACACTTTTCACTTTTTTGATCTGCTCAAAGGACACAATATTTTACTTACCGCAGGATATAACAACAGAAAAGAGCTCTAATAAAATTTAATTAGAAAATAATTTGGAAAATACGGGTTTTTTGTTGGTTACTATTTTTTTAAAAATTAAGAAGAACTAACATTTGTACAAAATTTTTGAAAAATTGACTTCTCCATTGCGATAAACCCACTTTATAATTTTTTCAAAAATCTTTTGACACTGTTAAATTTAACGTTTAATTCTATTGAACAAACGTTCATTTTATTTTCAAATTCTCACAACCTAAGCATATATAAAAAATTGTTAAAAGTCGGAATACTAGAATTCCTACTTTTTAACTTTAAGAATTTTTTAAAAAAAATTGTGATGGAATTGAGAGGTCGGACTAGTCGCGACATAATCACAAGATGTACATCGCTCGGAATTTTTAAGAATTTAGGCTGAAATTTTTTTAAAGGTTGAATCGGTCACGCAGTGTAGTTATAGACCGGTCAATTTTTTTCGGTCAAAAATAAAAGTTGAAATTTGACTTTTATTTTTTCAGTCAAAAATAAAAGTTAAAATATGACTTATTTTTTCGGTCAAACATAACAGTTAAACTTTAACTTTGAATTCACCAGTCATCGCTGGTGTGTTTGACAAAAAGAATCTTTAAATCATACATTTTTGAGCAGCATTGTGTAGTGTAGCTTAATAGTAATACAAAAATAAAACTGGAAAATATTGGCTAGAATATCTAGAAAATATTCCTTTATAGCAGTCATGAGCAGGAAAATATATTCGTAGGCCAATTTTTTTTTTTTTAACAAACATAAAATTATCTTTATTATTGCTTTTGCTCATCGTTGCAAAAAAAAAAAAAATAAAAAATGATGTGCAAAACAAAAACAAATCATGTGTGTTTTTGTGTTACACAAGTAACGGGACAATCATCTCAAGCTCAGACTCGTCGAATGAGGCTCGGCAACAAAAACTCCTTTGCATGCAATTGTTGTTGTTAAAGCGAGTTAAAATTTAGTGAACTTCGGTATTGTTGTTGTTTTAACAAATGTGCAAAGGCAATTTTGATAAAACAAAACAAATTTTTAGCTGGGCCAATTGTGCTTCTGGAAGCTCATGTCTGCTCTATAGAGTAGATCTATAAAAGAAATTAAAACTCTGGCCTCCGGAGCTATGCATCAGGCACGATGGATGAAGAGAACGATCTGTTATTTTAAGATATGTTTGCTTCAGTCACAATTCAGAGTGATAGCAAAGGACAAAAAGGCCCGGCAAGATGCTTGCTTATTTATCGTCACATTGTATATTAAACCTTGGCTCGAATGCACTAAAGCACCTAACCAAGATTTGTTGAAGGAGTTAAAAGAGTATGAAGTTGTTCATCAAACTAATATGAAAATTACTGACAACTTAAACAGGGATAGAACCTAAGATTTTGGCAAAAGCTATGTTCCAACGAAGGAAGAACTAACCCAACTGTCATTTGAGTACATTTCTTGTTGTTTTTTCTGTTTTTTTTTTTTTTTTGTTGTTATTTAACTTGTTTTTTCTTTAAGATAAAACGCTGGATGATTTTTTATCGAAAAAGAGCAACCCTTCTCAGCTGCAGATCGACGACAGTTTTCTTCACGATGTTCTTCTTAGGATGATAATGCTGCTTTTCTGGAGGCCTGCTGAGGGCTGTCAAATTAATGCAAGATTTTAACGGACTTATCACGGGTGAAGAAGAGCAAAGAATTCTTGTTGTGCTGTGTCCAGGAACATAGAAATGTGTATCCGAACAGTAAAAGAACTACACTAAAGAGAAGTTACCCTGGCTGATTGTTATTACTTTATGTTTTTTAATAATGATTGATGTTTATCTTATTTCATTTTAACTCTTATACATTTCATTTTTTCCATTTATATTAGTTTTATAGCAGACCGAAATATCATGACAAAACACGATATTAATAAACTTTGTAGCTAGAAAAAACTTCATGCTAGAAAGATGAAATTTCATGATTGAGTATGTTTTAGTACTAATAAAAAATGTAGAGGCTATGCATTTCGAATTAAAAAAACAAATTCTTTTGTCATTTAAGGGACAATTTCATCTAGTGCACACTGTCAAAGTTATTAAAAATTTCTTCAGGAAACACGATGTAAATAAATGGCCATACTTTGGTATGGCCAGCGAACTCACCGGATCTTAATATTATAGAAAATTGTTTGGGGCTGTTTGGCGCGAGGGTTTTACAGTAAAAACCGCCAGTATGATTTTGTCCAAGAATAAAAAACAAGTATTTTAGAGGAATGGGAGCGTTTACCCCAAAAGCTCTGAAAAAACGATTTAAATTTTTTCCAAAACGAATGATGGAGATCATAAAACACAATGGAAAATCAACAAAGTACTAAACAATAACAAAAAGGACTACTTTTAAGTAATTTTTTTTTATTATACCCCACGTTTAAAAAAAAGTAAAAGGTATTAACTATTATTATTATTATTTATTGAGATGCTAAGCCCTAAAGCTTTATAGCATTTTAAAAAATTCAACAATTTGTTTGATTAACTTAAATACTATACAATTCATTATACATTTGATAATTAATTTAAAGGATTTCAGATTTAATATATAATAGTAAAAATAAATTGCCAGGTATGATGTAAGGTTGTATATATTCCGGATCAATATTTTGATATTAATAGATCAATTGATTAGAGCAGTGCTCACATATGTGAGGCTGATAACCAAGTTCTATAATGTGTGTAGAAACCGTGATTAGAGCAAAGCTCACATATGGAAGGGTAGACGGACGGGGTCTACCGCCGACATATGACAGGCGAGACGGACATGGTCTCGCTCTGGATAATCATGTTTGAATTTAGTTTATTGATTTATATCTCAACCGATTTCAGTTATCTTAGACTTTTTTGAAAGTTACTTAGTAGTTTTAACGATTCCTGTGAAAATTAAGGATTTTTGTTGGTAACAGTTTTTAAAAAAATAAAGAGGAACTAACATTTTTTAAAAATTGACTTCTTCGCTCCGATAAACCCACATAAAAAGTTTATATATTTTTTTTTTTAACATCTTTTGGCACTGTTAAATTTAACGTTTATTCTCACATCCTAAGCATATGTAAAAAATTGTTAAAAGTCGGAATACCAGAATTCCCACTTTTGAAATTAAAATTTTTTTTTTAAATAAATTGTGATGGAATTGAGAGGTCGGGCCAGTCGTGATATAACCACAAGATATCCCTCTCTCGAAATTTCTAAGAATTTTGACTGAAACTTTTTGGTGGTCTCACGACAAATGAAAAAAATAACTATGTAGTCCTACTCTGTACTCTAAATACTTGCGTATGTTGCAATCAAAAGGCATTATCAGTTTGCTTTATCAGTTACAATTTTCAGTATTATCAGCTTTATGGGAGGGTCGGAGAGGGTTGGAGGACGATCCTTACAAGGCAACGCGTGAGGGTCAAGGGGGCGATCTTCACATGGCAAAGTGTCTGACTGCCTCAACCTGGTGAGGCCAGCATTATCCGTGTCGAACTCGTCTCAAGTCGACTCAAACCTCTGCGTGGTGTCCTCTAGAAACGGCAAACTGGCAACCGTTAGTTTGACGGCTAATCTGAGCGGCGGGCTCCCCTGCCTTTAAAGGGTTGTGCGTTGGGTTTGAAGCCCGCCACGTAAAAAAACAATTTCAATGAAACGTAAAAGAATAAAGATAAAAATTATCCCCAAATCTGATGACGACTACATCAAACAAAAAACTGACAATGATTTACGGATATGCACTTGGAAAGTCCGAACCCTTAATTGGGATGGTGCTAGGCTTGGGCATTTTAGTTCACAACAAAGATCGCTCTTTTTAGTTCAATCGTATGTAATGAACTAGTTCGTTCATTTAGTTCTTTTAGTTCGTTCGTTCTTGAAAATTTCCCTCAGTATTTGTTTCACTTGTTTTGTTAAATGGAATAGTCCTTTTCTAATTAAACAGTTACTTTCTAAGGATATTTTTTTTCCATTATATCAGCAATTGCTAAATTGTTGCTCATTTTGTTTACTTTTTTATATGCATCGGTAGCGTGTAGAAGTTTTTTATTTTAAAAAATTATTTGAAAGATATATCTTTAATATTAATACGCAAACATCGAATGTTGTCGTACACTTTTTCAATATTTATTTTAGAATAAGGACAATGAAACGTATATCATTCGAAAGGTACTGCACCATAGATGTGCCGAATTATGTTAGATTTTAAATTGATGACTTTTGACCCGAAATATTAACGTTGAAAGTTTATATTAATTTTAGTTAGGGATCTCAGAACTGGGAAGAGGTAGAATGAAGAATGAGGTATCGGATGAAAGACCGGCTGCACAATATGATTGCATATTAGATTGGTGACCTTTGACCTCAAATATGAGCGGAAAAAGAGCATTAATTAAATAAAAGCTAAGCTGTAAGCGATGGAAAAACATGATATAAGAGACAAATTTAGACATTCATAAGATGTGCAAAAAATACTTTGATATTTTTCACCATCGTTTACGGTTACCCTACAATAAGCACTTTTTCATGTAACAAGTGTCAATATATATTGTGATGGTAAAATTGCTTACAAATAGTAAATTTCCAAAAATTTCCGTTATTTTGACATCAAAATTATTGTGATATCTCGAAAACTTAACCTTAGTGCTACAAATGCTATAGCAAAAGAAAAAATAAGCAAAAAAAGGAAAAGCATCGAGGATAGGATTTGTTTAAGCATTAGGGCGATAAATAGACAAGGGATAAGACCAAGGATTTAGACAAATATTGGGAACAGGAATACGATTATATATAAGATAACGAGTATGACAAAAATTTGAACACAGATTAAGTAGGGAATTGGACAAGGATTAGAACAAGAATTGGAAATATGACTTCGACAAGGACTAAGACAACGGTAAGGGCAAAGATAGAGACATACCTAAAACAATATTTGGGACAAGATTGGGAAAAGTATAAGGACAAAAAAGGAATAGAACAAGGATTTCAGCACATTGATTCACATTGTTTCAAAGAAAATATTTTAAGAATTTTGAATATTTATACGCGCCAAAATCAAAATAATTCTAAAGTAAAATCTGCAAAAAGAAAACTAAAAAAATTTCACAATTTAAATCATATATAAAGTTACTTACTTTATCTAAAAAAGTTTGCTAAAAATTTGAGTATGCATTTGGTAAAACTTTATTAATTTAAACAAATCGCTTATTTACCAATGGTGTGCTGACATTTTAATTATTGTTTTTTTATTCTGTAGAAACGTTGTTACTCTTTATAAGAGTAATTTACAGCAAAGTTATGTTTTGTTGGCATTTCAATAAGAAAAGTTTAAAATAAAATAATAAACTACAGTTATAAAAATATACTTTAAGATATATTTAAAGTTAAGTATGTTTTTTTTTTAATTTGATGCCAATAACTATATATTAAGGCTATGCCAATAACTATACTTTGCTGTCAATTCATTCCATATATTTGTCTTATTTATTACTACTTTTATATACATGCATAAATATTATAAATAAGCATGATAATATTAATTATTAATGCATTTTTAATAAACTGCAGCATTATTTGTAGCCTAAAAACTCAATTCTATTAAATTATTATTCTACACAATTTGACAATTTCCATAAAAATCAAATAACACAAACGAAAACACTTGTCAGCGAAGCAGAAGCAACTGACCTTGAACAAGGTGGGATTTTATTTCTATTTGTTTTGGGATTAATTTCTGTTTGTTTTGGGATTTTCTTAGCTATGTGCACAAACCAGGTGAAGAGCTTTGGTGATATCCAAAACGATTGCAGCGACATGTGGATAGCGTAGTGGCGAATGTTGGCGGTGTCCATTCTATATTATAATTATTCAATGGTTAGGTCTTTTAGTTCGATTGGTCTTTTAGTTCGTTTCGTTTCCTTGTTCATGTCCAGGTATATGAAATGAAACAAACTTGGTATGAATATGTGATAGCCATCAAATCCAACATTTATATTAGTGCAGACACAAAATGTCTCAAACCAAGTACTCAAACCATAGCTTGGTGAATTTAGTTATTTTTGCTCTCGTTCGTTTTGCTGCTACTCGCTGCAATATCAATTGAACTAAAATGAACTAAAAGAACTAAAAGAACGAGAAACACTGAACTAGTTCACATAGTTCATGAGTGGGAATCGTTCAATTGAACTAGTTCGTTCATGAACTACCCAAGCCTAGATGGTGCCTCTATCCAACTGATAGATATCTTAGAAAGATACAAAGCTGATATCACTGCAATCCAAGAAATGCAATGGAAGGTACAGGGTTGCTCTCGGCAAGCATCCTGTGATATCTACTACAGCGGCCATGCGGAGAAGCACGAATTTGGATAAGGATTCGTGGTTGGCAAGCGACTACGGCATCATGTCCTGCGATTCACACCTGCGAACGAGCGACTTGCCATAATTCGTGTCAACGCAAGATTCTTCAATATAAGCCTGATTTGTGCGCACGCTCCGACAGAAGATAAGGACGATGAGACCAAAGACAGCTTCTACGAGCGCCTTGAAGAGGCCTATGAGCGCAGCCCCCGCCACGACATAAAAATCGTGCTTGGTGACTTCAACGCCAAGATGGGAAAAGAAAATATTTTTGGTCTAACAGTCGGAAAGTTCAGCCTCCACGACAATACCTCCGATAACGGAATGAGGCTGATTGACTTTGCCGCAGCGCGAAACATGGTCGTTAGTAGCACTAGATTCAAGCATCTCAATATTCATAAAGCAACTTGGCTGTCTCCTGATCAAAAGACGCGCAACCAAATTGATCACGTTTTGACTGACGGAAGGCACTCTTCCAGTGTTTTAGATGTACGCATGATCCGTGGTGCCAATATAGACTCAGATCTTTATCTTGTCGCAGCCAAGATCCGTACACGCCTGTGCGCAATCCAGCACAGAGAAAGCTAGACGTCGAAAAGCTGCAATCAAAACAAACATCCGAAGACTTCGCTACTCGACTCTCAGTCCTGCTTCAAGAAAGCACTCCTCCGATCGACGATATATGCGCGCAGTGGAGTCATATTTCCCACTCTATGCGTATGGCTGCCGAAGAGGTGATAGGCTTGAAAGCTATAGCTCGGCTTAAAAACAACAAAGCCGTAGGTGCCGATGGCTTACCTGCTGAGCTCTTCAAGAATGGAGGCGAAGCTGGTTGTTGAAGATGGTTTAAGATCGACACCATCTTTTTGTCGATTATAAAGCCGCCTTCGACAGTCCAATAAGGAATCATCTATACTCCACCATGTCTGAATTTGGTATTCCTGCAAAGCTAATCCGTCCTTGCAGAATGACACTGAGCAACACCAGCAGCACAGTTAAAATCGGGAAGGACCTCACTCACTTCTTCATTCGATACCAAACGAGGTTTCAGACAAGGTGATTCCTTATCGTGCGACTTTTTCAACCTAATGATGGAGAAGATCATCCGAGCTGCTGATTTGAGATGCAGTGGCACGATATTCTACAAAAGTATTATGCTGCTGGCGTATGCTGATGATATCGATAGCATTGGCCATAATACGCTCGAGGTCAGTGCAGCATTCTCCAGATTAGCGAAAGAGTCGAGTCGAATGGGTCTTGCAGTGAACACAGATAAGACGAAATACCTAGTGTCAACAAAAAAAAAGTCCCAACGTCTTGGAAACCACGTCACTGTTGACAACATCTCCTTCGAGGTTGTTAAGGACTTTGTCTACCTGGGATCCAGCATTAACTCTTTCAACGATGTCATTATTGAGATAAAACGAAGGATAACTCTTGCCAACAGGTGCTACTTTGGGCTAAGTAGGCAATTGAGAAGCAGAGCCCTCTCTCGACGAACAAAACTCACGCTCTATAAGTCACTAGTCATGCCCGTCCTATTATATGCAGCACAAACCGGGACGTTGAGCAGTTCTGATGAAAAGACTCTGGGAGCCTTCGAGAGAAAGATCCTTCGTAAAATCTTCGGTCCAATCAGCGTCAATGGCGAGTACCAAATTCGATGGAACCACGAGCTGTATGAGCTGTACGCTGACATAGATATAGTTAAGAAAAAAATATTTGAGTCGGTGCCCGGTGGTGGTCAACGCAGAAGAGGACGCCCACATCTTCGTTGTAAGGATCAGGTATTGGATAACCTGACCACGCTTGGTGTTTCCAACTGGCGCCAGCAAGCGCAGAACAGGAATGGCTGGCGCAATTTCTTATACGAGGCCAAAACCGATTTACGGTTGTAAGCGCCAGATAAATAAGTAAGTAAGGAGAGAGTTAACCGACTCCCACGTATGACCGATTCCCATTACTTTTGCAATAGGAACATTTTTTTCTTTGGAACCTACCCACTGCGACTCCTCCTTAGGGGGATCCCATACATATTTTATGATTTTTGTATACCATATTTATACCCTGCACTTACATTTGAACAGGGTCCCAAAGAGAAAAATTTTCCTCTTGCAAAAGTAGTGGGTGTCAGTCATAAATATTAACCTTCTCCGGCCCTCCATTAAAACCATACATTCAATGAAAATTTGTTTTCTAAAATACTCAAGTACTTTAATACTTGCTTGCTTGTACTCCTTTTCCAAGTTCTTTTTATTTGCATAATTAATGCTCACAATTAATGCGACAGACAATTATTCATTTGTTTTGCCTTCAACTAGTTTTTTATTTACGCATACTAGCAAGTATTTTGGCTCAAGCCAATATCTGCAGATGAGAGTGAAAGAGCGAAAGTAATAGCGCACCACACATCTGCTTTGTAAGGCGATTCAAATGCATTTGTTCAGCTCTTTAATATTATACTAGTATCGCGTGTGGTCGAAATTCGACCATACCAATATCGATTTTTCTGTTGTTTTTTTATTTTTATTGAAAGAAGCTTGGTTAGAGAAGTTAAAAAGTTAAAGAGAAGTTGGCTGTATCGTGCACACATCGGTAGGTTTTGAAGTGACAGTGTATCTTTAACCCTCATCCGCATTCCTTTTTATAATACATAAAAGTATTTCTGTCATCAAATTGATGACAAGTTTGAAAAATTCCAAGTTTTTACTCATAAATAAAACAATTAAAAAATATTGTTTTTATGTTTTGATTGAATCCATCTCTATTTATGATTTTAATCAAAAAATAAATATTATTTTAATTATATTACATCTATTGAATTTATATTACCCGATAATAGTAAAAAAAAAGAAAATGAAAATTATTGCTTGTCGTCCCACAGTTCACTCAAACACTCCCTATTTTTTTTAGCTTTGATCCAAGGATTTCAGGTGCTGTACCTATTCAGTTAAGTCTGCCTTGGTTCGAAATGGGGTGATAGATTAGTTGGAAGGAAAGGGCAATCAAGTGAAACACGTGTAGCGCGGTGGAAAGCCAAAGAAACATGTGAATTTGAATCAGAGGCAAGTGTTATACCTCGGTCAATTCAAGTTATAAGGCAATCTCATCCTCAAACTTCTCTACCATCAACTATAACTTCAAGTCGTAAATATTAATGAATTTTTTATTTCAGTTGATTAGAAATGAGGAAAAATTACAAATGCGAAAGATTAAGCCTTCCCATCATTTCTTGCTATCTGAAAAACATATTGAGGTTTTAAAAAAGCATATCAATGATGAATTTAATATTTATAATAGTAAATTCCCAAAAAGTTTATGTAGCTCTTGCCGACTAACTATAAATGAATATGAAAATGATATTTTCAAAAGACCTCGTTCAACTATGCCCAATTACGAGGATCTTAAATTATCAAAAGAAACAAGAACGATTGGTTGTAATTGTTACATCTGTCTACCAGCATGAGTTACGAATCATAAAAAACAAAAAAAAAGGTAGAGGTCAACTTAGGAATTTCTCTAAAAATATTGACGTAAACAAGTGTTTTGATGATACTTCGCAACAAAAAGATTTACTTTCTAAAAATGAGGCAAAGGCAACTAAACCGAGAACTTCTACTGAGTTATGTAACAGTTGTTTTCAACAAATAGGTAAAGGCATATCACATTCTTGCAGAGGTCTTCTACTTCTAATGCTCGTGAGAATGTTTTGAATATAGTACAAAAGTTACTCGAGAAACAGCAGAACCAAATAATAACTAAAATTTTGAAAAAAAACTATCCAACAATTGTAACAAAAATTAAGATGAGCTCGTGTTAAATACTCTGGGATCGAAGGTTCGGGTAACTGTAAATAAAAAAAAAGAAAAAGAATTAAGATTTCTGCTGAAAGTTTAGACAATTTCCAAGCTAATACTGGATCGTCTACAAATGACATGAAAAAATTGGCTAACTTCATTCGTAGTTCTGCTGGTAGAAGATCATTTCCCAAGAATTACAATCAACATTTTTATGGAAAATCTAATATTTTCCTACGTTTCCTACGGTTTCTACGAATTTGAAACATCCAAAAATGGTATTAAACAGAGACCATTTTTGTATGCTATTGCATCAGAACTCGTAGACTTTGTCTTTGAAAATCGAAACATTGAACATATTGAACAATCACAAATAAAAGTAATGGCAGATGGAGGACAAGATTTCTTCAAAATTTCTCTTTCAATATCAATCCCAGAAGACGACTTGAAAGGAAATGACTTGGATAAAAGTAAAAATGTTTCAGCTTACTCTACTGGTGGAAGTACGGCAAATAAACGTAAGTTGACTAGTATATTTAAATTGCTTTTATTAGGTATAGTGCCTCGGATTAAAGAGACCTATGAGAATTTTATAATTTTGGTTGAATTGACGAAACCCAATGAGATACCCTTTAAATTTGCTGGAGATTTAAATCTCGTTCTTTTGGTCAATGGGCAGCAAACTGCAACGACTTTCTACCCTTGCCCTTATTGCTTCGTCACATTAAATGAATTAAAAAGTTATGATAAAATGATTAAGGACAATTATATAAGCAGTGATGACAAAAATCTTAATTAAAAGACCTACAAGCATTTAAAATATGAATACTTCAAATTCAAGAGCTTGGGTAATGACAAAAAAACGCTAAAGAATGTCGCAGTACAGTTAAACACCCTTTATTCATTGAAGATGGCACTACTGATGATGGTAACTTGTACGTACTTCAGAAGTGTATTCCTCCTGAACTACACCTATTACAAGGGTTTGTCAACCATCTTTTCTGGGACGGTATGGTTAAAATTGAGGAAATCGGAAAAGATAAAGCGTTATTGTGGCCGAATTAAATCATAAGATATAGATGGTGTAATTCACCACCTCATCCTGATTCATGATGGTATCCACTGATTTAAATATGAATAATGGACCTGGTTTCTATTTTTTAAAATTTTGACAGCTGATTCTGATTGAGTGACCCATTTTAGCCAGTATTCGCCCCAGCACCAAATTCGTAAAAATATAAAAATGTAGGTGGCAGTCCTAAAAGGGTGTTTTTTTTAGCTGCATGAGAAGTTTCGATTGTTGTTGTCTATGGTTTGACAGTTGATAATGTCAAACTGTGTTGTCATTTCTGTTCAGTAAGGTTTGGCATTTCATCAATAATCGTTTTACGCCATAACAACGCTTCCAAATTTTGGAAATTTTCTTTGAAAAAAATAAATCTGTTCGCGAAGTTCATAGAGTTCATTGTGTTTAGTAATGAGGCTCATTTTTTGTTAAATAGCTTCGTCAATAGCTTCGTGTGTGGCGTCCGTGGCGTAGTTGGTTAAAGTGCGTGGCCGCTATGTCAACGAACTTTGGAGACCCAGGTTTGAACCCCAGCAGCGACAGAAAATTATTTGAATTAAAATAATTTTTCTGTACGGCCGCCACCTCTCTGCAGACAACGGCAAACCTCAGAGAGTATTCAAAATGCCATGTAAAGCTTGAGAACGAGAACATTTCGTTCATCGCCCTTCGGAGTCGGCGTTAAGCATTTAAATCCGGTCAATTGTGTACAATCTTAATAACACGCACAACATAATTGATCATAAGAAGCTAAGTCAAAGTCCTTTCAAGGGCTGAAATGGCCAGTTATTTATTTTTTTTTTAGCTTCGTCAATAAGCAAAATTGCCTTGACTATATGGAACGAAGACAATCCTCAAGCCATTAACAAATCACCATTACATCCATTCAAATTGACTGTTTGGTGCGGCTTACACGCTGGCGGCATCATTCGTCCTTATTTCTTTCGAAATGAGGAAGGAGCACCGCGACGGTGATTGCCGAGCGCTGTCAAGCCATGCTGACTGATTTTTTGTTTACAAAAATAATCAACTAAACATCGACGACATTTCGTTCCAACAAGACTGCGCAACTTGCCATACAGTGCGCTTAAACATCAATTTATTGCAAAATCATTTTGGTGACAACTTTATTTCCAGAAGTGGTCCTGCTAACTGGCCCCCTCGTTCGTGCGACTTAATTACTTCTCTCGATTACTTTTTATGGAGTGTTAAGTCATTGGTGACGTTAAGTCATCATGACGATAAACAAGCAACTCTTGAAGCATTGGAAGCTAATATTCAAGCCCCCATTGATGCCATACGGCCAGATTTATTGGTAAAACTATTGAAAAATTGGACTGATCGAATGGACTATGTAACTTCCATTAACTAAAATTTTCATTCAAATGTTTTGTCATTAAGATGAAAATTAGAAATTAAAAACTCTTTTTTGCCCATATACAAAAAAAAAACCACAACAACAAACAATGCGACACGTTAATGTGGTTGAGAAGAAGGCAAGAGAGAAAGAAAAAGTTTCAATACAGCTGTGTGGTTGTTGTTGTTTTTCTTTTCTCTTTTCGGACACACTCAAGAGTAGAGTGCGTAGCATGATACACTTATACAGGTAGCATTGACAAGTATTGATTTCCTCAGCAACAAGGAAACCAGCATCTGTCAAAAACAGTTGTTCGTGCAACAAAAATTAAACGAATGTAAAAATAAATAAATTGCACAAAATATGTACGTAAAATAGACAATTATAATGATGAAAGTTGTGAAAAAATTATATGTGATATGTGTTTAACGTTTTCCAGCCGTGGTGTTTTAATTTTAATTGAAAATTTCTTTAATTTCGTCCATATGCATCTGCAGTAGGGTAGAGTGAAAAATGTCAAAATTTTTTTTCGGAAACGGGTACCCTTCAATGACTGTGTATGAGACCTGGTAACAATTCTGTAAAATATTTAATTTTTACGACATCTTGAGTCTGCACATTTGACTTTAAGTTTGAAAATTTTTTAAATTTTTGACATTTTTACAAATTTTTTTTTTATGTACTTGAAAAAAAAAACCAATACGGGTAGTCACTAAATTGTTGAACAAGGCCTTCAATATAGACAGGATTTTTTAAAACATTTTTGGTCGTGGTTTCAGTATGCACATTAGGCCTAAAATTCGCCCAATATTCGAAAATTTCTGATATTTTTAACGTTTTATAATATCTGATATCCTCTTATAATGTTATAAAAACTGGTTTATATAGCTTTCGTTAATCAACTTTGCATTGTGCAACTCTTCGCTAGTTCACATTAAACTACCCAGGACTGACCACGGGGAGGTGCTTGCACTTCGAGTCCCACCCATGTCCTCCCAACCACCCAAACATGAGAGCATCTATATAAATATTGGAAGGATATTTATTAGAGTGGGTCAATTTTTTTCTCGACAAAGCGGTTGTCAAAATCGTAATCTATGACGAATTCTAAGAAAATTTTCCAAAGAAACCATGTGTCTAAAACCAAAATCGAGCTTCCGATTTTTAACGAGAAAGTTTTGTTTTCATATACTTATTTCGTTCTAAATATGTTAAAATGACATGAAATTGTTTTTGTTTCCATTTGAATTTTATTGTTTTTTCTTTTGTTGTTTTGCTACGATTATTACAGTTTCTCAGAGAAAGTCAATGATAAGAGAATGTATTCGATTGATATCCAGTTATTGTGCACGTGTTCTTAAATTTCACGATTTTAACTTTGAAACTCAGATTCTGTTTTGCTATCTATTATTTGTAATTGAATAAATATGGAGTCTAATATGTCAATTGGTTCTTCTACTGATAATGATATTACATTATCAGTTCATACGGAATCAAATTTAATACACATGCCAATTCCGAATTTAAGTGCTTTTGGGTTGCCAAGTGATTTACACGAACTGAATTTGCCTAGTTGCCGCGATGTTTTAAAATATTTTTTTTTTCTCAGTGATCGGTCTAAAAATGAAAATAAAATGTTTTCATATAAATCTTTTATTCCACAAGTAGCCGATAAACTTATTGAAATTTGGAGCAAGTTGAATGTTGCCATAATGACGAAGAAAACTGTTATTAGCAAACTAAAAAGTTTGCTTAATAAATATTCCAAAGCAACAAAAGCCAAATCTTCATCTGGAAAATACAAAGCATTTGTGGAAGCAATGAATACCTTATTTTATATCGGAAAATGCAAGTGTACTTTACAAAGTAATCGTTGTTCATGTGGTTTGACGCCTGATCACTTACACGAATTTTTGACTGATCAGCACTCCGTAAGAAAGCTAACAATTCCAGAAGTTCTGACAGATGTTGTTGATTTGGAATCCGATGCTATTGCTACTGGAGATTCGTCTTACCGTCCTGAGACATCGTATATGGAAGTTGATGAAGATTTCATATTCAGAACACCAAATTTGCAAAATGCAATTGTTCTTAATCGCGGTCCGTATACAAGAAGGTTTGATACTCCTAATTATGCTATGATGTGCGACAGATTTGGTGTGTCGGATAGAGTGGCTGCGTGTTTAGCTACTGCGCTTTTTAAAGATATAGGTTTCAAAGACAAAAATGGAGAAGTTATTATAATGGACAAGTGCAAAGTAACGCGAGAGAAGAAAAAAATCAGGGATTCTGTGAAACAAAAACAAACAAATGCTTCTAGCCTGCTGGCATTCGCTTTTGATGGCAGGAAAGATGAGTCGTTAAAAATGGAGAATATAAACAATAAACTTCACCCAAGGATGGTTAAAGAATCCCATATCGTGGTTGTGCGAGAACCTAAAACTGAGCTATTGGGTCATTTAATACTCGATGCTGAGGACGCTGGTACAAAGCAAATGCAGCTATATGACTTTTTTGTAGAAAAGAACTTAGCTCTTACCGATCTGGTTGGAATTTGCTGTGACGGTGAAGTGACCAATACTGGCACAGGAACTGGTATATTACGACGATTTGAAGTAATGTTAGACAAGCCATTACACTGGTTTGTTTGCTTGTTACATTTTAATGAGTTACCTTTTCGTCACTTATTTGCTGCTCTGGAAAAATCTATCACAAGTGGTCCGCGAACGGATACTGGTGCTCTCACGAAATTAATGGAAACCTGTGAACAGATTCAGGTGAGCAAAGAATTGATAATTTTATAAATATCTATATTTTTGATTCTAAAGGGGAAGCTTGTTATTTTTGTAGGTTGTTTCCGATTTTGTAAGCATTTCGCTGGGAAATATGCCACCCGCCTTGTCGGCAGAACAGGAAAAAAAACTTTCAACGGACGTTAAGTACTTATATCAGATTGCTTTCGCAATTCATAATGGTTCCTGTCCAGAAGGTTTAGGCAACATAAAACCTGGGCCTATCGTTCATTCCCGTTGGTTAACCAAAGCTGATAGACTTTTACGATTGTATGTAACTACGAATTCACCATCCGAAAATTTAAAAATTTTAGCAACGTATGTCATGAAAGTTTACGTACCAATGTACTTTAACGTAAAGTATTACGATTCAGTTATACATGGAAGTGCGCTCTTATATAAATTTATTTGTTCAACGCAATATTTGCCACAAAATTTGCGTGAAATTGTAAATAATGTTGTTCAAAATAACGGATATTTTGCCCACTCAGAAAATGTGCTTCTAACAATGATTTTTGACAACAGAAAGGAAGTGCGCGGAATGGCTTTAAAAAAAATTTTATATTATCGTGAAAATCTTTACGACCCAACAAAATTAAGAGTTTACAAAAAGCCCACTATAAATTTTAACTGCACTAATTACTTCGACATGATCAACTTAGATAACGATGGCATTTTATCGGAACCCCCATTCACTGCAACCATACCCTATGAACACTTACTCAATTTCATAGAATTTGACGATCCGCCCCTTCCGGATCCACAAATTCCTCTTCACATTCAAGGAACCGAGCGGTTTGTGCAACTACTGACTAGTGTCTCACGTCGAACTATTGAAAAAAATCGCAATGGTGTTATGGCAGTCACAGTTAAAAGTCGAAACGTAACACCTAGGATTGATAGCAAGAAAGACCTTAAAAATAAGTAATGTTGAAATAAAAAGTGTGATATTTTGAAAACATCGCAAAATTGTTTATTTTAATTTTAGTGAGGGGACAGGTAACATAACTTAAAATACAAGGCCTTCCAATTTTTGGATAATTTTGAAAAAAATTTGCTTACACAAAATGATACAAATAGTAAGACTTTTAAAAACATAAACAAAATATTGGAGAAATTGAAAACTTTTTTGAGGGAAAAATATCTTCTCACATGCCCGCCATTTCTTTTTTTTTTAATTTCAATTTTATCTCACTTTGATGAAGGGTCAGTACAACTGGTACAGCTGAATATACCACTCTTACGTGTTTACCTTAACATTAAGCTTATTAAAAAAAAAAAAAAATACAACTTTCTCATTACAAATCGGAAGCTCGATTTTGATTTTAGACTTATGGTTTCTTGGGTAAACTTCCTTACAATTTGTCGTAGATTACGATTTTGACAACCGCTTGGTGACTTTTTTTCGGTCCATACAAATTGACCCCCCCTAATATTTATATCAAATATTCTAGTTTTGATTAAGCTTTCTCTTTTATTTTGATCACAGACCAATTTTGAAGAAGCAGTGACTTCTTTGACGGCTCTTTCTACCGCTTGAGTGTGTGATGGCAGTTCAAAAAAAGTGCACTCAGAAGCTCTGTTTACACTCTCGGTTTCCAGTTACCTATGCAAATCCTGATTTGTCAAATGACTTGTGAGAGGTGGTTCTGTCACTTCCACATCAGTCCAAATAATCATATAGACATACTCTGATGTTCCTAAATTTATTTTTGGGATTTCAAACCGTCTCAGTGGTTGACTAGCTTGTTCTCTAAATCGAGCCTTGATGATACGTCTTAAAGCCAGTTTCTTTATATGATCTCTCTTATCAACTAACATAGCTATGAGCATGTTTTCATGGTGAGCAAAGTATCTATTGCCTTGGATAGATTTGTGTACAATTTTCCGATTTTCCTCAGATAGGTAGGTGCAACCCTTTATGGTTTCCCACAAGTTAAACAAGTTTATGGTTTCCCACAAGTTAATAAAAAAACTTCTTTTTTGCAAATATTCTTCTTTATTCATCAACATAGATTCCTTCAAGAGCAATACATTCATTCCACCGCTTTTCTAACTTTTCAATACCGGTTGTGCTTCGCCACAAAATACGCTTCAGTTTCAGCCATCACCTCTTCATTGGAGCCAAATCTCTTGCCGGCAAGCATTTTTTTAGTTCAGCAAAGAGCCAGTAGTCACTGGGGGCCAAATCGAGCGAATACGGGGGATGAGAAAGTAATTCGAAGCCCAATTCGTGGATTTTCGCCATCGTTTTCATCAATTTTTGACACGGTGAGTGGAAAAAGAATGGTGTCACGGTGTCTTGTGGAAAAATAATTTTTTCTGCTTCAAATTGGGCCGATTTTTCGCGATTTCATCCTTGAAACGCTCCAACAACGCTATATAATAATCGCTGTTGATTGTTTTTCCCTTTTCGAGATAGCCGATGAACAAAATTCCATGCCCATCCTAAAATACAGATGCCTTAACCTTTCCAGCCGACTGTTGTGTTTTTGTTCGCTTTGGCCTGCTTTCAGCGGTTGCTCTCCGCTCAGCTGACAACCATTTTGATTCCGGTGTGTAATGGTGGATCTATGCTTCATCCATTGTCACATACCGATGCAAAAATCATGAATATTCTTTGTAAACAGTGCCAAACAACAGTGCTAAAACAGTGCTCTCCGAATCATCGACACGTTGTTGTTTTTGGTCCATGGGAGAAAACTCGACACCCATTTGGAAAGCAGCTTTCTCATCGACAAATGTTCTTGTAATATTGTTCCCACACGCCTTTTGATATCTTCAGAGCCTCAGCTAGTTCACGCACCTTCACTTTACGGTCGGCCAATAACATTTTGTGTACTTTTTTTTATGTATTTACTTTACTTTTATCAAAGTGCAAGCACCTCCCCGTGGTGAGTCCTGGGTAGTTTAATATGAACTAGCGAAGAGTTGCACAATGCAAAGTTGATTAACGAAAGCTATATAAACCAGTTTTTATAACATTATAAGAGAATATCAGATATTATAAAATGTTACAAATATCAGAAATTTACGAATATTGGGCGAATTTTAGGCCTAATGCGCATACTGAAACCACGACCTAAAAATGTTTTAATAAATCCTGTCTATATTTAAGGCCTTATTCAACAATTTATTGACTACCCGTATTGGTTTTTTTTTTCAAGTACATAAAAAAAATTTGTATAAACGTCAAAAATTTCACAAATTTTCAAACTTAGAGTCAAATGTGCAGACTCAAGTTGACGTCGCAAAAATTTAATATTTTACAGAATTGTTACTGGGTCTCATACACAGTCATTGAAGGGTACCCGTTTCCGAAAAAAAAAATTTGACATTTTTCACTCCATCCTAATCTGCAGCTGCTGAGGTTGCTGCATTTGAACGTTTTCAACATTTTTTTTATGTTTGCACTTAATAACACAAAGTTAACAAGTTATCTTCGTTGTAGTAATAATAATTCACTATTGATTAAATATAATAGCCAATATTTTGTAAGCAAATGTTTGGTTATTTGCAAGCACTGAAACATAAACAATGGCGAAAACATAAGCAATAATTGAACACTCTCTTTCTTGACTTTTTTTTTGACAGATGCTGGTTTCCCAAGCAACTGTCAATACTACCTTGTATTTTTATACCATGAGTGCGTAGAACAATCAAAAGAGCGCTCCCGCTCTTCTGAGTTATGTTTACTATGAATTTATCACTTCCAAACATTTAAGAGCGAATGTGAATAAAATATTCGCTCCCTTTTGAGATTCTAAACTAATTTTCTCATTCATTTGTTTGTACACTAAGGGAAATGACGCATATTAGCATTATCCACGCCTGAGTATAAATTTTATTCAAATATTTACGTGGATAAATCTAATGTTTTCCTTACAACTCGTTTTTTTCCCGTATTTGAATTTTATTTATACCACACACGTACACACATATTCCATACAAGCAAGCAGCGACAGCATCGCACACGTACACACATACTCCGACAAGCAGCAACAGCATCGCACTCTGTTCCTGCAGTTTATTTCTTGCATTTGCAGTTCTTATAGTTCTCATTTAGTTATTGTTGCAAGAGTAATATAGTATGCATGTTTGGCAAAGAAATGAAATTATATAGGGTGGAGTGACAGCTCGGTATTTTCTCAAGAACATCTTGGACCGGTTGTCATTTACCTGCATAATTTGCTTCTACCTACATATATTTTGAACATTACTTTTTCGTTCTCTATTTTATACTATGTTTGACAGTTGGTGCAATATTAGGGCTGTCAAAAAATAGTATAAATTAGAGAACGAAAAAAGTGAAGCGAGAATAAATTATACAGGCAATGGCATTTGATGAACGCAATATGAAGAAAATAATACCATAAAACCATTAATAACATATTCAATTTCAATATGTTTTTTTTTAAAATTCAATATTTTTATATAAATTTTCTTTAAATGCGATAGTTTATTTTCAGATAGTAAATATTTGAAAATTATTTTAAAAAAATTCGTGCATAATTTTAATATATTTTTTATTAATTCTGTTTAAATATTTAAATATTTAATTCAATTAAAAAAGTATTCAAATAAATTTTAAATATTTACGTAGTCGATTTAAGTAAATGCGTTATTGGTGCAAAAATTACTCGCTTTTTGGATAAATTAAAAAAGTTTTTGGATAAATTTAATATTTTTTTTCCCTTAGTGTATACTGAGCAATTTTAAAAGACCGTTTGTCGTGATGATGCGATAGGATCCGTTAAGTTATTTAACTATAAGAAACTAAAGATTGGATGATAGATTGAAATAGGTAGTTTTGCATACAAATGTGTAGAAGAAACTCATTAGATTTGGTTGCTTGATTTAGGGATCGGCAGGTTGTTTGGTTTAGGGATCTTCGCTCGTAAATTTCTTCGTAAATTGCAATTGAGTACTTTTAGCAAACTTGCGTATATTGAAAACAAAAGACATTATCAGGTTGCGTTATCAGTTACAATTATCAGTATTTCATTTGATGCGAAATTTTAATTGATCATTTCGCACATAATGAATGGAAGGAAATTAAAACAACCAATTTTAAATATTTTTCTTAAGAATATACTTCATTAAAAATAATAAAAAAAAAACCCTCTTTATAGCTAATAATACTATAAGTATTCAAAAACCTTGTCGCAGTGGAAAGGTCCCAAAGGAAGAAATGTTCACCTTGCAAAACAATGGTCCGTCATACACATTAAGTTTCTCAGGCCCTCCCTTAAGGGGGGAAACGCAGTCAGACCTTTTTTATTCAAACAATTTTTTGCATTTTCTTAAAGCCTTAAGTCTCAAGAATATGTGGTGAAAATTTCAAGTCGATATCTCAAAAAATAACAAAGTTATAGCCTAGTGAGTGAACCGCCTTCTACAGCGCGCAGTGCTGGCGCTTATTTTCAAGCACGTTTTTCTCGAAACCATGTTTTCAAAGTCGGTGACCAAGATTTCTCGAAGCTCAGTGAACCGATCGTTTTGATTTTTTTGCAGGCTTATTTTATTCATAATAATCTCGTACTTGTCATAGGATTTTTTTTTAGCTTCGTTCATTGTTTATAGGCAAAACTATGACGAATTTTTGGTCGAAAATCGTTTTTTACGTTCGAAAGTCCGCCATTTTGTGAAAAAATCAATATTTTCAAAAACGGCTATGACAAGTACGAGTTTTAAGTATCTACTTTAATAATATATTTAATTTTTTTGTTTCAGATGAATTTAGGCGGAGCAATCTTGGTCACCGCATTTCACCTTTTTTTCAGAGCGCTCTACAAAAACTGCTGTATCGACCTTAATATTAAATTTTTTTTAATAACAAAAAACTAAAAATACTCTTGAATGTGTATATTTTTAGGTATAAAAACCCTCATTTAAAAATATCCCATAGGTTTCCTTAAAAAAATTCACAAACATGACCTTTTTTTTCGGCCTCTTGCTGCGTTTCCCCCCTTAATGCTTATAACACTATAAATATACAAAAATCATAAATTTTGTATGAGAGCCCCCCAAATGAGGGGTCGGAGTGGATTGGTCTCAAAGGAAGAAATGTTCTTCTTGCAAAAGTAATGGGGATCGGGCATACATATTATTAATTAATACGCTAACACAAAACTTGAACCTTCTTTTTCTCAATTTATAGACAACACATTTGAATGAAACTTATATCATTTGAAAGTGGCTTATACCAACTTCAGAATACAATTTTTATTCAAATGTTTTGTCATTTAGATAGGTAAAAATTAGAAATTAAAAAAACCTTTTTCCCCAAATAAAACAAATAATGACACATAACTTTGAGCAGAAGGCGAGAGAGAAAGAAAAGGCCTCAATACTGCTGTATCTTTTGCTCTTTCTTACTCGAGAGCAAAACAACAACAAAATATATAGCGACCCAGCTCTGTTAAACATCGTTGCTGTAGCGTACACGAGGAAGAGTAGAACGTGAGATTGACTCAGACACTTTAATAGAGCTGTGTAGCATTGTTGGTGTTGCTTTTTATTACTTTCTCTCTATTCGATGGCCTCATGACCAGTGTTGCCATATTTTTTTAAAAAAAAACTTTAATTTCGAGAATAAAAAACTTGTTTTTTGGTGAAAAAACTTGATATTAAAAATTAACAAAAACATGTATTTTTTAAATGTGTGCTTTAAAATTTTTGGCAATTCGCTTTGTTCTCTCGTTGTCCCGTTATTTTGGTCACTTCCTTTCTCAAGAAAATACGGAAGACTTGATCGTCAACTCTGAATGTATGACCCCTTTTACATTGGTCAAGACTTGAAATTTCATGGTTTCATTTTTAATTGTCTTATTAAATTAAGGGAGTAGTACCAATCTTTTGGTAGAAAAAAACATATATTTTTAATATGTTTTTTTTTCAATCATATTTATAAATATTTATAAATGTTTGATTCTACCGGCTGAATTACTTCTTCAGGCAATGAAATCAAGCACCAAAAAAAAAGGGTTGTCCCGCTGCTGCAGGACATTAGAACGGCTGAATCAGCGTTCAACGCTGATTAGAACGGCTAATCTGAAACAAAAAAATCAAATTGGTTATTATTGGTGACAACCTCTTACGTGGAAATTAACCACATTTAGGAAAAAAAGTCAAAAATAAAAAAAAATATACAAATTTTTAAAAAAATCTTGAAAAACGGGCAACATTTTTTTGTAAATTTTGTATACACCCCTGTACATAGGGGACTAATTAATAATTATTTTATTGTTTTAGTTGGTGGTCTATTTTTTTGTTAAAAAAGGAAAGAATGTAGTTAGAGAATGAATTCTTTTAGTTGGTGGTAATAATGACTTTTAAGTGTACACTACACCTGTGTTTGCTCCTGATAAGATGCATATATGTGTTCGGCTGATAAAAATTTACAAGGCGCTGCGCTTATGATGACTCTCAGGAATGCACTGAAAGGGTCATGGCTTTCTCAAGTTTGCTTTGCGGGAATTACATGGAGTGACTTTAAGGATATTTTTGCTACAAGATATGACTCCGCGGAAACTATCGCTGCTTTTCTTGTAAAGATAAATAATGAAAAATGCAGATGTGGTGATAGTCTTGCTTCGTACGCTGCAACATTAATGACTGCTATGATGCCGCGGTCGAGCAAGCTATCTACAGAACAGACAACTATTTCCATTGTGTTGGCACACATTGCGAAATTTAATGTTTGTGTATAACAGCTAGCGTTCACTGCGGACATTAATTTTTTTTTTTTTTTTTTTGTTTTAAGTTTAAGTTTATTTCAATATATAAAAAAATAGAAAAAGAGTGACAATATATCCTCAGCGCCACGAAGGCTTAATAGAGGTAAAAGGCAACTATAATTAATAGACCGGGTCGATTTGTGGGGAGGTAAAAAAATCGCCCATCTGCACAGAGCAATCGTATTCTAGGGATCAAAATAAGAAACTTTGCCCAAGGAACCATACCTCTAAAACGAATTCTGATGTGCCCCAATTTGGGTCGAACTTTTGGGTAGGGGCAAATTTTGAAAAATCCCACTTTGACCCATTTAGAGTGCTCCAATCGAGTCCAAATGTATGACCGACCCCCACTAACTTTGGAGGCCCGACCCACCCATGCCAGTGGCACACCCCCTGGAACCCCCCTGTGGGGTTCCCCATACAAATATTTAAAAAAATCGCCAGTTTTGGCACTTTACATGAAAAAATCAGCGAAATGCCTGTTTTTTTCTTTTTGGAGTTTTTTTTCTCTTTAGAAATTTATTAAACCCTTTTAAAAAAATGAAGGTATCACTGTGACACAATTGCAAATCGGAAAATTGCTTGTGTGCGTTTTTAAGGCACAGCTGTATGTCGTATACTTACTTGTGTAGTTTTTTTATAGCAACTACTTAAGAAATGAAGGTTGTTTTTACAACCCTTTTTGTGGGTATTTTATTTCACCATACCATTTTAACAATTAAGGTATCATTGGAATGCACCGCAACCCTTTTAAAAAAATTAAGGTGTCACTGTGACACAATTGCAGATCCTAAAATTGCTTGTGTGCGTTTTTAAGCCACCACAAGACACAGCAGGTAGAATTGAAATTACCATTTCATTCTTATTACCTCGTCTCGTTGACCATATATAACGCAACAGTTTTTGTGAATGCATTAAGTCGTTGTGAAGAAATCAAAGTGTGAAGTGCTAATTTCAGATAAAAAATATTTAAAAAAAAAAATAAAAAGTGAAGTTGACCATTCCAAATCAAAAAGTTTACAATGAATCCACCATCCTCTACACCGCAAGATGAAGCAACAACAACATCAACAACTATCGAAAACCCAAGTCATATACCCAAGCACGATGTTACTGTTTTTGGTATGTCTACTGATTTGAGTGATCTTAATTTACCAACCCATCTGGATATCTTGAGATATTATTTTTACTTAAGCGAACGTGATAAAACAGAACAAAAAAGGTTTTCCCATAAATCATTCACTATTCAAGTACAAGATAAGTTGAATGGAATTTGGGAAAAACTTGGTATGGAAATAATGCTGAAAAAAAGTGTATTTAATAAATTGAATAAATTGCTTGACAAGTATCAAGAGCAAATCAAGAGAAGACACAAAACCCAACAATTTACAGAGTATGTAAAATCTCTGGAAACAATTTTATACATTGGAACATGTAAATGCGATTTGAAGGCAGCTCCATGTGCATGCGGCTGGGTTCCCGAACGCCTCAAAGAGTTCATGCACGATCAACATAATCAGAGAAGATTAACAATGGATGCAGTTGTGATGGAAACTGAAGAGCAAGGAGCAACGTCTATGTCATCAATGCCAACATACCAAGATCCCGAGGATTCAACATACGCACCGCCACCGGTTCAAGAAGATATGGATAGAAGCACAAGTTCACAATACGCAGAGAGATACGATTGTTTTAACTTTGCCTTGGTATGTGACAGATTTGGTGTGCCTGATAGAGTAGCATCGGCATTGGGAACCGCTCTTTTCCAAGATTTTAAAATGAAAGATAAGCATGGCAAACCTCTCATCATGGATAAATCGAAAGTTCGCAGAGAAAAAGAGAAATGCAGGCAAGAAGTGGTTCGCAAACGGTTAGATCATACCAATTTGTTAGCGTTTCCATTCGATGGCAGAAAAGATGATACTTTAACGGCAGCTAAAGTTGATGAGAAGTATCATACTAGGATGGTAAAAGAACCTCATCTTGTTATTTTGAGAGAACCCAATTCTGAATTGATTGTTTACGTAAGACTGGAACATGAAACCGCTGAATACAAAACAACCAAATTAAATGATTTTTCAGCGATAAGAATATATCACTGGATGCATTAATTGGAATATGCACTGACGGTGAGCCAACAAACACTGGCCCACACGGTGGAATTATACGACGATTCGAATTGCTGTTAAAAAGACCATTGCATTGGTTCGTTTGCCTTCTACACTACAACGAACTTCCGTTTCGGCATTTGTTTGAAGCTTTGGATAAATCAACCAGCACTGGACCAAGATCGGCAACCGGAAAACTGAGCCGTCAAATCGAAACTTGTGAAACTCTTCCGGTAAGTTATTGCTATCACTCATTTATTATAATTGTCAACCATTTTTAATTATTTTATTATTATATATTTTCAGGTGGTGGACGGCTTCCAGAAAATTGAGTTGCAAAATATGCCCCCGCTCCAGAAAAAAATTGAATTTTCCACCGATTCGAAGTACTTATACGACATGGCCCATGCAATTTCTAGCGGCGTGGTTTCGGTGGATCTGGCTAACATCAAACCAGGGAAAATTGTACATTCTCGGTGGCTCACCAAGGCCGCTAGATTATTACGATTATATGTGACAACGGAAAATCCAGATGCAAATTTAAGAATTCTGGTTGAATTTATAATTAAATGTTATGTGCCAATGAACTTCAATATCAAGTATTACAGCTCTGTCGTGTACGGCAGTGCATTATTTTTCAACTTCATTAGTTGGTCACGATTTCTTGAACCTCGTTTACGCAAAATTGTCAATCAAGTAATTACAGATAATTCATATTATGCGCATTCGGAAAATATCTTGTTATCAATGTTGTTTGATGATAGCAAAGAAAAGCGCGACTGTGCTATCAACATAATTTTACGCTATCGAACAGATGTTGACGACCAAACGCAACTTAGAGCTTATAAAAAACCAGATATAAAGTTTAATTGCACAAGTTACACGGAAATGATCAATATGAATGACATAAATAACGTATTTGAGTTATTTATGTAAACTCTTAATTAAACTCTTAAACTTAAATATTGAAAGAATATTTAAATCAAGATGATCCACCGTTTAATGATCCCAAAATTCCATCACACATACAAGGAACGGAACGACATGTTCAATTGCTAGCTAGCGTTTCCAAACGGATTATACCGGAAAATGTAGAGAAATGTAGCTGTTATGTCGACGACATTAGAGAGCCGTGCGAAATTGCCCAGACTTGAAAGTAAAAAAGACTTCAAACAATAATTTTTTTAGTTTCTTTTCTATAACTAACTTAAATTAATTTTTTCATTTACATATGTTCTGACTAAATAAATTTCAAAAGAGAAAAAATAGATATTATTATAAATAAATAATAAATATTATTATAAATAAATAAATAAAAATAAAGAAAAAAAATAGCCATTTCGCTGATTTTTTCATGTAAAGGCCAAAAATGGCGATTTTTTTAAATGTTTGTATGGGGAACCCCACAGGGGGGTTCCAGGGGGTGTGCCACTGGCATGGGTGGGGCCTCCAAAGTTAGTGGGGGTCGGTCATACATTTGGACTCGATTGGAGCACTCTAAATGGGTCAAAGTGGGATTTTTCAAAATTTGCCCCTACCCAAAAGTTCGACCCAAATTGGGGGACATCAGAATTCGTTTTAGAGGTATGGTTCCTTCGGCGAAGTTTCTTATTTTGATCCCTAGAATACGATTTTCACAGAGCATTGAGCGATTTTTAAATCGACCCGCCCTAATAATTAATCTTAATAAACTTAACAATGTTTTTTTTTAAATTCAGGAAATTAAATAACAAAATTTAATATATAAAACATAATTATTTAAAATGCAAGAAGTAATTCAACATTTTGTAGCAAATAACTTTTTAAATTATTTTGAAAACTACACAGCGTTTGAATATTTTTTAGGATATCAGGTAACTGGTTATTAGAGTGGCCCTTAATTTTTTGTTTTAGAAATTGAACATGTGCGGTGCTCTCGTTTATTTCTTATCATATCAAAAGTGTATTGTGAAAATTTCAAGAAAAAATATTAATATTTAGACGTGCCGCAAAGCGAAACTTCATTCAAAATATGCCTTTATATTAGAAAAAACTGTTTTTTTTCCAACAATAATTAAAATTAAGACAATTTAATGTTCTTTTCTAGTCTACTCAACATAATATCGTATTTAACATAACATTATCTCACAAACGATCTATCATCCGTTGAAATTGGCTACAAAGTGAGAAAACTACAACTATTTTGTCGAGCGAAAAAAAAAAATTTAATTTTTTTCGAAAATTATTTTAACTAACGTTCTACAATTATGTTTTACCGATCAACTTATTACATTTAAAACAAAAAATATATGTAATTGAATCTATTAAAAGTGAAAACACTGGTTACCTTCTAACATATATGTCCTTCAAGTATTGTTTTTTTAAATAAAAACAGTGAAATTATCTTTGAATTCAAGTGCAAGTCTTACTATAGAAGAATGCAAATTAATTAAACACTTGTATTTTCTGTGTTTTTAAAAAAGTTTATTATTTTTTATTCACTTCACTTAAACACTCTATGAACTCAAGTGGCTGAGCTGGACTAAAAACATATCTGTAAAAATCAGTTCTTCTCTTATTTAAAGGCTTTTAATATAAACAAAACTTAGGATGGCTTGATCGCTTTATTATAAAGAAAAGTATTTCATCACAAGTTTATTATTTTTTATTCACTTCACTTAAACACTCTAGGAACTCAAGTGGCTGAGCTGGACTAAAAACCTATCTGTAAAAATCAGTTCTTCTCTTATTTAAAGGCTTTTAATATAAACAAAAGTGAGGATGGCTTGATTGCTTTATTATAAACAAAAGTATTTCATGACAAGATGAAATATTGCATCAGCCAGAATATTTGCTGACATAACAAATTTTAAGCTTAAAAAAAGAATCTTAAGACAAAACCATTCTTGAATCTTTAAGATACAATTTTGTTTACATTTACAATTTACTTATTGAATAAAAGGTGATCTTAACTTGCATAGATTTTTGGAAAAAGGCAAGCATACCTGCGAGTTCCCCCATCGATGTGTTCAAAAGTTGTTAGATTTGCACAAATGTTCGAAAAATTTACAAAGAAGTCAGAAATGCACAACAGAAAGAACTTTATTCTGCGCTGAATTGGACAATCTATTTGATATTTCACACAGGGACGTTCTGCACCTAATCCGAATAGAGGAAGACAGCCAGTTCTTACTACTCCAGAGAGAAAATGGAAGACCCGGTTGCATGATTGACGTTGATGACGTCTGAAGAGCATGGCAGAAGCTCAAACGTAATCGGGAAAAAAAAGAAAAACATAGGAAGCGCAAACTCGAGGAGAAGAAGCGGGAAAGAAATATGATTTATATAATAATTAAAAATTGGTTTAGCTTTGTTATTTGAGATCTTACGAGTATTATAATGTAGAAAGAGCACAGGAAAAATATCATATGAATTACAGATTCCATGAGTATTAGTACTACCCAGATAGACAAATGTACCTTTTCTCCTCCTTTTGTGTTGTTCGACGAAACAACAGAAATTAAAGTTGACATGGCTAGAAAAATCCAGGAAGATGACCAGTTTGAAAGTGATAGCAGAAAGAAAGTATTTTTATCCAAAGAAGATATGCAAACATTTATTAATAAAAATATCGTCGACTTTTTATCACCACCATCGAAGAAACTTTCCCAACGTTTCAAAATTGGAACAGATTTTCTTTAAGTACATTCGGAAGATTGGAAATCTCAAAATGACTACACTGATGTTCTGAAAATCATTACTTCTCTAATAGTACTGAACGACACAGCTTAACATGCGGTTAAATTAATAACTGATTTTAATAGCCTCCTAACTAAAAACACTAACTAACGGGATTATCTCCTAAAAGTATATATGTATTTCTGATTGTTTGATTGAGAATTTAAAGATTTTACTTTTTTAAATGTAGATTATTCGGGACTATCGTAAGAAATATCCAGAATACAGTCGTGAAATTTTATTTCGGCCCTACGAGCAATAACTAAAGTAAAAACAATTATGAATAATAAACGGTGTTAAATTTAAATAAAAAAAAAAAAAAAATAAAAAAAAAACAAATCTATTGATTAAGATTTTATTTTTTCTTGTTATTGTTGTGTTAGGAACGTACAAACTTTATACAATTTATAATTGGAAACATAAACTTTTTTCAAAATAATTAATTTTACATATGTATTTTCGAAAAAAGTATTTTTTTAAAAAAGTTTTTTTGCTCCACAAAAAATTTTGAGTTTCCGCATTTTTTACCCGATTTCGACACATAATATCTCCTTGGAAAGAAATGTTTATACTCATACGCCAATAAAAGATTGGGGAAAAAAATGATTACATTAATTTCATTTGTTTTCGGAAAAAAAATATTTCTTAAAAACAATAAAAATGTTGTAATTTTCGTATTAGTCAACCGTTTTCGACGAATGATAGCACGTTGGAAAAATAAATTATATGCCTAATGCGATATTCTGTTTCGTTGATTAAAAAAATCACACAAAATTGTCTTAATTTTAATTATTGTTGAAAAAAAAAACAATTTTTTCCTATATGAATGTGTATTTCGAATGAAGTTTCGTTTTGCGGCACGTCTAAATATTAATATTTTTTCCTGAAATTTTCAGAATATAATTTTGGCATGATAAGAAACAAACGAGGGCACCGCACATATTCAATTTATAAAAAAAAAATTGCGCATACAGTTAAGGGCCACCCTACTGGTTATATTCACTTGGTCCGGCAAAGCTAACACGCTTCTTAGTCAGATCTAAGCGACACCTCAAGTGTAAGGCTTGTCTTGTTATTCTATTTGTATGATTAATATTCTGACTGAACTGCAAGGTATGTAAACCAATTCCATGTAATGATTTAAAAACATGTACCAATAATTGTTGCTTGTACAGGCCTTGGACAGGGAGTATATTCTTCGCATAATCAATAAATTAACGTGTTGTACTATGCCTCAACGGTAGGTTAAATACAATTTTAAGTGCTTTACTTTGAGCTACTTGTAGAGATTTAAGTAACGTATTGACTTTACAACCGTATATTATCGGCAGATACGTTAAATGTGAATGCACTAAAGATTGATAAAGTAATAGCTTTGTTTCAGTATTGAATTTATTCTTAAATTTATATAAAATTCCAATTCCTGACGCAATTTTGCTTTTTAATTTGTTTATGTGAGATTCCCAACTTAAGTTATGATCAAGAGTCATACCCAAATATTTTACGATTTTTTCTTCATTTATTGTACTATTACCAATCTGAACGCTCATTACTTCATCGTTCCTTACGTTGCACGCTTTGAATCTTATTAATTTCGTTTTGTCTCGATTCAAATTCAATTTATTCAATCTCATGATCTCCTAAAAAATTCGGAGAATCGTACTCAATATGACTTTTTAACACTTGCAAATGATTATATTTATAAAGCAGGCATATATCATCTGCAAACATAAAAAGTTTACCATTAAATTCGATATTTTTCAAATCATTAATAAAAATTTTAAATAGTAGTGGTCCAAGAACACTGCCTTGGGGAACTCCACATACTACAGGGTGCATTTCGCTATTTGAATATCCAACTTGAACAAATTGTTTCCTATTTGTTAAATAGTCTCTAAATAAATTTAGAGTGACTGAACTCAACCCGAGCACATTCAATTTTAATATTAAGGCCCCTATTAGGTACGACGACTCAACTTAAGTCTACATTACACATTTGAGGTACATACGTGTCTGTCGTCTGATAAGTATGTATATCAGAGATGTATATGTATTTTTTGTGGTATTATGTTTAACAATGCAACTTTGTGCCGAGTGTAATGACTGTCAAAAACTTACATCTCCTTGGAGCTAGTTGTATAGCGTCTTTTTCATACGAACTTTTTATTTGTTTATTGTTTTTTGTTAATTGAGTGAAAATGGATAAAAATACGCAAGTAAAATAAAGTATAAATACAAATATTATGTATATGCATATATTATTATCCATATCATGTAAGTTAACGCGATTCACCGCGCGTATGTTAAAAAAAAGCTAGCACAAGCTAGCCAATGTCTCACGGGCCAAATAATTGAAACTCACGATTTAGAGATTAAGTTTAATTAGAATTTATTTAACAATACTGGACTTAATTCGTAAGTAGCCAAAATAGAACTGAACTGCCTAATTTAGAATTATTCTATAAGAAAACATATTTCACTAATACAACCTTATAAACTACCTACGCAAGCATACATTGGTCCCACGATGCGACGGAAGCTATCCAGACGCTGACTCGGCTTAAATTGCATGCGCGAGCAGTGAATTATGCTACACTTGCATAAAGCGGTAGTTCGTACTGTGTTAACTCCTCCCCCCTCAAAAATCTACGGCCAGTAGATCTAAACAACGTCGGAGGTATGATGTCCTTGTGGCTGCGGATTTACAGCAGGAATATAGACTTTACCATAGATTTTCCTTCCTAGGGTGTATGCGACCACTACGGCCACAAGAAGAATCAGGCAGTAGGAGATTGTAGAGACCTTAATTCTTTGGTTCAGGCTACTAAGTTGTCGTATGTTCTCCATGCTGATGCTGTGGACGTAGTTGGCGTCGACCCGATGTCCTCGACTGGTAATATATGTTAAAACAGGTGGTAACGGTTGAAGAAAAATTGTGTCATCTTTGATAAGTTCAAAAACTTGTTCTCCATTGATTCGATATTTGCAATTTGCGTTGCCGCCCTGGAGTAGTTTTGGTATGCAATCCGTCTCTGGAAGCATCCTCAAGGCATTTGTGTTGCATACTGTTGTACCACTTATTGAAAGACAATTGCCGATGATTCCAAATGTCTCTTTCTGGTTAACCAGCATTCTACTGAATTCCAAGTCGATTTGTTGTCCTTTTTAGATCGAAGCTCTTGTCAGAATAAGGTTGTATTCTTCATTTCTGACCTTAGGCATTGAAATGATATAAAGTAAAATCGAGCCGTTGGTGTACACTGATGGCTTTCCGTATTCAATTGCTTCAATCTCATTTTCGTATGGTAATTCTTCTGATATGATCCTGTTAATTTCTTCCTTGTCTATTGTATTGGTGTTTACAATACCGCTTCTGGCCATTTGACAGGCTCGTATAATTTCGTTTACTTCGTCTTTGATGATTAAAATCTGGCTTAAGGTGGTCTGCTCAAAATCGTCTATATTCTTTGTGTTGGTTTGACTGTTCACCTGTTCCACTGCTCGATTTACCTTCTTGATTACATCCTGGCTCATGGTAAAAAGCTTCTCGTTAATTTTGTACTGATGATTGTTGTTTTCGATGATCTCATTTTCACTCTTGAGAACTTTGTTCCAATCAGATGCATCCGGACTGCCCTCTATCCATTTCCATGCCGAGCCAATCCAATCGATCGATCGAGTCTGTCGCCATGTTTTCCCTTGGAGGAGCTGGATGCGATCTCTAACCTGCTTTGCATGGAATTCTAGAACGTTTCGCCTATCCGAATTTCGTACGATTCTGCTAACGGACCTGGTCATCTGATCCAATAAGTGCTCGTATTGTTCCAAATCTACCGTATGTACAAGTTTGAAGTGTCCATTGATGATTCATCCCTTTCCATCCTTCACGGGAATAAGCGGCGCCTTATAGTCGAAGATCTGTATGCATTGCGCTGCCGCTACAAAAAATAATCTGAAAAAATACAGCTTTGAATATGTTTCTAAACTGAAAGATTTAAATGTGCAGTCAGTTCTGTTATTTTTTTAATTTTGTCTAAAATCTAGCTAAGAATAAATTTTAATGTAATGATTAGCAGTGGCTTTTACATACGCCTTCTGAAGAAGTTAGTGTGTACTATAACTATGTTTCGACAATATATTTTTGATGATTTACCTAAAGCTACTTTATATTTTAACTTAGTGATAAAACCTAAATGATATTTACTCTTAATGGATTAATATTAGAATTTAAATAAAATTCTTTAGTTTTAAGTACTTGGTATAATATTTATTTTAGACATATGTTTGTATTATTCTACCCTACATCCACACGGAAGCCGTAAGTTTTTCTGTGGTGACGACAAGACGTGTTTTCACATTTAGTTATAGCTTAAATCATATATTTATGTTATACATTTTTTATATGGGATTTATGGAATTTTCTCCCAGTAATTGTTGTTATCGTTACGTGATGGTCATTGCCAATTATTTCTTTTTTGTAAAGAGGATTCTGTTTGCCCTTGATTTGTTTATTGGCAACAAAAATGCTGTCGCCACAATTAAATTTTTTGGGTTTTGTTCTCTTTTTATTTATTCTAAAATTTCTAAGTTCTTGATTACGCTCAATTTGCGCTCTTATGTCTTCGTGAACTTTATCACGAAAGTTTGCTAAATTTTGGTAATTGATGCGTTCTGTTCTGTTAAAAAACACATCACATGGCTTCTTCTTAGTGACCGAGTGAAACGAATTGTTATAACGGTCAACTGCTATATATAGTAATTCTTTCGGTTGCCGTGCCCTTATTTCTTTTTCAAGACAACGATATAATTCTATCAACGTCGAGTGGAGCCTTTCAACTTGACCATTGACCTCGCTTTTTTGGATTGGTGTTTGGTATAGTTGGACACCCAATGATCTTATGTAATTTATTATCGTGGGGCTCAGGAAACTTCTTTCATTGTCCGTGACAATGAGTCTTGGAACGGTGAAATAGTGTAAAACCTTGGTTAATTTTGTGCGCAGGTGTGTGGCTGATTTGTTTCGGATATGAAATAATTTAGCAAATTTCGAGAATTTGTCTATACAACTCAGAAATTTCTCGCCTTTTATTTCAAAAATGTCTAAATGGAGGATTTCGCAAGGGTAGGTAGGAGTGGGAGATAACTGAAGTTCAGGTTTGGTGGGGTGCCTATCATATTTATTAAGCTTGCAAATCTCGCAGTTTGAGGTGTATGTCTTTATCAGGCTATTCATACGCGGGAAGTAATATTGTTCAAGAATTTGTTCTTTATTCTCCCTAGCATTTCGGTGAGCTCTTTTGTGCTCATCTTCGATGATTCGGCAAACCCGCCCTGGATTAGCAACATCCTCTACAAGCCTCTGTGTTATTCGGATCTTATATTTGCAAAAATGCTCTAAATAAACATTCTGAAGCAGTTGTAGTTGAGACTCGGGGATTTTAATTCCGTTAATTACTGCAGGATTAAGTAGCTCAATCAGTAACTGCGAGAGGCTTCGTCGATCTATAAATTCCATTGAAACGTAATGTCGGTTGAAACCTGGATGCGGCTGCTCACTGCAACGCATATTGTTCCCTAACTTGATGACAATTTGATTTTTAAAAACATTTAACGGCACTTCGACGTGTGGAATCAAGTCAGTGCTGTCCTGTGCAGCACTATGCATTGTGCCTTCGCTGGCCGTGTCAGTGTTTGAATCATTATGTTCTGACCCTGCACTCCCTTCGCTTGCAGAATCGGTTTCTGAGTTACTGTATGCACGTTGTGTCGGTTCAACGTGTGTTGAGCCGGACAAGTGGTTGACCTCAGTCCTGAGCCGTGAAAGAGCATCTGCCACCAGGTTCGACTTCCCTGGTTTATAAATTAGTTGGCAGTTGTATTCTTCTATACGAGACTTCCAACGTTTCAGCTTCGCATTGAAATTACGATTTCCCAATGCAAAGGTGAGGGGTTGGTGATCGGTGTATATACGTATCTGTTTTGCACCATACAGATAAGAGCGCAGGTTGTCTAATGCCCAGACAATCGCCAGCATTTCTTTCTCGTTCGTAGCATATGTTTCTTCTGTCTTGTTTAAGGACCGCGAAATGAATGATATTGGTTTGTCTTTTCCAGGCTCGCCTTGCGAGAGTACGGCACCAATCGCAGTATTTGAAGCGTCGGTGGTTAGGTTAAAAGGTTTCTCGAAATCAGGAAAAGCGAGAATGTCTGAGGAGGACAACAACCTTTTTAAATCGTCGAAGGCTTTAAGCGCAGTTTCGTCAAGCTTAACCGGCACCCGTTTGGATTGATTAGCCTTAACTTGCGCGTTCTCCTCCCTAGTGAGATTCGTTAGTGGCTTCGCGACTTTAGTGTAGTCTCGGATAAACCTGCGATAATAGGACGTCATACCCAAGAAGCTTTTTAATTCTTTTAGGTTTTCGGGTGGTAAAATTCGTTGCATAGCCGCAACCTTATTTGCGTCGGCGTGTATGCCCTCAGATGTTACTACATAACCAGGGAATTCTACTTCAGATCTCATAAATTGAGTTTTTTCTAAGTTTACCCTGAGATTCGCGTCCTGCAATCTCGAGAAAATAGTTTCAATGTTTTTCAAGTGATCCTTCGTATTTTCACCGAAGACAATGATGTCATCGATATATATATAACAAATTTTCCCTATAAATTCTTTGAGAACGTCATCTATCATTCGCTGAAAAATCGCAGGTGCGTTTTTCAGCCCGAACGGCAGTCTCAAAAACTCGTATTTTCCGTTTAAGGTAGTGAACGCAGTTTTTTGCACGTCAGAGGGTTTCATGGGCATTTGGTGGAACCCGGAGGTCAGGTCGATTGTAGTGAAATACTTTGCTTTCCCAAGGCTTGTGAGAATTGAGTGAATATCTGGTATGGGGTAGGTATTAGCAAGTTCCACCGAGTTCAAACGTTTGTAGTCGATCACCATCCTGTACTGCTTCTCCCCATTGGCCTTAGGTTTTTTCGGCACCACCCATATTGGTGAATTGTAGGGGCTTCTAGAAGGACGAATAATCCCCTCGCTAAGTAGTTCATTTACCTGTCTCTCAACTTCCTCACGCATAGGGGCCGGATAAGGATAGCTTTTGGTATAAATTGGTTCTTCAGTGGATGTTTTGATTTCGGCTCTGACTCTTGTCCTAACCATTTCACTACCAACGATTGGTCCAAATTAGGTTTCATATTTTTTGATAATGTGCAGAAGAGAATCTTGCACCTTTTTCGGGAGATCATTATTGAGCACGTGGTTCACTTGTTTGGAAATTTTTTCTTTTAAAGGAAGTTTTATATCTGGTTTTAAAATTAAAAGGTTTTCTTTCCTATCAATGATAGTCTCGAGGTGTTTGAGAGTATCGTCACCAATGATCCCGTCAAAGGTTTCAAGGCCTGGCAGGACGTAAAATGTGATTAAAGCATCATTACCACATTTTTCGAAAAACCTCCCTTTGACTGCATTTGTAATTCTGATGTGGCCAGCCGCTGATTGAACAGAGAACGGCCTTTTTAGAACAGTGGTGGAACCTTTTGCTACGGATGTACTTATGAAGTTTTTATTGGCACCCGTGTCTACTAGAAACTTAAGTAGAGTGCCATTTCTCGTTACATATTCTATATATGGAACGCTGGACTGGCCTCTACCATAAAATTTACCTGGTCTTCAGAAATTTCCTCTTCAAAGGGTGCCTCAGTGCCAATCTCCTGTATGGCCTCAATGTTGTAAATCCTCTGCTGCTTATGTGGGATGTTGTCGGAGGCTGCCCTCCTCTTAAATGGTTTATTTCCTTGGAATCTGTTAGCCTGATTGTTATGCGGCCTATTCATGTAGTTAACCTGACGTGTTTGTATGGACCGATCTTTGTCCATTCTTTCTAGTGGTTTAGGTGGTCTAGCTGGTGGGTGCTGTGAAGTTGTAGTGTAGGGAGTTCTGGGGGGTCTGTAAAAATTGTTGGTTGGGTGTGGATTGTTGAACCTCTTTTGAGGATAGACTAATTTGAAAGACTGATTTGATTCTTTACCAATCATTTGATTAACGGGAATTGTTATTAAATTTGGGGCAACTACACTATGGACAGGGTATCTTCGGAAATTAAGGTTCTGTATATCGAGACACGCGGAATAAGCTTCGGGAAGTGTTCTGGGTTTCTGCACAATAAGCATCCTTGAAAGGTCTCCATCAAGCCCACGTATGAAGACGTCCAAAGCCCTATTCCTATATGTTTCTACCAGAGCTTCCACTGTTTCCTGCGAATAGTTTTCAGTTTTTATTTTATTTATGATTAAGGAGAACTGATGGTTTACGGTTGCGTAAAACTCATCTAGTTTAGTTCCCTTTTGGGACAGTTGACTTAATTGATGTTCAAGCGTTCTAATGTCCCTTTTATCTGCGTAGTGCAAGGACAAGCAGGATTTAATTGATGGCCAGTCGTCATCAAAAATATTGTATGAGATCAGAGCAGCATCAGCACTGCCTCTGATTTTACCCCTAATGCTCTGCAGAATTGCCCTAAATATGGGCTTACCCCACACTATTTCATAGTCTTTTAAAATGCTCTCCACACAATGGACCCAAGAGACGTATTGTGCGGGTTTCCTTCGAAAATCTGCAACTCCTTTACACAGTCCGGGAGTTTGCAGATTTCCCTCAATTCTGCCTCTGTTTGAGGTGCACAGAGTGGAATTTGTGCGGGTTTGACTTGACCCCGACTACCCCGCTCTAACGAGGTAATGCGCTGCTCAACTAAATCGAGTTGAGTGGCGCGGCGATCCGTAAGTTCAAGTATCGTTAGACGTCGCTCAACTTTCTTGACCTGTTCAATCAAGGAGTTGATGGCCCCACTCATTTCAGTGATTGAATTTCTCATGTCTTCCATTATATTTATTTATATAGTAATAATAAAAAAGAGTTTATAACAAAACAAAAAATTTCTCGGTAATGTTTTCAATGTTTTTCTATATATTCTTTTTTAAGTTTTTTTTCTTCTTTTTCTTTTTTCCCCCTTTTTTTACCTTAACAACACAACCTTGTCGCCACAGAATTTATAAGTACATACGATATTAGATTACAAATTCAACTTACATTAGAAACATTGGCTTCGCGTGGGTGGATTTTTGTTGTTTGTTGAGTGCTGGTTCTCTTGTTGCTTCTGTTTGTCTAATTTTTTCCTCAACGTATTGCAACGTATGATTTCAGTATTTTTTATTATTTTTTTGCTTGTATTCACTTCGACAGTGTCTTATTTAAATGTTTTTTTCTTTTTTTTTTTCTTTTTTTACATTGGTTTGGTAATTTACTTCTTTGAATTTTTTACTTTGAAACTGTGTGAAGTATAGGTTTTTATTATTTTAATATGGAATTTTTACAAAATTCGGCTGTTTAGGCATACGAATTTTGAGGGTATCGGTGGAGGAAGGATCGTGTTGTCCGGTTTAGTCGTTCGTTTTTATGATCACAAACAACCTACTGAGGCACGACTGGCTTCACTCTTGATCAGTCTCATCCAATTGTGATCTTTAATATGGTCTTATGGAAATATTAAAAATGTAGGTTTCATGTTGTGATTAGTTAAAATGTGGTCTTGTGGAAACATTAACTTTCACTCAACTGAGCGTACACACATTTTATCACCAAATCACTGGAGTAGAGATTGATTCAAGTGGCCACCGATCCTTGGATTTTTTGGAGGCCTGTGGTGGTTGCTTAGCCGTTCGTTGATTGGTGTGGCAGCAAAAAAAAATTATTGTCACGAGTGTTGGCTTCATTTATTTTTTACTTGCACACTTTGGTAATTTTTATATTTACTCAACTGGAGGGTCTGGGATTCGGAATCGCAGCTGGCGTGTTTAGTTGAGTTATGGTTTTTTTATATTTGATTCGGCTGGAGGGTCCCCCTTACGGTGGTGAATCGCAGTCGGTGTGTTTTGCTTAAGTTATGCTTTTTGTTTGATTTATTTTTTTTTTTATTTTTTATTTCACTGCCGCACACTTATACCACTTTTGGCTTTTCACTTCACCACAGGATCTCACTAGGATACCCGCTACATTTAAAGCGGGTCCCTGCTCGGGCGCCAGTTAACGCGATTCACCGCGCGTATGTTAAAAAAAAGGCCTAGTATGTTAAAAAAAAGCTAGCACAAGCTAGCCAATGCCTCACGGGCCAAATAATTGAAACTAATGATTTAGAGATTAAGTTTAATTAGAATTTATTTAACAATACTGGACTTAATTCGTAAGTAGCCAAAATAGAACTGAACTGCCTAATTTAGAATTATTCTATAAGAAAACATATTTCACTAATACAACCTTATAAACTACCTGCGCAAGCATACATTGGTCCCACGATGCGACGGAAGCTATCCAGACGCTGACTCAGCTTAAATTGCATGCGCGTGCAGTGAATTATGCTACACTTGCATAAAGTGGTAGTTCGTACTGTGTTAATTTGTATATATTATATTATTACCCAGCGGGAAATAAAAAGCGCTCCTAGAAATAGCGCATTTTATGAGCTTATTTTGAGGATGCGCTTTTCAGAGTTCAGAGTTGTGGGGTTCATATTTTTATACACATTTTGTTCTCGAGTAGTCAAGCAAGGAAGTAGCAAAGCGGTTAGACATTTGACTATAATGCCAATAGAACAAAATTTTTTCGCTTTGTTTTTATGTATTTATTTTTTTTTTAACACAGCGCTCCTTGGAATAACACATAAAAGAGCTTTTTTAACTATTTGTTGAAGCGCTTTTTAAACGATTTTTTAGCTGCACTTAAGAAGCGCTTCCATCCTAGGACATCCAATGTAAATTTTAATATGAATTTGGTTTACTTAAAAAGCGATCCAAATGTGTGAAACGCTATGGCAGAAGCGCTTCTTAAGTGCAGGTTGAAAAATTGTTTAAAAACGCTTCAACAAACAGTTAAAAAATCTCTTTTATGTGTTAGTCCAAGGAGCGCTGTGTTAAAAAACGAAGGAAATACATAAAAGCAAAGCGAGAAAGTTTTATTCTTTGTCACATGCGAGCATTGAACTCGGACTGCTGGCATTACAGTCAAATGTATTACCATTCTACTTCTTTGCTTGATTTATTGTGAACAAAATACATATACACAAAAATTGAAATTAATGCGAACAGCTGATTCATTTCAATGAAAGTGTCAAAATTTCGGTGTAATCATGCTCCAATAGAAAAAGCAATTTTACACCACAGCTCAACTGAAAATGTATGTTATATGTAATATGGCAAAAAAGTTGAGTTGAGGTGTCTTAAGTCACGTCAACTTAAGTTGAGTTGTCGTACCTAATAGGGGCCTAATATTTCGTGGTCAACAAGATCAAATGCTTTCGAGCAATCAAAAAACACACCAGCAACACCTCTATAACGCTCATCTAAGCCACTACAGATATATTCAATAACATTAACCACAGCTTCTTCAGTTCCAGTACCTTTCTTAAAACCATACTGCTGATCATAAAGTATATTGTTTCTATCTAAAAAATTTGTTAATTGTTCATAAATTATTTTTTAAAAAATTTTGTCGACAACAGACAGGATTGAAATAGGACGAAAATTTTGAATAATGTTTGAAGTTAAACCCTTTGGAATAGGTATTACTTTATGTGTCTTTAATATGTCTGGATATACTGATTCCGTAATCATGCTATTAAATATATCTGCAATAGTATTATACTAGAGATTTCCTCGCAGTCAACATTTTGACGGTAATTTTATCAAGGCCTGGACTTTTATTTACACTAAATTGATCCAGTTCACTTTCAACTTTAGGTATATTTACTGGGGCAAGACTAAAATGGCCATTTACTGGAGTAAGTGTGCGAAATAAATTAAAGTTGTCATTTGGTTCTTGTATTATATTTGTTCGCATATCTTGAACAACATAAAAAAAATATTTGTTGATACTTTCGGCCTTATCTCTATCTGTCATAACAGGATCACCATTATCATCAATTAGCTCCATAGAACTACATTTTTTTTCCTATTTGTTCATTTATGAAACCCCAAGTTTTCCTTACATCACCACTATACAAGTTTAATTTATAAGCATATTTTGCTAATTCTTTTTAGCTGCATAGAAATTCCGTTGTTATTTCGATCTTTTCTCCTCGCTTTAAGTAACTTTTCTTTATATTCAATAAGAACTATTAAGGATTCCGACATCCACGGATTGATTTTGCGTTTGACACTAACCACTATTTCATGAATAGTTGTGCAAAGTTCCGCAGCAGACGAAAGAAAGTTAATAAAATTCTTGCATTTAAGAGACACGGTAGATGAAACACTGAAATTTAAGAAATTTTGTTCTAACAAACGAGCAAACTTCAAGTAATCAATTTTAACTTTACTCTGCAACACATTTTCTTTGTTGTTGAAATTTGTTTCTAAGGAACATATAACAAAATTGTGATCAGAAAAATCCGTTTCAATGGAATTAATTTTCATACCCTGTGATAAATTACTGAACACACAATCTAGGCAAGATTTACTTGCAGGTCTCGTTACAAGGCTATGGCATGATTCCAAGTCAAATTCATGAAATGTATCCTTTAATTGTTGACATAAGTTTTTCAAAGAAAGCATTTCGATGTTAAAGTCACCAATGAAAATACAAGGAGAATTGTTCATTTCTAAAAGCGTTGATGCAAGTTTTAAATAAAAATTACGAAAAGTGCACTTTTGAGAGCGATGCATTGAAGTCATTTGTATCGGCTTATTGCTAATTTTAACGTTTGTCTACAAAACTGTTATAAGGTCTAGGTAGTTTTCACTTTGGTTAAGCAAAACCCTATACTTTATTTCTTTGCTTATAAATATTGAGGTACCCCCAAATACGTAATTTCTACAACAATGAACACCGTTATAGCCTGGTATAAAATACAAGTCGATGCACTGTTCATTGAACCAAGTTTCTTGAACAGATATTATAGCTGGAAGTATAGGCATTTCACATAAGATACTTTTAAATCGATTAAACTTATTAAGAGAAGAAATACTTCTTGCATTTATAGATAAAATATTAAAATACTTTGAAAGGCAAAAACCATACTTCAAATTATAAGAGTTTAAATCAAAATAGTAGTTAGAGTTCATAATTTATAATTTTGAATAACACGCTTTGCAAAAGCCAAAAATAATAAAAAATTTAATGAAATAATAAATATGTTAAGATTAACAATACTACATTTCACCCGATGACCTGTAAACTTCATCATCAGAATCCACAGCATTCTCACTTATAGGTACTCTACTTCGTCTTGATGAATCTCCAGCAGATTTGGATAGCAGGTTTTCAACATCTTCCATTGTTTTCAAGTAGATATGTCTAGACTTTGTTTCTTTCTTGGCAAAAACAGTTCCACCTTTAGTGTAGACAAATTTGAAACCCACAGCTTTGAAAGACTTAGCGTAGTTCAGCAATTCCAAGGTCTCTTTACAGAGGAAGTCATTAATGTAAACTTTATTTAATTCAGCTACTGATTTCAGTTTAGATTTTTCACTCATGAATTTCTTTTTAGTATTTTTTTTTTGTAAAATTTAACAACCAAAGATGTTTTGGTAGCATTTTCATTGCGCCTAAGTAAGTAAGCTTCTTCAATTTCATTTTCATTTACATCAGCTTGCATTTTACTTGCAACATCCAAGACTATATCTATGGCTTTCATATCATTGGAAACTGGAACATTGTTAATAATGCAGTCATTTTGCACTCTTACATTATTTAATAATTTCACTGTTGCTTTGAGATTTTTAACTTCTTCACGAAGTGTAACATTTTCTTTTTCCAGCTTTCCCAATTGTTGGGTGTTCTTTCTAACACCTTTCAGAATTTCATCATACTGAGACGACATAAACTGTATAGTTTCAGGAATTTTGTCCAGCTGATTGAGCTTTATTTTAATTTCTGCTAAATCACTAGATGAAACTGATGTATTTTTGATAGGTGCGCAAATTAATCATTTATATTCAAGGGATTCATCATTCAGAAATTTCTCGTAAGCTGTTTTGTCCAGTCCGGTGCACAATGCATGAAGAGTATTATCACATTTATCGCATTGCATTAAGCAAATTAAATTATTAATCAAATTAAGCAAATTGTTTTGTTTGATTGCTTTTTTAAGCTTTTTCTTATTTTACTCGGCATATTTACAGTAAAAGATTTTCACCTTCAACTATAGGTTCCACAATATGACAGTAGCACAATCCACAATGCCAAACTGGTTTTTGATGAGTTGTTGTTGTTTGCTTTTTTTTTTTTTTTGTACTTGTTTTTCTTTGTTACGATATTTGCGCAAAAATGTTTCGTTCTCTTTTGTTGTTGTAATCCCAGCGCTTACTGCGCCAGAAACAGTGTTCCTGTGTTATTAATTCAAATTGTAGACGAAACTAATGAATTCGAATATCCACAGGAACCACGAACTCAGCACCTTCAGCCAACGTGCACGCCAACTATTTAAAGTATCTCCTTTTCTATAAATTTGCAATTTAAGTTATCCGAACAAAGAAACCTGCCACTCAACAAAAACAGAGTTGCCAACACAGTTCTAGAGTGCAATTGCAGAATGAATTGCAGGTCATCTCATCTTGCAAAATTAAAGCTGTTTCTAACAGAGAGAGTGACGTTTGTCCTAGTGCAAAGAGTTTTAAGTTTGATTCAAATAATGTGGCTGTGAAATGTTATCGATGCGGTTTATTTGAGCACAAAGCGTCATCGTGCAGAAGGATTCAGTCCACCCCATTTCAAGCTGAATCTCTAAAACAGAAATCAACACGGTCTCCGATAACATGCTACAAGAGTAATAAAGAGGGTCATTATGACTCTATAATTAGTTGTTCGAACGGTAGATTATTCCGATGACTTTGGTGAACCAATCGAAAAGCGGCTGGATATTTGCAGCACTACTGTTCCTGAAGGAATTCTGCAGTAATCGGGTGACAACTTTCCATTTTATTTTGAGTCGGGAGCGGAGTGTTCTCTTATTAAGAATCTATCGCATGTAGATTAAGTAGCGAACGCATCAATACCTTAGCAAAGCTGATTGGTGGACAGACCTGTGTGAAGAGTACTCTCCAGATTTTGTCCATTGCACAAATAGATGATATTTTAATTGAAGTCCTTTTTCATGTATTACCTGATTTTTGTTTGAGTAATAATATAATGATAAGTATAGACATTTTAAGCATGGGTATTATTATTTTTATTATTTATTAAGCATTTTATAGCATTTTAAAAAATTCAACAATTTGTTTGTTAACTTATATACAATACATTTCATTATATATTTTAATATTAATTTAAAGGATTTCAGATTTAATATATAATGGTAAAAATAAATTGCCAGGTATGATGTTAGGTTGTATATATTCCGGATCAACATCTAGATATTAATAGATCAATTGATTAGAGCAGTGCTCACATATGTGAGGCTGATTATCAAGTTCTATAATGTGTGTAGATTTATGTAAACAGGCATCAGAGCAAAGCTCACATATGCAAGGGTAGACGAACGTGGTCTACCTCCGGCATATGCCAGGCGAGATGAACGTGGTCTCGATCTGGATAATCATGTTTAAATTTAATCAGCTTGATACTATTGCCAAACAAAGACAGGAAAATATAAAGCATTCTTGTGAGAGCATAATCCAAATCAACCTCGGTACTGGAGATAATTTAGAATCTTAAGTTTAATTGAGTACATGGATTCATTTAAAGAAATTACACCTGAAACAAAATTAAATTCACCTCAAGCACTTCTCAGCTGTTCATTTTGCAAGTATTTTGTTCTACAAAAGTTCATGTAAAGTAACTCAAAAGATCTTCTAAAATAAAAAATAAATAACTGGCCATTTCAGCCCTTGAAAGGACTTTGACTTAGCTTCTTATGATCAATTGTGTTGTGCGTGTTATTAAGTTTGTACACAATTGACCGAGAAATGGACCTACATGCTAAACGCCGACTCCGAACGGCGATGAACGGAATGTTCTTATTCTCAAGAAGCTTCACATGGCATTTTGATTACTCTCTGAGGTTTGCCATTGTCTGCAGAGAGGTGGCGGCCGTACAGAAAAATTATTTTAATTCAAATAATTTTCTGTCGCTGGCTGGGGTTCGAACCTGGGTCTCCAAGGTTCTTTGACATAGCGGCCACGCACTTTAACCAACTACGCCACGGAAGCCACAAGATCTTCTACACAGAAAAAAAAGAGTAGAACTTTTACCTAAAAACTTAAGAGTGGGAATGCCGTGCAAAAAATATGCAAAAAATATGTTTTTTGTTTTGCAATTTCTATTTTGAAGTGAAACTTCCTTAGCTCACTTTACTTCATTTCGTCACATGATAGAGAAGAAAGATTTTTTTATAGTAGATAGAATGAGAGAGATATATACATTGTATAAATGACTGAAAAAATTTCTTTGTCACCGCTGAGTGTCGAACCTGCGAACTCAAGATTTCAAAAACAACGCCTTATCTATTGAGCTAAATTCTTCATACAGGAATCTAGTCTAAATACCAATTAATCAAATTGCTGTAGATGCCCAGTGGAAAAATAATTTCAGAGTTGTGGACCTCATATTTTTATATACATTTTGTTCACAAGTTATCAAACGGGGAAATAGCAGAGCGGTAAGACGTTTGACTATAATGCCAGCGGCCCGAGTTCAATGCTCGCATTTGACAAAAAATAAAATTTTCTCGCTTTGTTTTTATTTATGTTTTTTATAGGAGAGCGCTGTGCTCTCCTTGGGCTAACACTTTATAATATATTTCTCTTCTTTTATGTTTTGCGTTGCACAGAAATAAAAAATTCAAATACGGGAAAAAAACAAGTTGTAAGGAAAACATTTGATTTATCCACGTTAATATTTATATAAAATTTATACTGAGGCGTGGATAATGCTAATATGCGTTATTTCCCTAGTGTACGAACAAATCGACAACTTGCATTAGGTAAAATAACTAGAAGAATTAGATGATTTAATAAGCAAAATTTTAGTAGAATTTACAAATTTTAATTAGGTGAATTACCTAATGCATGACTGTTTAATTAACTGTGTAAGTAGAAAAGTTGTTGAAAAGATTAGGTGAAATAGAAAATTTCACATTTTCTGTGTAGGACGAATAGGAATATTAAAGTAAATTTTACTTAATATATATGGACTGTGAACATATCCATGCAGAAGTTTAACAATCCAACTAACATTAAGCATAGTTCTCCGATTTTTTAAAGTAGGAAGATTTAATAGCTGTAATCGATATTCATAAGGTGGAAGATGAAAGTCAGTTCTGCAGTATAAAATGCTTAAGCAGAACAGAAGAAATTTTTTCTGAACTGATTCAATGTCGTCAATGTAACAACCATATCGTGGACCCAATACAATTGAGGCATATTCTAAGATAGGCCGCACTAGTGAAGTGAACAAAGATTTCGATATAAAGGGATCATTTAACTCTTTTGCCCATCGTTTGATAAATCCTAGGGTACTATTTGCTCTATTTATTATTTTAGTTATATGAATATGAAAGCGAAGTTTAGGATCCATGGTAACTCCAAGATGATGGAAACTATCTAAAGATTCTAATTTGTAATCGCAGATTTTGTACGTGAATTGTATATCTGTACAATTGATACCAAATCAAAAATAGCAAATGTATGTCTTGTTAAAAAAAAATAACGTTAACTTAAGTAAAATTCATACCGATATCCCCATCCAAGATAAGCACAAATTGATATCTATCCTAAATGAGAACAAAGATAATTTTGTTTTTGGTACTCCAAAGTACCCTGCAAACGTCCCAATGATGTGAAAATTCAAACTTAGATGGCAAATTCATCTCAAAGATGTGAATAAAACTGTCTGTCAACGTCCATGTAGGTTGAGCGAGGATGAGCGAAATATTGTTCACAGCAAAATTGATGAGCTTCTTGAGGCTGGTGTTATTCGCCATAGTTTTTCGCCATTCGCTAGCTCTATATTGCTTGTGAAGAAGAAGGATGGAGCAGACAGGATATGTGTTGATTATCATGAATTAAAAGATAATTATCTATTTTGTAATTACAAAAACAATAACAAAAGATCAATTTACTTTTAAGTCATCTAGAGACGGAAAGATTAAACTTATGGTTAAAAATGTTGAATGTTTTTGAAAATTAGTCAGCCACTTAGAAAGAAGTGATGTAATTTCCATATGCAAGAAAAGTCTCATAGAATAGTTATTAAAAATTTGCACTATTCTACATCCATAGAAGTCATAAAAAAAGAATAACAAGCACTAGGTCACTGTGTTGGAAATATAAATAATGTGAAGAGCCGTGTAACAAAAGACTCTTAATCTATGTTTTTCGTTGATTTAGAGCGTAATGTAAACAATAAAGCAGCTTACGATATCAGATATTTAAATAAGGCTATAATTAAAGTTGAGCTCCGGAGAAAAAATAACGAAAAATAACTAGTTCAATATCATCGCTCTCAGCAATTTGGTTACACAAAGGCAAATTACAAAAATCTTTTCGTTGTGTTAAGTGCGGTATGGATCATTTATCAGCAGAATGCCAAAAAGTGAAAGATGCACTACCACGATGTATGCATTGTCTGCGAAACCACACTGCCAATTACAAGGGTTGTTGTGTGTACCAGGAACTTGTTGCCAAAAACAACAATTATAATAAAAAAAGAAACCAAAGAACTTAAGAACCTCCTCTCCTTCTTTAAGTCGGTTTAAAATACCGTTTCTTTAAAACTCTCGAAATAGTCTTAGCCAAAGCATTAGAATAAATTCAGCAAACCCAAACTATGACAGTGCTCAGTCATACGCTTACGTAGCTAAAGCTGCAACAACAAAAGATATTTAAAGTAGAGATGGTCACGTGCCGTGCTTTTTCCGTGTCACGCCATGCACGTGCCTAAAAAAAATATCATCGTGCGTGAGTTACGACCCCCACTCAAACGACAACAACAACAACATATACTTCTCAGCCACCACCCAAACCATCGAGGCTCAATACGCCGCTGCAACACTTACAGTAATAATTACAACAAACACAACAACAATACCAAATCAACCAACAAGTCAAAGACATCGTTACTACATTTACAACATCAGCACAAACGGCAATTAAATCTCGGCACCCACAACAATAGCACCAGAAACAACAACATAATAAGCCCCACTGCACTACTTGAAGTGCAGCGTAATCAATAAGATATTTTAAGTGTTACAAATTTTATTTACATTCTTTCCTTATTTTTTCCTCATAAGTCGCAACTATTAAAATAGGTTCAATTTTAAAATATAACATTAAAATTAAACTCTTGCATTTTTGATATTATGTTGCAACTATAAATTAGGCAACACTTTGCGACTATTAATTTTTTCATATTAACCACATTGTATACATTACATTTCTCCTATTTTACAATTGTATTTCTTTCATTTATATCTTTACATACTTTTACATATTTACATTTCGAAAACGAATTGGTTAACTTTTAAGAAAGAGTTGTAATAAAGTTCAGTTCTAAGTTTACAGCAGAAAAGAAAAGTGTGTTTTAGTTAAACTGCTCTAAGCAAGGAACGTAACTGGCGCAGTCTACGGCTTGGCGAACCATCTTGTGAAAAGTGAATAATCAATATCCTTCTAATTTGAAAAATAAGTGATAAAATAATTTGTTCGAAAGAATATCGAACTAAAGTTATTGTAACTATCAGAAGTTATTATCGAGAGAATATCGATACATAATATTCTGAGTTTAGTGTTGACTGAATATCAGCACATTTAAAAAAATTCACAAGATCGGTTAAGTATCAACTTCTAATCGCCATTGGAATTCAACGCTCTGAAAGGACGACTAGCGAACAACAAGCATCATGCAGCTGTTAATCATCATCATCGTTGGAAGCCTGTAAGTCGAAAACTGAAATAAATGATAAAAATAATTAAATAAAATTAAGTTTAAAAATAAAATAAATAAATTTTTTCAATAAAAGGGGATGACAAAACAAAAATTTCAATACATTAATAACAATTTTATACAGCAGAAAAAAAAAAATTTTTTTAAATACTGAAAGTTAACGTAAAAATAATTCATGTGGAAAAAAACCCAGAAAAAACGTGCAGAAAATCAGCCCTATTCAGTTTCCCTTAGTAATATTTTTAAAAGCAGAAGCCTTAGCTCAATTCAAGAAGACCCAAGTAGAGAATTTATTATGGAAAATGAAACAGCCCCCATCCCAACCCTTCCCAGCCATGCCACTGTATATGTGGATATTTTTCAGTCACTTCGCATTCCAGATGCAATAAAGGATTTGCCTCAATATGATGGCAACCCTCGACTATTATACGAATTTCTAAATAACGTAGAGGAAATATTGTTACATACAAGAGGTGCTAGTCATACGCCTCAAGGACAAATACTACTTAGGGCAATACGAAATAAGATAGTCGGTCAGGCAAACGAAGTACTAAATATGTACGGAACGTCACTCAATTGGGAAAACATAAAAGCTAACTTAATTCTGCATTACTCTGACAAAAGATCGGAGACTTCACTTATTAGGGATTTACACAACTTGCGACAATATGTACAACAAAACTGTAGAAAATTATTTCAGTGAAATAATAGAAATTCAGGCTACACTGTGCAACAATATTTTGATACACGAAAGTGATCAAAATGTTGTAGCAGCAAAAAAAGAACTATTTGCGGAAATGTGTCTAAACTCATTTTTAAGTGGTCTTAGAGAGCCACTTGGCTCAAACATTAGGGCTATGAGGCCAGAATCCTTGGCCACTGCTTTAGCCTACTGTATTAAAGAACAAAATATTCATTACATGAGATCAGAAAGAAACTCATATCAGAGAAAACAATATAAGCCATATAATACGTTCAATAAATATCCAGCAAGAATGCAAAAACCAAGTAACTTTACACCAAACACGTCTAACTATAATCAAAACACATCAAATTACTACCAAAACACATATAACCCAAACCAGTCCCGATTTAATAACCCACCAACATACAATAGGTTTAATCCTAATCATAACCCTTTTAGAAATAACCACAACAACAATAACAATTCGTCATTTTCTGCCAGACAACCACAACCAGAACCAATGGACACAAGTTCAGGTTTTACAAACACTACACGGAAAAAAATTAAACGTGAAAATTGATATTAAAACTTCACAAAGTAATAATAGTTCAATTAAAAAATACTGTTTGTTGGAGTAATCCAATAATTTTACTAAGATCTCATGAACGATTAATCGGACCATAGTTATATATGCGATTCAAGCTTCGAAAATTACTGAAATAAAGTGTAGAATATTCTGAAACTCATATTAAAACATTGACATACGAAATAGTACTGGGAAGTTCTGAAAATTTTTGTCTAGGACACTTTGTAATTATTACAGTGTATCAATCACAAAATTTAAAACAAAAATCACTGCGCACGTGTTCTAAGTGTTCCGCATGCGCTAACCTTACATACATACAACGATAGGAACACACAAACCAACACATACGCTAGCATCAGCTGCGAAAGCGCAAAGTTGAAGCTGTTGAAAACACAAAAACAAAAATATGCCAACGCTTTGTTTTGCCGGTTAGCGCATGCGGTAACCTTACATGCAACTATAGGAACACACAAACCAACACATATGTATGCTAGCATCGGCTGCGAAAGCGCAAAGTTGAAGCTGTTGAAACACACAAAAACAAAAATATGCCAACGCTTTGTTTTGATTTGTGCACACTGCAATAATTGGAGAATTTACCGTTGTAACGGTCTGCAGTCGTTTATTTTGTGAATTTCAACAATTTTGTCAGTCGTTAAGTGAAGTCGTAGAGAGATGGGCGCAAAATAAATATTAATTTCAAAGGTACGTACATATTATATTTAACATTTTTTTATTAATTTACTAGTTATATTAAATTCATAAGCATTCTATAGACTGTAGATTTTTATACGTAATGTGTTTTCTTTTCTCTCAAATAAATATAATAAGACTCTGCACTTTTATTAATTGGCACTATATAAAATCTTTAATCATATATTTTCATTTCTTTGATTTTAAAATAGTCTATCAGTTATTGAAGAATGGCCGAAAAAAAATTTGATATTATTCCATTGCTACATGAAAATGTTGCAGTGCCGGTTGATATTGAATGTATCGCTTCAGAAAATAATAATCAAGTAGGTTTTAAGTTTATGGCATAAGGCATATATGAGACTAGTAAAAAATATTTATTTTTTTTTTTTTTTTTTTTTTTTTTTTTGTATTATTTATTTATTTATTTATTTATTTGTTTCTTTCGAAAACCGGCACAACAAAGTTTTATAACCTTATCATCAGTACCGGCAGCATGTAGCGTAAACAACGATTAAATATTAGACTTATAATATATAGTACTGCATAACATATTAAAATCAAAGTTTTAGTAACAATTCTTATAAAAGTAAAAACGAATTAGACAATAAAATTAAAAACTTTCAAACTTTAAATAAATAATTTTAAACATACAAATAAACAATGTGTTACCAACTGTGAAATATGAAAGAAGAAAAAAAAAACATAAATATAAAATATAAATATAACATTCATTTAACATCCATCCTTATAACATTTTAATTACTTGACATATTTGACTACTTAATATTACAGCGAAGAAAAGAGTAAAGCTAGTTTATTTTTAAATTGCACAGCGTTATCACAAGATCTTAAACTATTAGGAAGTGCGTTCCAAAGACGAACAGAGTGTACAAAAAACTGCCTTTCAGATGTTAAACAAGAGACACGTAAACAATTAATCATATTAGTACGATTGGATCTAGAAAAGTTTAATCTGGAAAACAGATAACTTGGTTCAGAACTACATACAATCTTATGCAACAATAAAAGCGTACGATAGTTTAGCAGATTATCAAAGGTTAAGCCATGGATTCTTTTAGCGTACTGGGAAACATGGTCTCTTCTTTTCAGTCCAAACACATAACGAGCAATATTATTAAAGAGAATGTTTAATTTATTTTTACTTAGACTATCACAGTTTGCAAAAATTTCGCAGCCATATAGCATTGTTGGTATGAGATATGCTTTAGCAAGAAGCATTCGTATATTAAGAGGTGTAAAATACTTCGTAGTCCAAAGAACACGAAGCATGCTGTAGACTTTCCCAATCGTGGTACTTATGTGGTTATTCCAAGTTAACGTTCTGTTGAAGGTGATGCCTAGGTTTCTTGCAGAGTCAACGTATTCGATGATGCTTCCATTTAATGAAAGGTTAGGAGCAGTGGAAATGTCAATGATTTTCTTCGAAATTACCAAACATTTTGACTTTGTTGGATTAAGGCTTAATCCGTTTTTTGCTGCCCAATTACCAATTTTTCCAAGCATACTATTTAGAATGTTGATACAGTTATAGAGGCTCTCACGTTTACAGTTAACGTACAACTGAACATCATCTGCGTACATATGGATCTTACAGTTTTCCAGAGCACTGGGTAGGTCATTTATGTACATTGAAAAAAAGAGAGGTCCCAAAACAGAGCCTTGAGGAACACCTCTTGTAATGGGTAGAAAGACTGACGAAACGCTATTGGCGAAAACAGCTTGCGACCTATCGGAAAGATATGACGCAATAAGATCCACGGCAGATGGTGAAAAGTTAAATAAATTAAGAAGTTTGGCCTGTAAGATGTCATGGTCGACTGTATCGAAAGCCTTAGAGTGGTCTAATAGAACTAAGAAACCAACTTCATTGTCATCTATGCTAGAGCGCAAGTCTTCAGTTACATCAATTAGAGCAGTGATACAACTATGTTTGGCTCTAAAGCCTGATTGCCTTTCAGTTATATAACGATTTCTGCTCAAGTGTGAGTTAATTTGTTGACTGAGTAACAATTCCAATGCTTTGGATATAAATGAAAGTATAGCTATCGGGCGGTACTCATTATGAGATTTTAGTACTGGTATAATTTTAGCTTTCTTCCATTGTATCGGGTAAGATGACTTTGTAAGCACGGTGTTAAAAATGTGAGTGAGATAAGGAAGGATCTTCGGAAGCAAAATTTTCAGAAAAATTGGGCTAATACCATCATACCCTATAGCGTTAGATTTGATTGATAGAATACTTTTAAGTGCATCAGCCTGGCAAACACAATTTTTAATTGGAACTTCCTTTGTTTATTCCTTAGGCTGAAAAAATCTATTCAACATTGTTGCCATCATTATTACCATCTTCGGGTCAAATTTTAGAGGCACCATTAAATGAATTTTCCATTTTGGGTAAAACATTTCAGCGTGGAAATTCGGTATAAGCCCTTATGAATTGTTCTTCCCAATATTTTTCTCATATTTATTTTTTCGTAGAAACTGACACTATTAGACTGGCTAAGTGAAAATGCAAAACGAGCAAGCATTCTATCAAGTTATGAAAAAAACAAGACCCTAACGGATAGCCAACGAAATTTATTAGTACGTGTTGTTCTTGAAAGAGAGCAACAAGGGAATTTACTTTATGAAAATATCTCCTCTGATCGATATAGCGAAATAGCAAAAGAAATATGTAATTTATTTAAAAGTGAATCACCCAACACTTACTATATACCCCATAAAAGTGTTGGATTTGAGACGCAAAGCGCGCGTGGAAAATTACTTTATCACAATGATTATATGCGTCGAACACAAATAAAAGATTTGCCTAAAAAACACTTTAGTAACATTGACCAAACAGTTGAAGGTTTTAATATTTTCTTGTTTTTTCACAAACAAAGTACTTTACGTGTTTTTATTTCATACTTCTTAATAGATATTTCAGTTGAGCCTTCTGGGACCATTAATTTTTTAAAGCAATACATTGAGCCTTGGGATGAAATCGAGAAAAACTGGGCATTAAGTTATAATGAACGAAACCAAATTTTAAGCAAAACAACGATTGCGGAATACTACAAAATATTCCCCTGTTTACAACAAAGAAGGGGATATATTTTAGTAAGTATGAAATTAATTAATGTTTTCATTTCCGTTTTGTTTATTTTTGATCCTTATTTCTAGCTAGAAAAAGATTTTGATGAAAAATTTCCTAGCAAAAAAAATGCTTTTGCGGAAAACTGGCCCAATGTTCGTGATCGGTTATCAAAACTATTTGTTAATACTAGAATTCCGTCTGATTTAGCTTTTGCTGTTGAAGCTGTTAAACTAACTAAGCTTAAAGGAGGTTTGTTTTTAAATTTTTAATATTATTCTGAATTTAACTGTAACATATATTATTAAAAAACAATAGTGGAACTTGATGCAACAGTCTTATATCTGCTATCGAATGCATTTCCAAGACCAACTTCCATCACTAAAAATAGCAAAAAAATAGGCATTAAACGACAGAGACGAAGTCAGGAAAATTATAAATCTCCTGGACCAGCACCTTCGCTAAAGAAATGGAACCCTTCGAAAGCTGAGGCACGTGGTGGATTTATTTTTCACGTTCAGGTTAGCTACTAATATATTAATTTGTTTAAACTTTATTTTTAATTCTCTTACCTATTATTACTGTAGACAGGAAATGATGTCCGAACAAGTTTAGAGAAGCTCCGAAATACTTTGGCATTGTTTGACCTTCAACTTCAACCAAGACCAATACTTGTGGGCTCACTTGACAACATCATCTCCTCACATATCGTAGTTGATAACATTCAATACGATTTTGAGACACTTGTTCGGGCTGTTGAAGTTTGTTTCAAGATATTTTTTGCATTAAACGCAGAGTATCCACCAGAAGGAAGATCAGCTTGGCTATTTATTCAAAAATCTGTATTTCAACTAGATCCAGATACAAATCAACCTCCCTTACCTATAGCTGTTTCTTCACTGCTGGGAGAAATGAACATTCAGTTTGAATAAGTTTTAATTTTATAATTTAACAATTATTCCAAATATTGTATTGCATGCTTATTGCTTTCATTTTAATTTTTTTGTCGCCATAAGAAAATATTTATTAACCATGACATTTCAATGTAAGTGCTCAGAAATTTTTAATATTAGCGTTGCGTTTACAGACCACGTACTTCATGAAAATACTTTACAATATTCCATGCAATCCTTTCAATGTTTAGAGAGTTGTACTCGAAAGTATGATACTATTAAAAGTTTTCGTAAGCACTTGAGAAAATATCATTACATGGAACCTAACCCAAGTCGAAATTTAAATTTGAATGTTAATCTTACTGATAGCGGGATTTTTTCTTACCAAGAAAGAAACTCTTTTAATCAATCAAATAGTGAAAAAGTCAATTTTGATTCCAAATACATTTCAGAGTATGAAAAATATATTGAGTGCATTTATCAATTGCCTGAAAATGTTAGAAACTTGCTCCCAAATCAGACTAAAATTAGTTCTCACGAATATGCTATAGAATTGTGTTCAATTTGGCATGCTGATAATGATTTAACGAGAAAAAAAGTTCAATCAAATATAAGGGACGTAAATTGGTTTTTAGGCAATGTTTTAAATGTTGCTTATGGATCAATCTGTGATGTATTGGAGGCTCATAATGTGTCTTCTGAAGTTATTGAAAGTGTAACAAATATTTTTAGTGGTGTGCGAAATCCGTTCGAAAATATTGACTCGGAATTTTTAAGGTTTAAAAAATTTAAAGCAAATAATAATTTGATTTATCCAGAATGCATTCTGCTTGGTACTGTACCCGGAAGTTAAACTGTTCAAGGCGTACCTCAAATCATCTCTGAAGAAGTTTTCGCACAATTTATTCCAATACGCCATGTTTTGAAAAAATTTTTTGAATTACCAAGCATTTTTGAAAGAATAATGTTATATGTTGACTTCATTAAATCTGACTCGACTCGAATCTGTAACTTTATGCAAGGACATTTATGGAAATCTGTTGAAAAAAAGTATAAGGAAAAGATAGTTTTTCCTTTATTTTTATATTTTGATGATTTTGAAGCTAACAACTGCTTGGGAAGCCATGCGGGCGACGGTGGGAAAATTGGTGCAGTATATATTCAACTTCCGTGTTTGCCTCCCGAGTTTTCTAGCAAGTTAGAGAATATTTTTTTATTGCAATTTTTTAATTCTCTACATCGTAAAATTTTTCGAAATCGGAGAACTTTTCAAAAAGTAATAGACGAATTAAATTTTTTAGCTCGGGAAGGAATAATTATCGAAACTGCCAGTGGAAGCAAACATATCTACTTTGTATTAGGATTGATAATAGGTGATAACTTGGGTTTGAACTCCTTGTTGGGATATATTGAATGTTTTAATTCATCCTTTTGGTGTAGATGTTGTATTGCTGATAAAAAAACCACACAAACTATCGTCACTGAGGTACCACAGTTACTTAGAACAGTAGCAGACTATGACAAGTTGCTGGAAAAATTTTGCAAGGAGAATAGCTCTAAAATATTATATGGAGTAAAAGAGAAATGTATTTGGAATGACGTTGATCATTTTCACGTTGCAAAAAATTTTTCAGTCGATGCAATGCATGATTTACTTGAGGGGGTGTGCAAGCTTGAAATTAATGATATTTTATATGATATCATATACAATCAAAAACTTATTCAAGAAAACACACTCAATACTAGAATTGAAAGTTTCATGTTTGGACGAAATGACAAAAGAAATAAACCTCCTGAATTATCTTTGTTGCAAATTAAAAAATTTAAACTAAAATTTTCATCATCTGAAACACTTTGTTTCCTTAGGCATTTTGGAGTTTTGATAGGAGATATGATTCCAGAAAAAAATAATGTATGGTCTGTGTACACAACATTAAATGAGATCGTTAATATAATTTTATCAAAAGTTCATCACGAAGGTTGCCCAGACCTCCTCAAAGCTCTTATCTCTCACCATTTACAAATTTATAAGGAAATTTTTAAGAAACCTCTTATACCAAAGCAGCATCATTTGATTCACTATCCAATGATCATGAAACTTGCTGGTCCTATAGCTAATTTTTGGTCAATGAGACATGAAAGTAAGCATAGAGAATCAAAAAGAGCAGCTGATGCTACACTTTCACGCAGAAATTTATCCCTTACTTTGGCAATAAAGCAGCAATTAAAGTTATCCAATAAATTTTCTTCAAAATCTGTCACAGATTTTCAACCGCAAATGGGTCCTATACTTAAGATTACAATTAAAGATTTATCAGATTTCAACGACCTTTCTAAGATCTTGCCAAACAATTTTGTTCATGACAAAATTCAGTTAGTGAAATGGATTAATTATATAGGAGTTGAAATCTATCCTAATGAGATCATTGTAATTTTCAAGGAACATGGACCAATTTTTTCAGAGATAAAGTATATATTGGTATTTGAAAAAAGGTTGTTTTTTATTGCATATGAAATCACATGTTTGTATTATGACGAGCATTTTCAAGCCTATTGTGTTAATCCAACTAAAATAAAACCACATTTCTATAAACTAGAAGAAGTTCAAGGTTTCTCATCAATGATAAAACAATGTAATGATAATTTTTATATAATCAATAAATGGTAATATATCAGATACGTGTAACATATCTTCTATACAATATATATATAATGTATGTATTTGAATCTTATGTAAGTAAAACCTAATGTATTTATTTATAAGCGTCTTATTATTATTACTTGTAAAATCAATATATGAATAAAAATTAACTTTTGAAATAAAACTAAATAAACTTTTTAATTGAAGAAATGATAACAATCGTAAGTAAACAGTACATTTTTGAAAATTAATTTTAACTATTTTCTGAAGTAAATGTTAATGCAAAAGCCGCACTAATTAATATTTATACTCGGTAAATAGTAATGTTCTGCTTTGTATTTTTTCCAACATACGGTAAAGTAGTATACACGGTTAATCACTGTTAGTTTTACTGAGCACATGCCATCAATTTTCAAGGTTAATACATTTCACTGTGTGTGAAACTGTAATATTTCATTGGCATTGTTTTGTTAAAATAACATTTTGTCACTACGGGCGCACGGTTCCTGAGAAAAACTGTAAGATTTCAGTTTATTTTTGATGAATTTTTACGATTTATTTTTTTCCGTGTTGAAACTTCACTGTATCTCAAAGGAATAATAATTCCGATTTCGAATTTCATAACATAAATAAAAATCCAAGGACCCAACGCCCCAACACCTCTTACCAACAACAGTTAGATCAATATACAAATGACTCAATAGAAGACATCAATAACATTGAAGATGATCAAAATTTTTTCCGATCAGCTTCACCGAACCAACAGGATATATAGACGTAAATAAACATGGATCTGAGCTAGCATATGTTAACATATCATCCCCTTTTGGTAGACCATTGAGATTTCTTATAGATAAGGGAGCGTCAGCCTCATTTATTAATCCCGAATTCATACATAAAGACGATTTTAAAAAATGTAAATTAACTTCAATCTCTACTATACTTGCAAAATATACTCTTAATGAACAGGTATCATTACCTATATTTCGTGAATTCAATCAACGCGGTAATCTCATATTCCTTCTCTTCAAATTCCATAATTATTTCGATGGACTTATCGGACTTGATGCCCTTACTCAACTTGGTGCAACAGTTAATCTTGTTAGCAAATCACTTAATACACAAAACTCAACCATTAATCTACAATTTAAACCAAATATAACATCAAAAAAATTCTTGATTGCACCTAGATCTAAAGCAGTTATTGAATTGCCAGTAGACACTCAAAATGGATCAATTTATCTCAGAAACACAGAACTTAAACCTAACTTAGTTATATCAGAAGGTATATACGAATCAAAAAACTGGGTTGCTTCACTGGAAGTAATAAATTTTTCTGAAAATGAACAATCCCTTTTTCTTGAACAGCCTCTTAAAGTAAACCCTTACAACACTTCTGACTTTGTCGAATTAAATAATATAAACCCAGATAATACTTGTGACCCAAACCACTTTGTAGACTCTAGAAACTCTGCAAGAAAAATAACGACGTATTTTACAAAGAAGGAGAACAATTAACATTCTCCAACGAAATTAAGCACAAAATATCCACAACAGATGACATTCCAATTTACACCAAATCGTACAGATATCCATACGTCCACAGGGACGAGGTACAAAGTCAAATCGCAAAAATGCTCCAACAGGGAATAATCCGCCAAAGCTATTCCCCTTGGAGTTCTCCCGTTTGGATCGTTCCAAAGAAAAAGGACTCAGTGGAAAACAAAAGTGGGGCCTCGTCATAGACTATCGGAAGCTCAATGAAAAAACAATATCAGATAGGTACCCGCTCCCCAATATAAATGAAATTCTGGATAAACTAGGTAAATGTGTATATTTTTCTACGCTTGACTTAGCAAGCGGTTTTCATCAAATAGAAATGCATTATAAACATATACAAAAAACTGGGTTCACAGTAGAGGGTGGTCACTATGAATACATAAGAATGCCATTCGGGCTAAAGAACGCTCCATCAACGTTTCAGAGAGTGATGGACAATGTTCTTAGAGAATTAGTAGGAAAAATTTGTCTTGTCTACCTAGATGATATAATAATCTACTCAACTTCTCTTCAAGAACATCTTGAAAGTCTTGAAAAAGTTTTTGAAAAATTACGTTCAGCAAACTTCAAAATTCAACTAGACAAGTCAGAGTTTCTGCATAAAGAAGTAGCGTTCCTGGGACACATTGTCTCAACAGATGGTATCAAACCAAACCCTTCCAAAATAGAAGCCATCCAAAATTATCCAAGTCCGCAAACTAGGAAACAAATTAAAGCTTTTCTTGGGTTGCTAGGTTATTACCGAAAATTCATTAAAGATCTATCAAAACTTATAAAACCTCTTACTGAGTGCCTTAAAAAAGACAAGAATATAGTAATTAATGATCGATATATACAGGCATTCAATACATGTAGACACCTTTTAACAAATGACCCAATACTGCAGTATCCAGACTTCTCCAAACCCTTTATTCTCACAACAGACGCTAGTAATTATGCTCTAGGCGCAGTCTTATCCCAAGGCACTATAGGCAGTGATAAGCCAGTTTGCTACGCGAGTAGAACGCTTTCCGACTCGGAAACAAATTATTCTACTATAGAAAAAGAGTTACTCGCCATTATGTGGGCGACTAAGTACTTTCGGCCATACCTTTATGGTAGAAAATTCAAGATAGTTACTGACCATAGACCTCTAACCTGGCTTATGAGTTTGAAAGAACCCAACTCTAAACTCATTCGCTGGCGCCTTAAATTAGAGGAGTATGATTACGAGATAGTCTATAAAAAGGGAAAACTTAATTCAAATGCCGACGCTTTAAGCAGAATAATACAGGATAAACCAAACACTAACGTGGACGTAAACATTAACGATACAGAATCTAATCACGCTACAAACGGAAGTACAATTCACTCTGCTATAGAAAATCTCAACGATGGAATAGCTATTTCCGAAAGACCACTAAACGATTTTAATCTACAAATAATTCTACGAATATCAAGCCAAGCACCTGAAATCACAGTCGAAATTCCATTTAGAAATAAACAAAGACGCACAATCCGAAAAACTAATTTTAATGAAGATAGTATTACTCAAATTTTAAAAAACTACATGGCACCTAATAAATTATCTGCCATATATACGGATGACGATAAATTCAGAATAATCCAGGATGTATACTCCAAATATTTTTCACATATCCAAATATACCGTGTAATATGCTGCATGGAAATATTACATGACATAACACAAAGCGACGAACAAGACAGTTGATTAGGGATTATCACAATCGACATAACCATAGAGGAATAAATAAAACACATTTGCATCTCAAAAGAAAGTACTACTTTCCATTTATGAAAAATAAAATCACACAAACAATTAATAACTGCGAAACCTGCAAAACGCAAAAATACGATACGAATCCCCCTAAAACAAAATTCGAAAAACCAGAAACACCTATTAAGCCACTCGATATTTTGCACATCGATATATATACATACAATTAACAATCACCCTATCTTAACAATAATTGACAAATTTTTTAAGTTCAGAGCAGGTTATAATCTACAATTGAAAAATAGCGTATCCATCCTAAAAGCATTAAAAACATACATCAGTGTTTACGGTACACCTCGAAAAATTGTATGTGACCAAGGTCAAGAATTTATGGCAAATATATTTAAGGACTTCTGTCGTCAGTACCAAATAGAACTGCATTTAACGTCATTCCAACAATCGAGTAGTAATTCTCTAGTAGAGCGTATGCATTCCACTTTAACTGAAATTTACAGAATTTTACTTACAACTCGAAAAGAAAACAATATACATATCTCTTGAACATGACGAAATTTTAGCAGAAACATTCATAACTTACAATAACGCCATTCACTCCGCCACCAAACACACTCCCTACGAGTTATTTTTTGGCAGAGCATACAAATTCAATAACATAATTTCATTTCATAATGAACACGAATACCTTCAAAAGTTAAAAGAATATTGTTTCGTCATTTCATTTTAATTAATATTTAAATCACTATTTAATTTGCTACTTTTGTTTAATACTATTATTTGTGCACAGCAACACTTGGTGCACAAAAAATTGCTGAATAAAAATTAATGCTGAATTGCAATGTATTAGGTTTAAGATGAGGATGAAATAAATGAAATGAACACTTGAAATTTATACACGATAGACGGGAGTTTGAATTCTAAGCGTTGCGGCATATAACACATAAAACACACAACATAACAAGTTTACTTTACTTAAACATTAAAAAATACAAATTATAACACACTTTAAAACAAAGGAAAAACAGTAACATAAACAATCAAACATTAATCTAATTTAAAACGAATTAGAATTCGTAAAAACTATTACGATTTTTCATGGCGCCCGAGCAGGGACTTGTTATTTAAAGTGTTGAGTGGTTGTGTCGTGAGTTAGCGAGTGTTAAGCGCGGAATTTATAAATGAAAAACTAAAAAATATTTCATATAAAAAGTTATAAATTAAAAACTAAAAAAAAAAAAAAAAAATACATATATATATACTTATATATATATATATACATATATATATATAAACATAAAGTGCCGGTCATCGACATTTTTCCGCCATAACCGTTGCCATACTGTGCTGCTGGCCTACGCTGCCGTTTGCTGCTCTGCTACTGTTGCTGCTGTTTGCTGCTCTGCTACCGCTGCTGCTGTTTGCTGCTCTGCTACTGTCGTTGCTGCTGGTCTGCTCATATTCTGCTGCTGCCGTCAGCTGTTGCTTCATCGTTGCTGCCAAATTATCGCTGCCCTAATGGTCTGCAGTTGCTGCAAGTGCAAAAGGGAAGTAAAACAGGTACATAAATGCAATTAATTCAAAAAAAAGTGCAAAAGATTAACTGCTAAAACTAGCAAGGCGAAATCGCTTTAATTTATAGCCGGTATATTATCAAGTACCGAGACTTTAATTGCAGATATACAAAACGAAATTTTATATTAAAAATCGTTTTGAGCACAATTAATTGCATTTCCCTTTAAAATTTACACATACATATGTACATATATAAATTTATTATAAATAAGACGTGAAACAACAAAGTGCGTGGCGCAGATTTTAATAGCCATAACAAAAAAAAAGTACCAAACGCATAATATTATTGAAATAAATTCAAGTCAGTGGTTAAATTCGCCATTATTAGCGCCAGAAATCCCGAACGTTTGCAATCGGTTTCATTTATAAAAGTTCCGTCGGTAATGAAGCCAATTTTGATAAAAAATTGAGAATTCGTGTTTTAGTGTAAAATCGAATTTAATACGCGTTCCGTCGGCAATTGAAACCAATTTTAATAAAAAACTGAGTGAAAGTAAAGTGCAACATATACAAATAATATAAGCCAAAGAAGTGAGTGCATTTTTCTTTTCGGTCAAGTATACACACTCCGTTCTATACACACACATACATGCATTGACTCTCTTCTTTGGAATTGTACTTTTCACTCAAAGCGAATAGTGTTGCCACCTAGTTCAAAAGTTCATGGGATTTTCTCTCCGTTTTTCCGGCATAATAATATATTTAAATTTTAAGCGAATTTTACTTAATACAACAATTATATAATAATAGCTACACTTAGAAAATTTTCTTATTTCAAAATAAATATTTTCTAAAGGTTATTTCTTTTCGGCATAATAACGTACTGCAATTTTAGCGTACATTTAATAAATTAATAGTAGCAAGATTATTAGCTACACTGAGAAAATTATACTCAGTTTTTTAAAAAATAAATATTTTTGTGGATTTTTCGAATTTGTTCCGGCACCCCTCCGTGTAATTTAAACAAATAACTGTGTGAGGCTTTTAATACCAATATTAAAAGTTATCAGTGCGAATAATTTCGGTAAACTTCACTTACCGAAGATTTTAAACATATTCTAACCATTGAGCTTAGAATAGTTAATTAACAACAAATAATTTAATTTTGGTCGCAAATTTATTGCAAATTGCGTTTGTGTTAATTAATTTTTCGGAAAATTCGCAGATATGGCTCCAAAGCGTCAAAATTCTCCACACAATGATGGGTCGGAACAGTTACTCAAACAGAGAGACACTGTAATGGCAAACATTCTTAGAATGAAACAGGCCTTACAAGAGAAAACCATTTCTTTCAACCCTCTCGAATTAGAATGTCGCTTGGACATTCTTAATTCATACATTGAGCAAGCGATGACTCTTCAAAGACGGATAGAGTCAATCGATGCCACCGATGACTTTCGCTCAAGTCTTGAAGACGCATGTGTTTCCACAAAATCCTTATTTTTGCAAATACTAAGCAAACATAGGAAGTCTAGTGTTCCAGAAACCTCGTTTGGATGTGGTCAACATCAATCTAGACTTCCTAACATGCGTCTTCCCAAATTTAGTGGAAAATATTCGGATTACAAGAATTTCATAAGCCTTTTCGAAAATCTTGTGGATAATGATCACACATTGACAGACATTGAGAAATTCAATCATCTGCTCTCATGCTTATCTGATGAAGCTCTGGGTACAGTAAAGGCCTTTCAAGTTACGGAGAGAAATTATCCGAAGGCTCTAGCTAGTCTGAAAAAAGTTTATGACAACAATTGTCTTATATTTTTCGACAGCATTTCAAAGCTCTTTGATCTTCCAGAGATCAACAAGCCATCGGCTTCTGGCTTACGTACCATTATCGACACTGTATCGGCGATTTACGACTCCCTATTGTCAATAGGAGATGACAAGAATATCACAAATGCTATTCTTATCCATTTAGTAATGTCGAAGGTCGATCCAATCACGAAATCCAAATGGGAAGAACAGCTTGATTATGATAAGCTTCCCTTATGGAGTGATTGTGAAAATGCTCTAAATAAGCGATACCAGCATATTTCTGCTGATGAGGCTTCCACATCCAAGTCTAGAGTTAGCAAACCAAAGCAGGATAATAGCTCAAAAAGAAATTTTAAATCTTCGTTTGCTTGCAATAGGTCAACTACTGAGCATGATGGAAAGTGCTTGTTTTGCAAGTCGAAAGATCACGCCATAAGTTCTTGTCCTCCGTTTTCTGCGCTTCCTGTGTCGCAACGATTTGATTTCATCAAATCGGTGCCAGCATGCATAAATTGCCTAAAAAAGGGGCATCCAGTATCCAGATGCAAAGCAATGCGTTGTCGAGTGTGCAATAGATCACATAACTCGTTATTGCATCAGTATGCTACTGGCCTTCCAACTCCAAGTTCTAATTCTGATCAACCATCTACTTCTCGAGCCTTTGTTAATCATAGCTCGGCAAGCGACGATCAAGTTATCCTAGCCACAGCAGTGGTTAGTATAAAAAGCAAAACTGGCGAGTATCAATTAGCCAGAACGTTGCTTGATTCCGGTTCTCAAATTAATTTTATGACCGAGGAACTTGCGCAAAGGTTGCAATTACGAAAGGAAGAAAGGACTTTGAATTTGATCGGAATTGGTAAGACAAATTCCACAGTAAATCAAAAACTTAGTGCTACTGTGAGATCACGCGTAAACTCTCACGAGTTTTCCACTGATTTTTGGGTAATGCGATCAATATCTACCTACCAACCAGATCATAAAGTCTCTACAAGCAACTGGAATATTCCTTCTAATATCGAACTTGCGGATCCATACTTTTTCAAGCCGCAAAAAATAGACCTCCTGCTGGGTGCTGAAACTTTCTTTGAGCTTCTTTCAGTCGGACAAATAAAGCAAAGTCCAGATCTTCCAACACTGCAAAAAACCTTACTTGGTTGGATAGTGTCAGGCAGATACAAAAATAAAGAAAGCTGTAAGCCTCAAGTTTGCAATTTAACTAGTCTTCAAGAAGAAGAAAGCTGCTCACTTGACTCTTTAGTCAAAAAATTCTGGGAATTAGAAGAAATTCCCAAGGAGTCGACAGTTGTTAAGTATACAACTGAGCAAAAGCTTTGCGAAAATAAATTTCTCGAGACTGTAAAACGTACGACGTCTGGTCGTTTCAAGGTATCATTGCCTTTCAAGTCTGATCCCAGCTCACTTGGTATATCATTTGATACAGCGAAAAGACGTTTCTTATCATTAGAACGAAAGCTGTCAAAAGATTCTAAGCTCCGAGATCTGTATATGGACTTCATGAAAGAGTACCTTGACTTAGGTCATATGACTCTGACTAAAAATACGTTTTCAAGTAGTCCACACTATTTTATACCGCACCAATGCGTCTTAAGACCACAGAGTACGTCTACAAAACTGCGAGTAGTGTTTGACGCTTCTTGTCGAACATCAACCCAGTTGTCATTAAATGACATTCTAATGGTTGGACCGACGATTCAAGAAGAATTGTTTTCAACTTTGATCCGCTTTCGGATGCACAAATACGCAATTACTGCTGACATCACGAAAATGTACCGTCAAGTCCAAATTGACGAGGCAGATAGGAAATATCAACTAATTCTCTGGAGGGAAAATTCAGCAAATGAGTTGCAAATATACCAACTCAATACCGTAACGTATGGTACCTCATCTGCACCATTTCTGGCTACACGCTGCTTGAATTTCTTAAGTGATCAGTTCAGAGATTCACATCCAGTTGGATCAAAGACTATTCGCAACGATTTTTATGTAGATGACTTGCTCACTGGAGCTGACAGCTTTGAAGATCTCGATACAATTCGAAGGCAAGTCACTCAAATTCTTGATTCAGCAGGATTCCAGCTCGCGAAGTGGTTTTCAAACCACGCGTCCTATGAGAGTGCTGAAAAATTAGAAAAATCATTGCAGTTCAACGACTCCGACTCCACAAAGACGCTAGGGATACATTGGGTTCCGAAGAATGATACCTTTAAGTTTCATTTGGAAGAAAACTTTCACGATTTGCGAGCAACAAAAAGAAACATATTGTCAGTTTCAGCTCGTCTTTTCGATCCTCTCGGACTTCTATGCCCAATTGTAACCAAAGCAAAAATCTTATTGCAAGAACTTTGGCTTCAAAAACTCGATTGGGACGAGTCAATCCCTATGCGCCTTGATACCAGTTGGGAAAGCTTAAAACGCAATTTGACTCAACTACATTCAATAACAATTCCGCGTTACGTATATACGCATCCCAACTCCGAGTGTCAAATTCATGGCTTCGCTGATGCTTCAGTCAGAGCTTACGGATGTTGTATCTATGTTCGAAGCCATGATTCAACTGGCATTCATTCTGAACTTTTGACTGCAAAGTCAAAGGTTGCTCCGCTCAAAACGAAATCGTTACCGAGGCTCGAGCTCTGTGCAGCGCATTTGTTGGCTAAACTCTGGATGCGAGTAAAGTCATTGCTTAATTGTGGAGTCGAGAAGGTATATTTCTGGACAGATTCAGAAATTACATTGCATTGGATAAAAACTCATCCAAGCTCTCTGACAACATTTGTTGCAAATCGAGTATCCGAAATACAAGAGTGGTCGAATGAAGTTTCTTGGCGACATGTGCCGTCAAAGCAAAATCCTGCAGACATAGTCTCCAGAGGATGTAATGTTGACGAGTTAAACGACTCAATATGGTTTAATGGTCCATTATATCTGCTTCAAAATGATGGCACTTGGCCGGCAAATCATCATTTTGATTTGTCGCCAGACAAAAACAACTTAGAAAAGAAAAAGATCAAATCGGTGCTACTTGCAGTTGAGGAAACTGAAGATAGAATCTTAAAACTAATTTCTAGCCAGTCGTGTTATACCAGATTACTGAGGATATTCACTTACATATTCCGTTTTTGCAATAGGTCAAAAAGAAACGAGAATAAATCACTTACTCCAACTGCAAGGGAATTAAATTGGGCTTTTCTGAAAATCATCGAAATTATTCAAAGGCATGAATTTTCAGACATACTCCATAAGCTGAAAAGGTCACAGCTGTTGCCGCCCAGTTATCAAAAATTAACTCCATTCATTCACGAGATGGAACACGAAAGCCAGTCATTTTATCTACTTCGTGTTGGCGGTCGTCTTCTAAACGCACCAATTCAATACGACTCCAAATTTCCACTGCTTATGCCGAAAAAATCGCACTTTGTTGAAATATACCTACGGTATCTGCACATAAGTAATTGTCATGCTGGTCCAAAGGCGTTAGTAGCACTTCTCCGCCAAAAAATTTGGCTTATTAATGCACAAGAAGCTTGCAGTAAAACCGTAAGAACCTGCATCCATTGTTTTCGATACAAGCCAAAGTTGCTTACTCAAATAATGGGAAATTTGCCGTCTGATCGCGTGAGCGCACTGCGCCCGTTTTTAATAAGCGGTGTAGATTACTGCGGTCCGATATACACCACGCTTAAAATTCGCGGCAGACCACCAGTAAAGACTTACATTGCAGTGTTTGTTTGTTTCACGTCGAAAGCTGTCCATTTAGAACTAGTCACAGATTTGTCTTCTGATTGCTTTATTCTTTCTTTTAAAAGGTTCATCGGACGGCGCGGTCTTCCCCAGAAGCTGTATTGCGACAATGCGACGAACTTCGTGGGAGCCAGTCGGAAGCTGCGAGAGCTCCAAGAGGCGTTCGAGAAGGAGAAAGCCAGGCTCGTCTCATACGCCGCAGGACAGGGAACCGACTTTGTCTTCATACCTCCCAGAGCGCCACACTTCGGAGGTGTATGGGAAGCAGCTGTCAAGTCTGCCAAGCACCTGCTATTGAGGACAATGGGCAGCGCTCTGCTCACCAACGAAGAGCTGCAGACAGTGCTAACCGAAGTCGAGGCAGTACTCAACTCTCGACCAATCGCGCCAATGAGCCAAGATCCGAACGACGTCGAAGCCCTAACCCCAGCTCATCTGCTAATAGGGGGTTCTCTGCGCACGCTGCCGCCCGAATCCGCGCTCGCCGTACCCGACAACAAGCTGGCATATTTGCAGAGATGGCGGATATTATGCGAGCTCAAACGCAGGTTTTGGCGATGTTGGTCGAGAGAGTACGTGCTCAGCCTGCAGTCCCGCAACAAATGGATGGTCGAGCAGCCCAACCTCGCAATTGGACAATTGGTCGTGGTGCACGAGGAGCACGTCCCTCCACAGCAATGGCTTCTCGGCAGAGTAGAAGCCGTAACCACAGGACAAGACGGCAAGGTTCGTGTTGCGGACATAAGAACCAGTGCCGGAAGCTATAAACGTCCGATACACAAGCTAGCTGTCTTGCCAGGACAACAATCTTGAAGCTACCAAGACCCTTCAACGCGGCCGGTGTTTCGTCATTTCATTTTAATTAATATTTAAATCACTATTTAATTTGCTACTTTTGTTTAATACTATTATTTGTGCACAGCAACACTTGGTGCACAAAAAATTGCTGAATAAAAATTAATGCTGAATTGCAATGTATTAGGTTTAAGATGAGGATGAAATAAATGAAATGAACACTTGAAATTTATACACGATAGACGGGAGTTTGAATTCTAAGCGTTGCGGCATATAACACATAAAACACACAACATAACAAGTTTACTTTACTTAAACATTAAAAAATACAAATTATAACACACTTTAAAACAAAGGAAAAACAGTAACATAAACAATCAAACATTAATCTAATTTAAAACGAATTAGAATTCGTAAAAACTATTACGATTTTTCAAATATCAGGAGATTCTATACCCAAAAATATGTGAACAGCTTAAAAATATTACAAGCCTTAATATAGATGAAATCAATGTAACTAGAGACGAACCTGAAAATTTCGACAGCAACAAAACCATATTTAGAAAAGAAAATAGAAGAGATAAAATGACTCCTAGATTCACAAAACATAAAGTAAAAAGCAATAAAAAAGTCACATTAACCACAAATAAAGACCAAAAATTACACAAATCCAAACTCAGAAAACAACATAAACCATAAATATTAACATTATACCTCGAATTTTTTCCAATAGGTACTTTTAGCTTACATTATATTTGTATATTTTCACTTTTAGGGTACAACTGGTCATTGGACAGTTAATAGAGAATCATAACGTCAAAGATAACCAAGGTATAATTCCACTCAGACTCGGACCGGCACGAGTAGTAAAAGGGTATAACAATTTAATCCATATAATCGACCTAGACAAATACCATTAAAACATTAACAAATTATCCAATACCTTTACTGAAATTAAAGCACAAGGTATACAACCAAATCTTATAAAAGTAACTGAAATGAAACTTTTCGAACTAAAGAATAAAATTCAAACACTATCACCTATTGCTAGACAAAAAAGGGGTATCTTGAATGGACTAGGATCAGTAGTAAAGTTCATTACAGGAAATATGGGTGCGGTTGATGCACAAAATTTAAATAATGAAATAACAAAATTAAAAGAAAATGAAGAAAACTTACAAAAAGAATCGGTCAATCAATATAAATTGAATATGCAAATGATCGCAAGATTTAAAAATATTACTGAACACATGAATAATGACCATAGCACAATTGAAAAATTTGTAAACAAATATTCAAAAGAAGCAGCCAATAAAATTAAAAGAAATGAAAATATTCTAGAAGAAATGCAATATCTTAACCAACTTTACTACAATATAGATATTTTATTTAATCATATCACAGACATAGCAGAAGCCATACTATTAGCCAAACTAAACATTATATCCAAGCTTATATTGAACCAAAAAGAGTTACAAGAAATTAAGAATTATGTATATGGTTAATCAATCCATTAAAATTGAAACAGATGAAGAAATATACGAACTATTACAATTGCAAGCATATTATAATCATTCTAATGTTATATTCAATGTTCAAATACCCAATCTTTGTACAGAAAATTATCAGCTATATCATATTATACCTACCCCTATAAACATAACAAAACAAATAATAACAAAATCATACATAACTTACAATAACAAAACAATTCAGTTTTTCGACAAAACATGCCAAAGAATATCTAAAGTATACTTTTGCCAAAAACCAATCCAAGAAGAAAGAACTCAAGAATCTAAATGCCTGGGGCAGCTCATGCAAAATCAACCTGGACACTGCGATCTGTATGACCTCGGAAAAATGACAACAATCTTCCAGCCAGAAGCCAACTTTATCGTCTATATTAATATACCCTATACACTAATAAATTCTACTTGCAGTCAAAGACAATACACAGTTGAAGGTATCGGTGGTATTCATTTCCAGAACTGCAACATCACTATAAGAGGTATCATCTACAAGAGCAATGTACATATCCTGCCAATAACACACTCAGGAATACAAGCCCTGTCAGTAACCGAAGCCCTAAAGTTGGAAAAACTTCGCAACCATCAAATCGAAAGCTAAGTATCAGTTAAACACCTCAGCACAATTACATATGCCCGAAACGCACTGCAATATACGTTAATTGTAATCCTCGTCCTGATCTTCATTTACGTCCCTAGGAAAATAATGGCATCAATTCATACACCGCAAACCAATTTCGTAAGGGCCGCTGCACAATCCTTATGGCCCTCACTTCAAACTGGGGGGGGGGGGGGGAGGAGTTACGACCCCCACTCAAACGACAACAACAACAACATATACTTCTCAGCCACCACCCAAACCATCGAGGCTCAATACGCCGCTGCAACACTTACAGTAATAATTACAACAAACACAACAACAATACCAAATCAACCAACAAGTCAAAGACATCATTACTACATTTACAACATCAGCACAAACGGCAATTAAATCTCGGCACACACAACAATAGCACCAGAAACAACAACATAATAAGCCCCACTGCACTACTTGAAGTGCAGCGTAATCAATAAGATATTTTAAGTGTTCCAAATTTTATTTACATTCTTTCCTTATTTTTTCCTCATAAGTCGCAACTATTAAAATAGGTTCAATTTTAAAATATAACATTAAAATTAAACTCTTGCATTTTTGATATTATGTTGCAACTATAAATTAGGCAACACTTTGCGACTATTAATTTTTTCATATTAACCACATTGTATACATTACATTTCTCCTATTTTACAACTGTATTTCTTTCATTTATATCTTTACATACTTTTACATATTTACATTTCGAAAACGAATTGGTTAACTTTTAAGAAAGAGTTGTAATAAAGTTCAGTTCTAAGTTTACAGCAGAAAAGAAAAGTGTGTTTTAGTTAAACTGCTCTAAGCAAGGAACGTAACTCATGCACGTGCGTGGCCATGCTTAAGAAAAGCAAAGTCGTGTTTGCTTTTCCATGTTCGTGCACTAAAATTTTACTACTTTCAGTTTAGCAACTATTTAAAATTTTTCCACTCCAGTGTCGTCATATCCTTACAACGTACATTTGGCAGCACTGTTTGTCCAAAATGTAACTCTGTACAACATTGCAAATTGACAGAATGCAGTGCGCCAAATTGTTTGCCAGTGAAATTTTGTAAAAAATGAATAATAACAGGAAGCGGGAAATAGAAAGCGATTTAAGACGTAAGGATTCGCGTTATACATTTTGACGCCTAAAAAATCGAAGAGCGAGGCTTGGAAACATTTGCATTCATTGCAAGAAAATTCTTGTTTACTTCGTTAAGAATGGCACTGGAAGCTTACTTCGTCACACATGTTCTAAATTAATCGCGAATACGCCGAAATATGAAAACACCGACAATACTTCAACGTCGAAGAGCTCCCAAAAGACTCTTGATACCTTTTCGACAAAATTGTTGGCACAAAAAGCCAAAGATGTACTGTCCACAAAACAACTACAATTTAAAGCAAAATATTTTTGACCAATAAGTATTACGGAAGGTTAGTAATGCATTCTTATTTGTTTTTCTGTTTTGAAACATTCATAAGTCTTTACAGGCGCTGGATTTAAGGAGCTGTGCCAGGAACTTATTAATATTGGAGCAGAATATGGCAGAATGAACGTAGATGAGATTCTGCTGTCTCGAAAAACAATTACAAATACGGTACTACCAGTGTCACATAAGTGCGTATCTACCCCAATGTAATTATGTCACATATTTATATGCATCTACCACACTGTACCTATTCATATGTATACCATTAACCGATATTAAAACACACTCGTAATTTAGACAGCATAACCTTCGGTCGTCTTATTGTTTGCTGCTCGTGCTATCACATGGTGTCAGAAGTTAACGGAAAAAAGGATAAAAAGTGTTAAACTTTGTAGAAGCATCGCGAGTGAATTATTATAATGTAATAAAACTTGAAGGTTTGCAGAAGCAACAAAATTAACAAGTGATCAGTGCAGCAATAACGTACGCGTTTCGTATGTATAATATATATTAATAGTATATATACATAAGTGGTCAAACAGTAAAACAAAAAAAAAACAGTTAAGTGCACACAATAACGAAAATGAGCTCTCTAAAGCCACCAAAACCATTGCTAGTAAATAGTGACATCGACATGTCTCAAGAATGGACAGAATGGTTAGAAATGTACGAAAATTATTTCGTAGCAACAAAAATGGAAAAAGAACCGGCAGTGGTATCGGCTGCAAACTTCCTAACGGTAATCGGTCGCGATGCAATGAAAGTGATAAACAATTTGGGATTATCAGCCGAAGAAAAAAAGTGATATCGACGTTAAAAGAAAAAGTGCAAAATCATTTCGCTCCCGCTAAAAATAAAACCTACGAGCGTTGCCAGTTCCACCGAATTAAACAACAACCGGCAGAAGGGTTCGAAGATTTTTTACAAAAGCTACAAACCCAGGTGAAAAAATGTGCTTATGGTGCTAATGAAGATGAGTTCACAATGGACCAAATCGTTTTAGGAATACTTTCCGATGAAACGCGACAGAAGCTATGGATTGAAGACGAACTAACACTTGAAAAAACAAAAAAATATGTCGTGGGGCGGAAAGAGCCTCTACACAAATTTCGGAACTATAAGGTGAATCAACTAACGGCGTGAATTTAGTGAAAAGTGACAAAATATTTCATTGCAAGCGTTGTGGTAATAACCATGGTCACAGATGCTGCCCAGCATTTAAATTAAAATGTCATAAAAGTGGTCGTACAGGACATTTTGAAAAAATGTGCAAAAAAGTTAACTTTGAAAAAAATGAAAATACAAAATTCTTTAAAAATAAAAATAAAAGTAAGAGCACCAAGTTTAGGAAAGTAAATTCAGTAAACACGCAGTTAAAAAGTGACTCAGATTCGGATAGTGACACTGATTTCAGAATCGGTTCAATCCGTCTAAATAAGGAACCCAAAGTTAGTCTAATAACAGAAAACGAAAAATGGTCAGCGACAGTGAAGGTTGGAAATCATAAATTAAAATTGAAACTAGATACAGGTGCTGAGTGCAATGTGTTGTCAGCGGCAGATGCAAAAAGAATTAATGCCGAAATTAAAAAATCATTAACTAAACGCATAATAGCGTACAATGAAGAAAGTGTCAAAGTGATCGGTGAAGTAAAGGTGCTTTGTGAAGCAAAACACAAATCAGAAAAAGTCACATTTAAAATCGTCGAAAATGAGCTGCAGCCCATCCTAGGCAGGCAGATGTGTGAAAAACTCGGATTTATTATTCGCGTAAATCAAATTAAAGGCACAGGAGAAGTATTGGGTTGTTGTAGGGATTTTAAGTATGAGATTGATTTTATTGATAAACCGAAATTTTAAATTATACCAGCTCGTCGAATAGCACATGCATTACGGGATCAAGCAAAAGAAGAGCTCGACAGAATGGTAAAAATGGGAGTAATTGAAACAGTAACCGAACCAACACCGGCTGTTAGCCCAATGGTGATAATCAGGAAAAATGCTAAGGCAGTGCGTGTATGCATGGTTCCAACTGAACTAAATCGAAATATAAAACGGCGTCACTACCCCCTCAAAACAGTCGAAGAAATAGCGGCGAAGGTAGGAAAAGCAAAATATTTTACAAAGCTTGATTGTAAAAAAGGGTTTTGGCAGATCGAAGTGACAAAGAACACATCGAATTATTTGACATTCGCTACACCATGGGGCCGTTACAGATACTTAAGACTGCCATTTGGAATTTCTTCTGCTCCCGAAATTTTCGCAGAAAGAATGAACCGAACATTACACGGTATCAGGAACTGTGAAATCGCAATGGACGACATATTGTTGTATGCCGAAAATAAAGAAGAATTACAAAAAATTAACAAAACGTAGCATACAAAGATTGACCGAAGCCGGTTTTACACTAAATCCAGAAAAGTGTGAACACTACAAAAAAAGAGTAAAGTTTCTTGGACATATATTCACCCAATTTGGCTATGAAGCTGACACCGAAAAAATTGATGCGATTAAACAACTCAAAACACCAACAAACGTTAAAGAGTTACAAAGACTCATTGGGATGGTCACCTACTTGGGAAAATTCATCCCTATTTGTCAGAGCTAACCGAACCACTACGCAAACTGATACACAAAGACGTTGCATGGACTTGGTACACGGAGCAACAAAATGCTGTAGACAAAATAAAGCAAACACTGGCAAAGCCTCCAGTATTTAAATACTACGATGTAAACGAAAGTGTTAAATTGTCGGTAGATGCGAGTCAAAATGCTATGGGTGCATGCCTAATGCAAGATAACCGTCCGGTGGCGTATGCTACAAGAGCAATAACAAAGGCGCAGCAAAATTATCCACAAATACAGAAAGAAGCTATGGCTATATCGTTTGGATGCAAAAAATTCCATGAATATGTGTACGGTAAAAAACTCGAAATAGAAACAGACCACAAGCCACTGGAAACAATATTCAAAAAACCACTGCAGAACGCACCGCTACGATTACAGAAAATACTATGGGATGTCCTGCAATACTCACCTACTGTCTACTACGTCACAGGAACAAAAATCCCAATTGCCGACACGCTCAGCCGAGACTGCAACATCACCGAAACGGAAAATGAAGATCAATTTACTGTCAACACTATCCTATCAATAACGAAAGAAGCCGAAAAGCGTCTAGTCGAAGCTACCTCAAAGGACGTCAAATTACAATCGCTGAAAGCTGTAATCAATCAGGGTTGGCCAACGGACAACAAACAGCTTCCGAATAATATTAAGCAGTTTGCAACGTTCAAAGAAGAATTAACGTTCGAAAATGGTTTACTATTTAAAGCAAATAAAGTGATTGTCCCAAACTCCGAAATACCAAATATGCTAAAACAGCTTCATACAGGGCATGCAGGTATCACAAAATCACAAGCAAGAGCCAGACAATCGCTCTACTGGCCTGGACAGAGCAACGATATAAAAAAATTTGTTGAGAATTGTTCAGTTTGTCAACAGACGCAACGAAGTAATGCTCGCGAACCGATGTTATTGAAGACAATCCCAGACTATCCATTCCAAACGGTATCAACGGATATTTTTAAATTTAATGGCTATGATTTCCTGTTGATCTCCGATCATTACTCCGGGTTCATAGATTTCCGAAAGCTAAAATCATCAACATCAGCTAAGGTAATACTTTTTCTACGTCAATGGTTCGCAATCCACGGAATACCTGAGATACTCGAGTCTGACGGCGGACCTCAATTTAGTTCGAGAAAATTCAATGAGTTCGCTAAGGATTGGAGTTTCAAACATCAAATATCATCACCCCACTATGCAAGGTCCAACGGATTCGCCGAACGTAATGTACAAACAGCAAAAAAACCACTGAAGCAATGTTACTTGGACAAAAGCGATGTTTATAAATCATTATTGATGCTGCGAAATACTCCAAGAAACGAATACTTCAATCACCCAACCAACGATTGTTTAGCCGGTCCACACGCACAACCATTCCAATTGATCGTGAACAATTGAAACCAAGGATTGTTCAAGATGTTTCGATGGAACTACGAAAACTGCGCTTAAATCAGAAAAATTATGCTGATAAGACATCAAGCCCACTTAAAAAACTGAACATTGGTGACAACGTAAGAATGAAGACAGGTCATCGGGAGTGGAAAACTGCAACAGTTGTAGAAGAAACACAATATCCACGATCAGTAGTAGTTCAAACTACAAATGGCAACCGATACCGTCGTAACACATTCCACTTGCACAAAACTGAAGCAAATATTCTAACACCTACAGTACCTTCGTCAAAGGGATTTAAGCCAGATGAATTTAAGCCTACCAGCCAGTGACACACCATTCTCTGAAAATGAAGTCGCAATCAGTCAACGGCAGCCGGATCCTCCAATCTGCAAAGCAAACACACCACTGGATCCACCAACTAGCAACGTGAAGACAACCAGAAGTGGTCGAATGGTCAAACCAGTAAAAAGACTCAACCTTTAAGTATCATAAAAATTGAAATTGCTCATTATATTATATAAATTTATTTTTTATTATTGAATTTTCTATATGTTCTATATTAAAACATCACATCGATTAAATTAAAAAAAAAAAAAACGGAGATGTCACATAAGTGCGTATCTACCCCAATGTAATTATGTCACATATTTATATGCATCTACCACACTGTACCTATTCATATGTATACCATTAACCGATATTAAAATACACTCGTAATTTAGACAGCATAACCTTCGGTCGTCTTATTGTTTGCTGCTCGTGCTATCACAACCAGCAGCGTATAACTCTATAAAAATTCAGCTCGAGAGCACTCTGACAAAAAATCATCTTGCCTTCACAACGGATATGTGGACAGATCAGTATACCCAGGGAAGTTTCCTTACTTTAAGCGCTCATTACATTGATGACAATTTTGATTTAAAAATAAATATTCTAGGAAATAGAGAATTTACACGCGATAAAAAACTGCCATCAATATTCTTGACTTAGTTTTCGATATTTTAAAAAATAAATAAATAAATAAATAACTGGCCATTTCAGCCCTTGAAAGGACTTTGACCTAGCTTCTTAAGATCAATTGTGTTGTGCGTGTTAGTAAGTTTGTACACAATTGACCGAGAAATGGACCTACAGGCTTAACGCAGACTCCGAACGGCGATGAACGAAATGTTCTTATTCTCAAGAAGCTTTACATGGCATTTTGATTACTCTCTGAGGTTTGCCATTGTCTGCAGAGAGGTGGCGTCCGTACAGAAAAATTATTTTAATTCAAATAATTTTCTGTCGCTGCTGGGGTTCGAATCTGGGTCTCCAGGTTCGTTGACATAGCGGCCACGCACTTTAACCAACTACGCCACGGACGCCACAATATCGTTATCGATATTTTAGATAACTTTAAAATAAAAGAAAAACTAGACTAGGGGATTGTTGTGTCAGACAACGGAGCTAATGTTGTAGCTGCTTTTAAAAATTACAAAAGATTATCATGTGCGTGTCACAATTTAAATTTAATAATGGATGATGTTATTGAAAAAAAAAAAATACAAAGCACTTATCAGATTTAATAGAAACATCCAAAAAACTCGAAGGATATTTCAAACATTCAGAACTTAACAACAGATTAACAAAGTCTTGAAAACAGCATGTAAAAACTAGATGTAACTCAGTTTTAATAATGTTATCTAGCATACTTGATATGTACAATGAGATTCAAAAATTGTTCGAAGAAAAAAACAAGCTGCATTACATCGATTCCATTAATTGTGCGTTGCTTAAGAATGTGGTGTCATTCTTGGCACTATTCAAAAACTGCTCCGAGGAACTTAGTTCTGATTTAGTTCCGACTATACAAAAATATGTTTTATGGTATGAAAAGTTGAAGAAGCATTGCGATGAATGCCCTTCAGAATCTGCTGCCATAGTTGATATTAAAAATTGTACGAAAACTGCACTAATACAACGATTTATACCAAATACGGTACACTACATCGCACGTTTTTGAAATCCGAAATACAAAGAGTTACACTTTTTAAAAAAAGAACAGCAAAAACATACAAACGCAACCGTTAAAGCAATGTTGAAAGATATCAAGCTTAGGAAAGAAGAAAGAAATGAAAATATGGCCTTGTCAGATTCTACTTCCACAAATTCCGAAGAACCACTGGAGCGTGATAAGTTTGCTGAATTTGCAGGCAAATATCACAACAAAAAATCCACGAATGGAAATAGACGGGGAGATCCAGATTTATAAAAATAAAAAAATTAAAATTGATTGCAACGTTTTGCATTTTTGGAAAAACACGACGGAGCTCCCACTACTCCGAATATTATCAAAAGAAATTTTAAGCATTCCACCTAGCTCTACAACAAGTGAGCGAGTATTTTCTAGCTTTGGCAGGATTTTGGAAGAAAGGAGTACACGACTTCTAGTGAAAATCTTGATAAATTAATATTTTTAAAAAAAAAATATGTAAAATAATTCGATAAACAATAATTCATGTTATTTGAATAAAACTAATGAAAATAATAACACATTCTGATTTTATAATTCCAATATTTTTAAGTTGAAACATAAATTTTAAAAAATATAAGTATAATTTTCATGGTTACTTTGCAAAGTTCTAAATCGTGCTTTTTCATGTGTGTTCGTGCGTTTTTGTGCAAGTACGAAAAATCAATTTCGTGTTCGTGTTTCGTGTTCGCGCCCATCTCTAATTGAATGGTCCTATCTAAAAAAGAGCGAAATAATGATAAATAAACAAAATGAGCTTATAAATACGCTCCTAAATATAATGTCCACTATAAATTCCAGATTATGTCATTCAATCTTTGAATGGCAATATGGAATGTGAATGGCATTTCCAATAACAAATAAGAGATGGGATCTTTTCTAAACTCAGTAGAGTAGCTATGAGAGTTCTGAACCAAAATTGCGTGTATTTTCTTATGGGCTTCAAAATTCACAAAATTGTGCCCTACTGCGCAGTGGGCGTCGCTACCCGGCAAGGGTGACGAGCTAAAAGTAGGGTGACTGAAACATGTAGTTGTTGTTGCAAATTGATGATAAGCGTGGCGACCGCAGCGTGTGTTGAGGGACGAGGTGGCTGGCAACATAATTGTTGTTGTTGTAAATTGAAGATAAGCGTGGCAATAGCAGCAGCAGCTTGGGTTGGCTAATTTAAAGTCAAAGAATGAATGCGGTAACGGTGACGGTGGGGGCGGTGGGGTTAATGGTATATTAAGCTAAATAATTGATGTTGTTGTTGTAAATCGAAGATAAGCGTGGCAACAGCAGCAGCTTGGGTTGACTAATGGAAAGGTATGAAAGCGGGAAAGGCGGTGGCGGCGGGGGTTTATGCTATATTAAGCAAGCGATCGAATGCGTCACCGTAAGCTTAAACTTGAGAATACAAACCATGACCATAATCAACTATGTCGATATAAATAAAAAAAAAAACGGGTTGATTTATACATTCAGCAGCATTTTGGGTTGACTAATGGAAAATCACAGTATTAAAGCGGGAAAGGCGGTGGCGGCGGAGACGGCGGTTTATACTAAATAAAGCAAGCGATCGAGAGCATCCCCGTAAGCTTAAACTGGAGAACACAAACCATGATCATACTCAACTATGTCGATAGAAATAAAACAAAAACGGGTTGATTGATTACATTTTTATTTTTTTGTTATTAAAAATTGTGTTTTTTTGTAATTTTGTGATTTTGCAAAATCCGACAGTTTTTTTTTATGAGGCATTTTCCATATTATGTCTGATATTATAAATTTTAATTGGTGAGCTCCCTTTATAGAATGAAATAATCTCTCATTAGACGAAGCATAAGCTCATGCTTCGAGTTTAATATTATTTTGGTATAATCTTCAGAAAAACCCAGTAACATTTTCAACGGCACACAGCAACTAAAATGAGATTTTAGCGTTTCTTAAAGCGTTTTTTAAAGCATTGCTTTCAGCTTAATTCAATGATACGAAATTTTCATGGTGGATGAAATGCGAAGATTGTGTGTACGATCAATTTCAAAACTATTAATTTCATTTCGAATTTCGTCAAACAGATATGAAACAAAGTTATTTTTAAATTTTACACCTTTGTTACTCATACTCATTGTTGTTAATCATACTCTCACTTGGTAAGACAAAGAGTTCCTGATTTTGAATTGGTATACGAATTTCATCGTTATTGTTGAAGGATTTCGAATATGTGGAGTAACTATGGTATTGCCTTTTTATAATGCTATCATCATACATTGGTTTTTGAAGAACATTTAATATCTCATTCATGATTGTGGATTAAGTCCCAAGGATTTTAAATCTATATATATAAAAAAGGAGTTTATGTTTGTAAGGCCGCAATAGACTCCTAAACTACTCATCCGATTAGCATGAAAATTTGTGTATAGAAGTTTTTTGGTACGGTGCGTGTTCGTGGGCTATCAATTTTGATCCACCTTGAACACCAGAGGGCGCTGTAGTACAAATTTTTTACAAAACTGCCTAAAACTCCTAAACTGCTAATGCGATTAGAATGAAAAGTGATATACAGTGGGTTTCTTATATGTTGAGTGTTCTGCTGCTATCGTTTTTGACCTATATTGAACACCAGAGGGCGCTATAGTACAAATTTTTTACAAAACCACCTAAAACTCCCAAATTGCTCATGCGATTAGAATAAAAATTGGTATTTAGTAGTTTTCAGGTACGATGAGTTTTTTAGCACTATCTTCTTTGACCCACCTTGGACACCAGATGGTGCTGTAGTACAAATATTTTACGAAATCGCATATTTTTAGTTGTTTTCTTATGTAACATGTGCAAATATTTACAAAATATTAAATATTTCTTAAATTTAGTAAAATAAAAATAATTTCCGTTATTTTGACATCAAAAACATGAACATATCTTGAAAACTATGAAAAATTTTACTACAACCATATATTTAATGCAACATCGTTGCTCAAAAATGAGAAAAAAACAATCAGAAATTTAATTTTGCGACTTTCGAGTCAAATATCTCCGCTGCTTTTGTATTCATTTTGTTAAATTTTTTTTTGTCTTAAAGCTTCATCAAAGTACTATGAAAACCTTATTGCAAAAATACCGTTAGTTGAGTAAATATATTTTAAATATTTTTTTCAAAAAAGGTCTGAAATATTGGAGTTTTCCTCACAAAAAGGCTCAAAATTTGTTTTTGTTGAAAAAATAATTTAAATTCAAATTCGCAAATTTTCAATTCTATTTAAAAATTATAACATTTATAGGCAAAAGTTATTTCAATTTTACACAAAAATTAAAAACCATTTCTGTGATTCAAAAAACAAGGCCTACCCCTTGAATTTTTCGAACAAAATTTTTTTTTCCAATATTATGTTTTTATATTTTTGAAAAAATATACAAGCTAAGAAATTAATTTATTAGAAAAAATTATCTAAGTATCTCTTGCCAATCGAAAGTTATAGCCAATAATGTTTATCCAAAATATATATACAAAAAGCAAAACGCTGTGTGTGATGGCTGGAAACTTCAAAATTACTTAGCCGATAGAGCTGAAATTTTGGCAGTACATTTTTTTCAAGTACGAGATGGCTTAAATTTCTGTCACACCCCCTTTTACCGCCCACAAATCAATAAAAATGCTATATTTCCTACGGTTTTCGTCGATTGGGCTACATTTTGGTAATTTAGTCTGTATGCTTACTGTCGGCAACTGTACTAAAACAGGGTAATGTCCATCTACTAGAAAACTGGGATGAGCATTATATAAGAGGGTGTGGCTACGCCCATACAGGTCAAATTTGTATTATCGAATAGCTTTGAAAGTAAAAGTAGCAATACTTACATACAAACTCAAAATGGAGTTACTATTTGGTGATCTCCTGCTACTGGGAAACTGTAACGGGCAGTGGAAAATAACAGTGGTGTCAAACTATGAGTCTGAGAAAAGTTTTGAATACACCTATTATGTTCCCATATAGTTGCAGGGTGCAGCAACGCGCGCCGGGAAAAGGCTAGTATTCTATATTAGCTGAAGTCAAAAGTTTATTTTTTGTTTGCTCCCGATCGAGTGTTGATGTAGGACTAACCGGAAATCCTTTTTGAATCACGTTTTTATTGTTCTTAGTGTAAATTAGCTTTTTTTTTATTCGGGTTTAAAGTGAAGTCGTATAGAAATTTTTTCCCCTCGAAAATTTATAAGGTCGCAGTGTTGATTTAAGACCCTTATCGTTATGTTGTTTATCTCTTGACAGTTGACGGGTAAGTAAATGACATTTCTAGGTTTCTCATTTATTTTATATCCCGGTGAGACATATAGAGGAAATTCATTAATAGTATGAAATGATGTGTTATTAATATATGATCCGGTTGCGAAGTTGGATTCAATTCGTATTGTGTTTACATTTGTAATGTTTAAAGGTAGATCAGATTCGAATTTCCTGGGTTCATCTGTCCGATCTATATGAATATATTGTTTTTTCTTTCTCGTGCAACAGTTCTGTAGAAATACACTCTGTTTCTTTCTCCTGTAGTATTTCTATTGAAATCACTTTGTTAAATTCCTTATACTGTAACTCGTTTACTAACTCGTTTTCTCTTACTGAATCCCAGTAGCTGTCCTATACTGTTTGGTTTTGAAAAATCTATGTCCACGGAGGATACAAGTTCAGTTTTAAGAGTGTTGTTGTTCGATTCAATTTCCAGGAAAATTGACTCATCAATGTCTCTTACGGTTGTTTCTAAGAAAAACCCAATATCCTCAAATTCATATGAACCAACTGGTATTGTAATAGTATGTGGTCCGATATGAAATAAATTGTTGTGGACATCTACTTTGGGTATAGAATTAAATGTTACAAAGTCTACAAGCCCGCAAACATATTTTGTAGTCAATTAATTGGTGGAAAATATTTTCCAATAAGAGTTGACGTGATTCCGCTTAAAGAGATTGTTATAGACATGACGAGTATTCGTTATGAACTGACGATTGATATTTATTTAATCTGATTGAAGTAATAAATAAAACCGCAAATTGTTTTATAATTTTAGTTCTTTATTTATAAACATTCTCAAGAGTAATACATTTTTTTCATTTGTTTTTATACAAAGTTTTTAAATTTGGACAGTTAAATCATCTAAATTATGATTAAAAATCTCATCTTTAAACAAATTTTGAATTCACTTAATTTTTTCCAAAACCTTTAACATAATAAATGAAATAAATGAAATAAATGAATGTTTTATAATATTCTATAATATTTGCTAAAGTTGAATCACCATCTTCACATTTTAAGCCATGATGATTTCTATAAAGCCACTTATATGAAACTTTTTCCTTTGTTGTCAGAAATGCATATTGAAAGGGCGGTTTAATTACAAATGTTTGAACTTGTGAGTCATTGTCTACTGAAATACTCAGTTATTTTACACTAAATTCATTATTGATGTAGAAACCTTGAACATCTATAACTAAAAATTTCTCCTCAGACATAGTTTAATGGTATCCAGACGGCGACTACGATGTTAACTGTAGAAAATTGTTTAAATTTGCGTTTTTATATTATAACATAATAAAAGTTTATTGTATTCAATGCATCATCCCATATTCTATCGATAGAGCAACATCCATAAGTATCAAGACCACAAGTTGTTTCATCCATTGACCATTCGCAATTGGCGTAATGATCACCAAATTTCGACGTTTTTATCTTATATAACGCATATTCATCGAATCGATCTTGTCTGCAAGAGGTGGCGGCCGTACAGAAAAATTATTTTAATTCAAATTTCTGCTGGGGTTCGAACCTGGGTCTCCAGATTCGTTGACATAGCGGCCACGCACTTTAACCAACTACGCCACGGACGCCATATTATCTTTGTACTGTAGTTATAAATGCCTGTAAAATGGTTGTGAACTTTCGATAATTTCTACAATATTTTGTAAACCCACTGTAAACGATTGATCTATAGGCGGCTGGGACTTTTCCTCTCCAGCTGACTGAGGTTGTACTTCTATTGATGACTCAGCGTTTCCATTTAAATCTTTACTAAACTTTAAGAGTTTAAAATTTAGTTGTATGCTTACAGTATCATTAGTAAATAATTTTATAGCAAGTTCTGTATTTTACATTCGTTTTCACTCGATTCGATGCAAAAATATATGAGTAATATGATGACATTTTTATTATTTTTAATTTTTCTCAACAGATGTGTTCTTTTGTCAACGGTCTATTTTTAAATGATATGATAAGAATTGTCACTCGTATTTATAGCCTAATTTAGTAATTCTCGTCTTTTTCTTCTTCAACTGAGTTGACACCACCACCACCACCACCACCACCACGACCACCACCACCACCACCACCACCTACTTTGACAACTTCAACATCATCATCATCGAAATTTTTTCTCTTTTTTGAGGTGGATGAGTTTTGATGACTATTATTTGATGATTGTGGGGGTGTTGGACGGATTCCAGGGATTGCCACCTTGCTAATATATTTTTTATCTAAACCCCCAAAAAACCCATCTATTTCTCGGAAAACACATGATGGTTTGTAAGAGTTTACATTTATATCTTTATAACCACCTTCATAGACTGTTCCAACTAGAGATATCATACCGCCAGTGGCTTCAATTTTTATATGTTGATTGTGTTTGAATTCGAATATTGGAAGATTTGTGGGCATTTGTTGACCTCTACTAAGAGAAAAATTTTGTGTTCTAACCCCTCCTTCTGCAGTTAGAAACACCTGCAACATAATATCCAAAACTATAGCATTTATTATTTGTAGTCTTCCACTGCGCACAAGTGCAGTATTTATCATGGCTTCTTAAAAGTTGACCCCAATACATATTTAATGAAGAATGTAATACAACTAAATCTCTCTCATCATAGTTTTTCTATTTATATCTTGCACACGTCTCTCTAAAATTAGAATTACATATATATATAATAAGCATATGGGTATAACCGTTTAAAGTTGAAGTAAAGCAAAAAGACTTGAGACACAAACTCACTCTAATGCGAATTGTAGGAACATTCCCCGATTTTTGGGGGTTCATTACCAGTGGCGGATCTAGGATACGACCGAGGGGGGGCCTGAAAGTTTTGTAGCCAGAGGGAGAGCTGAAACGGCTTTTCGGATGTTTTTTCCCCATACAAAAAATTCTACAAGGGGTGAGGTGGGGGGCTATAGCCCTTTCAGACCGTATATACATAGATCCGCCTCTGGTTATTACTAGTAATTTTGACTAAAAAGGCAGAATAAAATTTATTTTAGTTGTTTTAACGTGTTTTTGTTAAAAGTTCCGCACAGCATTAGTTCCCCATAGCTGTACTATTCAAGTTAATTCGACGTCTACAAAATAATGTTGAAAATTGGAATGAATGGTTGTCGAGGAATGGGTTTTCATTAAAAAAAATATTGTTTTCTCATGCGAAACATAGTTACAAGCGATTCTTTATTTTAACCCTCAAGGACCTAAATAAAAAAATTTTGATAAAGAATCCAAAATTTTAACATGTTTTTATTAATGATAATAAGGTCTATTGTTCGTATGCCTTGAAAGTTTCATAATTATATGTTTAAAAATGAGAGAGATATGAATATTTTAACTTTAAGGCTTTTTCCACGATTTTCTTCAACTAAAACAGAAAACCGCTGGTAGCACTATCTAAACATTAAAAAAAAAATTTTTTTTAAATTTTGGTTTTCATATTTTGATATTTATAACCACCCTATTTTCGAACGAGCCCGGTTGATTTTCGAAAAAATGTTTGTTTTAGAATCACCCTAATGTGCATGTTCTGTTAATTACTCGCCGGGTCTCTAACAGATGTTGTCCGTGGTTTACCAGACATGTTATGTTAGCTATTAAAACTCGGAATAGAATTTACAATCGTTGGAAAATAAATCTCACAACATCTAATTGGGAGCAGTACAAAACAGCAAGAAATGAAGCACAATATGCGACAGAGCGTACCGACTGCGTGCTAAGTGTGCTAGATGAGGGGGTTGCCATGACTCGGGTGAAAGAGAGAAAAATTGAGCGAATAAGAGAGTACCACTGAGCGCATTATGATTTTCACAAAGCAGACTCTCATACTAGTCTTGCCACTATTTTTTTCAGAATTCAAACTTGATATATTTTTGATTCAATATAATGTATTAATACTACTTGGCAGTTTGTTTGGTTTATTGCAATTATAATTATGAAGTTAAGGAAGGCTTGAAAAATGTCAGAATTACCAAACAGTTAAGTATTAACTCAAACAAAAATAATTGTAAGCAACAAATTATTTGCTCACTTGCTACAATTTTAGCAATTCTGACATAAAGTTAATTCACTTTAAAACAACCCTGTTATATATCACAAATGCCAAAAAGTATTTCAGATATATCTATTATTTTCATAAGGAGTAAAGATGACATATTTCTAAAAATAACTTCAGTTATAATGAAATAATTGAAGTAAAAACAAATTTTTGGATTTTACATTTTGTAAACAAACTTTTCTATTTTTTTTTTTTTTGTAAATTTATAAAGTGAAAACTGAAAGTAACAATGCATGTATTGTTTTTTTTTTTATGGTAAACTTTGTTGGTACATAGGTTGCAAACAAATTTGGTGCAGTAACAATTTCAGTAAAAATTTGATAAAATAAAATGTTTTAAGTGGTAACGCTGGTCTGCATTGCGAAAATCTTATTTGCTCTCAGTACCGACCAAAACTAATGTTGCTTGCTCAGTGATATAACTACTCGTTAATATTCGGCATATAATGCAGATGCCGGGTTTGAGTGTGCATTTTTTACTTAAAGCCAGAGAGTTTTAGTTATCTTTTTACTTTTAAAATTTTTAACAAAAAAGTATTTTTTAGGCTTTTATTTTTTTTAAGGCAAAAATAAAAATTAAAAATTGTTTTGAAAAACAATTTTATAAATGCACCTGAAGACCCTGAATTTTATTGGTAAGCACATAACATCGGTTTTTTTAGCTACGTCAAATAAAAATAATCCCTTTTTAAGAAATCATCATATTAACATGCACAATATGCAACACTTGCTTTTCATAAGACATAAGACGCCTTGGCGCACACTGGCGCCTACTGCCAATGTGCTCCAGACATGCCCGTCCCTAATCTAAACGTAATTTTCTTATGAACAAGTTAGATTCATCATTGCCTTCCAAAAAGCTTTGCAACAATTTAAGACAGGCTGGGGTATGCAATGTTAAACCCAATGCTTGTGACATTGATTCTGATATTCTAAATGATTATTTCATTGCTAGTTTAGGGTCTTCTGATAATTTGTCGACTAATATTCCAGGTACTTTACCTTGTGTAGGTTTGTTTAATTTGGAGTTTGTTGCTGTTAGTGAGAGTGACGTCGAGTCTCTCAAGGCGGTTCAAATCTCGAAACACAATAGAAAATATGACCTCATGTCTCCACTTCAGTCCGGCTTTCGACCTGGCCACAGTTGTACAACAGTGTTAAATATTTTAGACGACGTTATGTTGACATACGACTGAGGGCAAATAAATTTACTCTGTCTTTTGGATTTTTTCCAAGGCATTTGACCATAGTCTTTTGTGTTAGAAACTTGGTCCACTTTTATTTACAATATTTATTAATAATATCTTCAGCAAATGTCGGTATGTTACCATGCATGCATATGCTGATGATCTTCAACTGTACTTGTCCAGACTTATTAACCATGTTGATGATTTATGTAGTAATATAAATGAAGACTTAGTGGCGTCCGTGGCGTAGTTGGTTAAAGTGCGTGGCCGCTATGTCAAAGAACTTTGGAAACCCAGGTTCGAACCCCAGCAGCGACAGAAAATTATTTGAATTAAAATAATTTTTCTGTACGGCCGCCACCTCTCTGCAGACAATGGCAAACCTCAGAGAGTAATAAAAAATGCCATGTAAAGCTTCTTGAGAACGAGAACTTTCCGTTCATCGCCGTTCGGAGTCGGCGTTAAGCATGTAGGTCCGGTTCTCGGTCAATTGTGAACAAACTTAATAACACGCACAACACAATTGATCATAAGAAGCTAGGTCAAAGTCCTTTCAAGGGCTGAAATGGCCAGTTATTTATTTATTTATTTATAAATGAAGACTTAATAAAAACGACTAAATGGGCTGATTCTAATAGGCTTCAGCTCAACCCCCTTAAATCATATGTCTTGCGGATTTCTAAATCCAGGCACTCTTTCTCTGTGGCAACACTTAAGAAGCATCTTGGTTTCCCCATTTACTCCTCACTTTCCTGCGTAAACCATATCAATTCTATTGTAATAATCTAATTATCTACTATGTCCTGCGGAACTTGAGGTGGACTGCGTCATTTGTTCCTATTGCATCTAGAAAAAAGTTAGTACAGCAGCTTATAATGCATATCATGTCTTACTCAGATGTTGTTAATAGTAGGATTGATTCCAGGTCCAAACTTAAGTTAATATATGATTTTAACAACGCAGTAAGGCATGTTTATGGAAGTCTGACCGCATCAGTCACATGGGCAATCAAATACTTGGTTGCAATATTTTTAACTACCTGGATGCTAGGAACTAATTATAATTTAATATATACCAAAACACCCAATAACCTATTTGAGAAGCTTCAATTTTGTAATTCTAATAAAAATCTGAATCTCACTATTCCTGTTTATAAATATTAGATTGTGGAATTCGTTGTCTGTTAGAATTAAAAGTATCCCTAAGAAACATTCCTTCAAGCATTGACCATAACATATCCTAATGTAAAATCGTCCGCTGAATCTGAATTTGACATCAGATTTTTAAAAAAAATTAGTTTTTGACCCAAAACTGGCCTACTTTATTAAGAATTTTCTAATTTTTTCATTTGGTTTCGAAAAAAAAGCTCTACCCTCACCAAGGTCACTACAACTTTCTCAAATGTAAATGCTGCAGGTATGTTGACGTTTTTATGAAGTTTAGGAAAAATAAAAAATTATACAAATCGGATAATTTTTATGGCAGAAAAACGATTGAAAAATATATAAAAAATATATGAAACCCATGAGGAAACCCAAATTCGTACCACTCTAACTGGCATGAATGGAAATTTTAACTGGTTAAAAAAAAAAAAGAACTAAACAATTTGTCCCAAAGTATTTTTAATGAATAGTCATGTTTTTTATTGACTGCCACAGAAAAAACTGCCAGCTACTTACTTACTTATCTGGCGCTTACAACCGAAGATCGGTTTTGGCCTCGTATAAGAAATTGCGCAAGCCATTTCTGTTCTGCGCTTGCTGGCGCCAGTTGGAAACACCAAGCGTAGTCAAGTTATCCAATACCTGATCCTTCCAACGAAGATGTGGGCGTCCTCTCCTGCGTTTACCACCACCGGGCACCGAATCGAATATTTTTTTCGCTGGAGCGTCGTTTTCCATTCGCTCAACATGACCTAGCCAGCGGAGCCGCTCGATTTTAATACGCTTAACTATGTCGATGTCAGCGTACAGCTCATACAGCTCGTGGTTCCATCGAATTCGGTACTCGCCATTGACGCAGATTGGACCGAAGATTTTACGAAGGATCTTTCTCTCGAAGGCTCCCAGAGTATTTTCATCAGAACTGCTCAACGTCCAGGTTTGTGCTGCATATAATAGGACGGGCATGACTAGTGACTTATAGAGCGTGAGTTTTGTTCGTCGAGAGAGGGCTCTGCTTCTCAATTGCCTACTCAGCCCAAAATAACACCTGCTGGCAAGACTTGTCCTTCGTTTTATCTCAATACTAACATCGTTGAAAGACTTTATGCTCGATCAACAACCTCGAAGGAGATGTTGTCAACAGTGACGTGGTTTCCAAGACGCTCGGACTGTTGACACTAGGTATTTCCTAGTGTACGTTTCCTAGTGAACGTATTATCTGCGTTCACTACAAGACCCATTCGACTCGACTCCTTCGCTAATCTGGAGAATGCTGCACTGACTTCGCGCGTATTATGGCCAATGATATCGATATCATCAGCATACGCCAGCAGCATAATACTTTTGTAAAATATCTTGCCACTGCGTTTCAAATCAGCAGCTCGGATGATCTTCTCCATCATTAGGTTGAAAAAGTGGCACGATAAGGAATCACCTTGTCTGAAACCTCGTTTGGTATCGAATGAAGAAGTGAGTGAGGTCCTTCTCGATTTTAACTGTGCTGCTGGTGTTGCTCAGTGTCATTCTGCAAAGGCGGATGAGCTTTGCAGGAATACCAAATTCAGACATGGTGGAATATAGATGATTCCTTATTGGACTGTCGAAGGCGGCTTTGTAATCGGCAAAAAGATGGTGTGTGTCGATTTGTTTTTCTAGGGTCTTCTCCATGATTTGTCGTTGCGTATATATCTGGTCTATAGTGGATTTTCCAGGTCTGAAGCCACACTGATAAGGTCCAATCAGCTAGTTTACGATGGGCTTCAGTCTTTCACATTATACGCTCGACAGGACCTTATATGCAATATTAAGAAGGCTTATCCCACGGTAGTTGGCGCAAATTGTGGGATCGCGTTTTTTGTGGATTGGGCAGATGACACCAGAGGCGCAAGCAGGAATTTGTTTTGGGGGAGTTTTATAACTACACAGAAAAAAAAATGTTTAAAAATTGACGACAATTGTTATTAATGTGACGAATTTTGTGTTTAAAAAATAGCTTGCAACAAATTTCGTCAAAGTAAGAGCAAATATGTTTAAAACTTTTGAAAAACATATGAAAAAAAAGTAAATTTCGAACACATTTTTTGAACATATTGTGTTTAATTTTAAGCTAACATTTTTTTTTCAGTGTATAAGTATAAAAAAGAAAATGTACGTAACTATAGCGGCTTTGGTGTAATGAGTCCAAATATTGCACTCATAACGTTAATTCTACCACAATGGCAGTATTAGCAAACATAAGGGGGCATATAGGTTACAAATTTTAAAAAAACCGACCGATTTTGTAACCTCGAAAATCGATTTTTTTTCAAATGGAAGCCATTTTGATTTTTTTGGTCTTGAAACCAGGCGTCTTATTTTTCGAAAAATTTTCGGACCTCATTCCTGTCACCATGCATCTCAATTTTCTCGCACTCACGCATTTCCGTTTCTCATTTCTTTTGCCTGAAAATGCACCTCTCTTCCCTCCTCTTCTCTTTGTATTGCTCTTTAGCAGCACGCGTTACAACCAACTGCAGGGTGGCTTTGTAGGCGGCGTTTTTTTCTGCAGTGGCGTCACGACACTCCTGGTCGTGCCACTGGTTTCGACGAGGGCGGTGATAGCCAATCACCTCTTCGGCAGCCGTACGCATAGAGTGGGAAATGTGATTGAGGAGTGCTTTCTTGAAGCAGGAGTGAGAGTCGAGTAGCGAAGTCTTCGGCTGGTTGTTTTGATTGCAGCTTTTCGACGTCTAGCTTTCTCTGTGCTGGATTGCGCGCATTCTTGGTTGCGCACAGACGTGTACGGATCTTGGCTGCGACAAGATAATGATCCGAGTCTATATTGGCACCACGGATCATGCATACATCTAAAACACTGGAAGAGTGCCTTCCGTCAATCAAAACGTGATCAATTGGGTTGCGCGTCTTTTGATCAGGAGACAGCCAAGTTGCTTTATGAACATTGAGATGCTTGAATCTAGTGCTACTAACGACCATGTTTCGCGCTGCGGCAAAGTCAATCAGCCTCATTCCGTAATCGGAGGTATTGTCGTGGAGGCTGAACTTTCCGACTGTTGGACCAAAGATATTTTCTTTTCCCATCTTGGCGTTGAAGTCACCAAGCACGCTTTTTATGTCGTGGCAGGGGCTGCGCTCATAGGCATCTTCAAGGCGCTCATAGAAGCTGTCTTTGGTCTCATCGTCCTTATCTTCTGTCAGAGCGTGCGCACAAATCAGGCTGATGTTGAAGAATCTTGCGTTGACACGGATTATGGCAAGTCGTTCGTTGACAGGTGTGAATCGCAGGACATGATGCCGTGGTCGCTGGCCAACCACGAATCCGCATCCAAATAGGTGCTTCTCCGCATGGCCGCTGTAGTGCCAGCTACACTGGTTTTAATAATATTGCTTTTTTAAGGCAGATATTTCCTTTGATATTTCTATTGCAAAAATAACCTCCTTATAATATAAAGATTTTTTTAATTGAATACAAAAATATGACATATTACTCAAGTGCTATTTAAGCAAACATTTTTTCAAGCTTTTTTTAAGGCTATGAAAAAGGGAAATTTTTTTAAATCAAAGGGTATGATAAGCAAGATTCTAAAATCTCTTTCTATTTCTCCTTTTCAATAGGAATAAATGCATGGATTTAAAAAAGTTAAATAACTCACATTGCATATGCCAGCATCGCCAAATGACGTTATTTAAGCGAATTTTGTCTTTCCATCTTAGGCGAACACCTTTGAAATGATTCCATTTTGGAGATGTTAATTTTTGGCTGAAAGCATTACAAAAAATCAATTACTTCAATTTCGAAAAGGTATATAATATTTTTATTGATAATAATTGCTATATTTAAGACGTTTTAAAGTTTAAAGTTTTATTGCATTGGACAAAAAAACAAATAAAATAAAATTATGTAAAAGAACATAAAATATAAATGAAATAATATGGTAAATAAGTGGTGTGAAGAAGCTGTGCTGTTTTCATTTTATTGTTTTCAGTTTAATTGGTTTCTTTCTCTTATTAAAAATAATATGTGTCATATGTATTTTAATTTGTGCAAGTATTTTACTTAAATATTAAATAAATTGTAAAATTATATTTAAAGATGTATTTTCTAATATTTATAATGAAAAAACCCAAATAAAATAAAAAAAATAGCAACATAAAGTTTGTTTTTGTTTGAGACAGGGTTTGAACTCGCGATTTGGACAGAGTAAGTTGGCATTAAAGGTCTGAGCTCTAACCATTACGCTACGGTAGGGAAGCAGCGCAGCGCGATAACTTTTTTGATAAATAACTAGCTGTGTTTGTTATTAGAGTGAGCAGTTTTACTATACTTTTTTTGTTGAATTAAACATGGGTGATAAACAGAGATGCCAGATCACACAGATAGGCAAAAAATTGTTATATTTTTCACGACGCTAGAACAAACATAACAACTTTTGTATGGAGAATTTTTTATGACGAATAACACCAATTTTGTTAGAGCTCGTGTTAAATAACGCGTTATCTAACAGTTACTGTTCTAGCTAGGCGATGACTTTTGCTGAATCATTTTAATACATGTGCTTAATTGAGAACTTATGATCCCGGTACAAGCATTTGGTTAAAAAAACAAATGGGTGTAATAAAGAAAGCATGCTGCTACAATTATTGTTTACTATTTGTGTTTTTTTTTTTTTTTTTGAGGTGGTACGTTCAAATAGTTGTAACTTTTTCCCTATTTTGCTTTTTGTCCCTTGAGTTTTGTGAGTAACTCTATGTGAGTACAATTTTTGCATTCTGATTGCAAAGATAAAAGTTCAACAAATAAAATGCTAAATTTTGTTTTTTAATGTTTTTTTTTTTTAACAAATGAAAAGTGCCTCGGGTCATTATACCCCGATAAACGAGTTTAACCCTTTGACGACGAATGGGACACATACGTCCCATTTTGGTTTTTCGTCATTGCAGTCATATTTTTTAATGGATTTTGGTCAAATTGGTGTTGTTCTATCAAAAATAAATACCTGATTTGGGTTTCGTGTAAAAATTAAGGTTTTGTTGTTTGAACTGGGTTTAAGAGCGTCTCAAAGTCAGAAATTTGTATATTTTTATTGGCAATTTTAGTTTCCTAATATCTCGGGTTCTAAATGATACTGTTGGAAAAATTTTTAGTAATAGATATACCAATGCCTTATGTACATTTATTGATCAAGGCATTTTAAATTAGTTCTATACTTTTCACGGGGGGGTTGAAAATATTATGGGACTTATGTGTCCCATTCGTCGTCAAAGGTAAAAATTAAGGAGACTTTTTTAATTTTATTTGTTTTTTTTTATTTAATATTTTGTAATGAGAAACCAAAGAAAACACAAACAATTCAGTAATAAACATTAAAAAAATAAACAAAAACTTAAAAAAATCAAAATGGAACTTAGTCATGATAAATTTTAAAACAATTTCTGTCTTTAGTAAAGCACATTGGCTTTTTACATTCGAAACAAATTGTGTTTGTTCGGTTTTCTATTCCGTTTTTTGTGCAAACAACACATCGCTTCCTGACTCCTCCTTCCGTTTTTGTTTGATAATGGCCAGCTAAATCCGGCACTGCGCCCAGTCTTGACCGTGTAATTGACTCTCGTGGTGTCGCGGTAATACCAACTTTTCGACTACAAAAGCCGTCTATTAACTGGGTAGCCAACTGCGTGCGAAACTCCAATTGTTTTGTAGAAAATGGTTTTGAATTACTTCTGGATATCATGTCATACACTATGTGTGAGTTTTGCACACCCAAATCCATTAAATCAAAAAACAGACGAAGATAAAATCTGATCTTTGACTTACGATCATATTCATAGTAGGACTTAAAATAAATAAATAAATCTTTCTTACATAAAAAGTTACTGAGAAGATACTGAACACTATACCTTTTTTTGGTCCATAAGGTCAACGCCTCCCATGTGTGTATTATATTGAGAAATCATTTTTGGACATGTCACATTAATTTTATTTGCAGATCCAACCTGGCGTCTTTTCACATTTATCGATGTGAAATCGATGTCGATTGGATTTATGAAATTGGATCCCATATGCACTGCACGATTATCCAGCCATTTCACAACTGAAACTCCTTTTGACGCAAAGCTTTGGAAGTCTCCACGATCAAAAGATTTATCGGCGTCAAATTTTGGCATTTGTGCACGATTTTTTCGCAAAGTGCCACAGGCTCGTATTCCATTGGTCATAAGTTTATGTAATAACATTGGACTATTAAAAAAGTTATCGAAATATAGTTCTATTCCCATATTTTCCAGCCCTGCTGCCATATCTATAATAACGGATTCGCCAATGCCAACCTCTCTCTGTTCCTTTTTGCCTGTATATATATCAATTTTATATAGATAACCACTCTTAGCATCGCAACGGCACCACAATTTAAACCCCCAGCTTATGGGTTTGTCTTTCATATATTGTTTCATTGTATTGCGACCCTTAAATTTTACCATATGCTCGTCTATAGACTGGCATTTGCTTTGGCTCAAATTTTTTCCAAATGCTGAGTTGAAATGATTTATTACTGGTCTTATTTTAAAGGCTCGTTCGTATGATGGGTCGTCACGGCTTGGCTGAAAGAATTTTTTCAAAACGATCTCGAGTCATAACTTTGGAAATAAACGGTACTGAATATATTTCCATCGTAGACCAGTACAATCTTATTTCTGGCAATCTGTGGATACTCATTGCTATAATCATTTCAAAAAACGCTTCCTTAATTATAGAAAATATTACACCTTTCTGCTCACAATAAAGTTTCGTTTGGTGAATTATGTGCTTTATAAGTGTGTCGAAATCACAAACTGCATTGAAGACTTCTAAAACAGTTGGGATCTCCTCATCAGCGGTTACCTTTGGATTTAAAACCTGCCCGTATATGTTATCAGGATCGGTATAAGCTGGCGGAACGTAATTTTTATTGGTTTTTTTCCACTTAAATTTAACCAAAAGTTCTTTGGCATCTTTAGGTTTGGGAAAACATTTTGCCATTGACGCATTGGTCTTTAAACTTTTGCTCGTTGAAGGGTTTTCGGTCAGCGGAATATCTTCGATTTCGATTTCGGATCCGTTCGCTAGATCCGTAAAATCATCCAAAAAAGCTCTATCCTCGATGTCTAATTCAAACACATTTTCTCCGTCGTCACTATCTGATGCGTTCAAAAGCTGTAGAATTTCATTCTCAGTTTTATAAAACCGACGCAATCTGCTCATTTTCAAAAATTACTCAAGGCTTATAATAATAAAATGGAAAATATGTTTTCAAAGCACAATTAAAAACACGAACTTATGCACAAATTGCAGCATGCAAACCGTTGGACAGTTGATTAGATACTAAAAGCTTGAATCGCTTTTCTGTGCTTTGCTATCTAAATAAAGCAACACTGTAGTGCATGAATAATCATGCAAACTATTGGACAAACGATCAGCAATTGATAGTTAGAATCGTTTTTGTTAGTGCATGCGTTTTCATGTTTACTTTTGGTAACGACAAAATGCTTTGTTTGTAAGTGCATTTAATGTATTTGTTCCCAATTTTTTACCTTTGACGACGAATGGGACACATATGTCCCATGATTTTTCTCGTAGAAGGAGCAACAATTTTTAAATTTTGACAACACTTTAGCCCTGAAATGTTGTGATTCCGAATCCGTAAGAATTCGCCTGCCCTGAATTTAGCCCTGTAAGAATCCGCAAAAAAATTTTGAAAATTTCCAGCGGAAAATTCTTCGTCGTCAAAGGGTTAAGGTTAAAAAAGCAATAGTCACAACCTGACCCGAACAAATGTCACTTTTAGCCCCAACGCCAAAATTGATATTTTGAGGTTTAGAATTAAAAACGCAAACTAATATAATTGTAGAAAAGTAGTTTTATCATAAAAAGGAAGCATGAGGGTGCAAAAAATACACCGTGCACATCTCTGATTATTTGAAAAACAAATTGTAGACCAATATTACTAAAAATTGAAAATTTTACAATCCTGCGGTTTTATTGGCGACACGCACATGCTTTTTTTACAAAAACTCTAGCGCCACTGGCTCTGGCGCCATGTGAGCCTATAGTGGCGGCTTTATATATGTCTTTCTTCCGTCACTAAAACGTTCTCTGTTTCACCGCTGTTCAAAGTCCCGCGCTGTATACACATGTCTTCGCACATTTCATCATATGAGCTTCATGCTTTTGCAGATGCATCTTCTCACGCTTATGCAGCAGTTGCATATCTTAGTCATTTCATCAAACACAACAATCCTCGAAGCGTGTCACCATACCGCGGCTTGAGGTATGTGTGCAGCTCTTCACGCAGCTAAGCTCTCTCGAAAGATATACAACGCTTTTCATTACGACGTGCAGCAGACCAAAACTTACCTCTGATTTGACTCCTTAACACTTTATTGGATCAGGCGCGGATAAGGGGGTAGTTACCCAAATAACTTTTAAATACTTTACTTTTTAATACTTTATTTGAAGTAAACAATTGTGCCCATAGCTTAAGGGTACTTTTATGTATACATAAGCTATTCTGAAGGCGTTTTTTTAAAGAATACTACAAAAAAATGCTCAGAAATATTACAACAATTCTTAAAGTATTTTTGTTTTGTGACGCCATTTGCGTGTATGTGACGTTTTTATGAAGCGATGCGATAAGAGTAGGACCATTTTGCTTGTAGAATATCATGATCTGTAGTCATCTGAAAAAAAAACTAGTCAACAAGTTGCACGGTTGGCACTCGCCCATTTTTTCGCACCAATTTTTCCGTAAAAATGTACCATAAAGGAATAAAATCTACCAATTTTTTTTATCAAAACTGTTTTATAACATTTATTATAATAATTCATTGGTGTATATTTGTGTGTATACGAACAAAAAAAAAATATGAAGTTATTTTATAAACTATCTATAAGATTTTATATCTAATTTATATCCGCCAATTGCGTCGATTTGGTTCTACCACATTTTAAAGTTTTAGCAATTTGTGAGTCTCGGCCAGCCGAACTTGCTTTTCTAAAAATATATTTTCGGCTTTCATGAATGCATCTATCGTTATGACAATGCAAAGTATTCTTTGCATATCTGTGCAAGTTGGGCAAGTGTTTCATGAATGATTACCCGTAGACGATACAAAATGCATTCTCATTTTTGTTTTGCAGTCAAGAAAACTGTTGCAGCCATTCTGGATGAATCTTTCTTTTGAAGTCAGTCATGAATTGGGAAGGAACATCAACACTATAAAAAAAAATTTTACAAATTTTAATAAATTTTTCAATAAAAATGAAATAACTACCTGCTGCATTCAGCCTCACGCTCGTAGTCAGAAGTGGAAGTTTCCCTTAAATCTACGCAATCATTGGCATTAGATTTTGGTGTTTTCTTATAAGAAATCTGTAAGCAAAATATTATTAAATTTAATATTATATTCAATATAGAGTTTTAATAACTACCTTTCCATAAGTAGCGTTTTCCCTTCCACCTGAACACACTTGAAGCGCACACTGGAATAATTATAAATTACATTTTGTTATTTATACACAAATTGGCGCAAGAATCCAGGTTGTTCATCTTCCTTTTAATTATGATCTTGTATTTTTATCTCTTTCTTTCCCTCAGAATAAAGGAAGAACTTTATGCAACGCAAGTTTGCACTGTACACTGAACATTACGCCAACAGTGCTACCAAATTTCGATTTTTGTATAATTTCTAAACTTTTACAAAATTTACCAAATCAGAAAATAATGTACCTATGTACCAAGCAAAAATAAATGTACCAATTTTGGTACAATTGTACCAAAGTTTCAACCGTGACAAGTTGTATTGTTTCCATATAGGTTTAAACTAGCATCTTGCAAAAAACAAACCTCTTTAAGGATGCAGCATAATAACTTTAAGATCACTGCTTGATAAAAAAAGAGAAAACGCAGAATCATATTTTAAAACAATATTTGCAGATGTGCAGGAATTACACGAGAGGTTAGGTATGTCAATTAATATACCTCGTATTGCTAGAAGACAAGTTCATCGTAGTAATGTCAGTGCTTCAACACCAGAAGAATACTTTCGAATTTCCATATTTGTACCATTACTAGATGATATCATTGCTGATATGGAGGCTCGTTTCAGCGAAACATTTTTCCAAAAACTATATGTTAACGAAATCCTGCCAAACAAAATTGATAAAAACAACAATGAAAAGCTAAACAATTTAAGTGTTAACATTTTTAAGATAATAATTCCGAGTTATTAACGAATATTTTTGTTGATATGGAATTGAGCTAGGGTTAATTTTAACTTTAGAGATAGGCAACATATATGGCTTTAAGACATTAAGATGGAGACTATTATTCATAGCCCATTGGCTTATACTGTGAAGATTTTCATTGAGTTTACAGACTAGATCTTCCATAAGGTTTGTTTTGCCAGACAAATAAATCTGAAAGTCATCAGCATATGCGTGCATTGATGAATACGTGCAGCTGCGAATAATGTCATTCACAAATATAGAGAAAAGTAGAGGACCAAGAACCGATCCCTGGGGCTCACCGCTCTGTATTTGGAAAAATTAGTACCGACCTTTACCTTTTGTTCTCTATCTGTCAAATAACTACTTAGAAGACGAATAGCATTGTCACAGAACCCAAAGAAGTATTTTAATTTTTGACCTAAAAGTTCATGACTTACAGTGTTAAATGCTTTAGAGAAATCAAGCAAACACAATAGAGTTAGTTGACCATCATCATAAGGGGACCTTATATCATCCAATACTTTAAGCATTGTAGTAGAGCAACTGTGACCTGCACGGAAACCTGATTGGAATGGAGACAAAATATTGGTTTGGCTCAGGTATTTCGATATTTGGTTAGCCATAAGAGATTCACATACTTTGCACAGGACAGACAAGACTTATAGGTCTGAAGTCTTTTGGCTCGCAAGCTCCAGATTTTTTTTGCTACCGGCGTTATTATTACAGACTTTCATAAGGAAGGAAAAGATGTTGTGGTAAAATAATGGTTTATAATGTGGGTAAGTGAGCTAAGAACATGAGGTAAAATAATTATTATAAATTTTAGATTTATGCCATCTTCTCCTACCGCATTTGATTTTATTTTCAAATCAGCCTTACTTACTTACTTACTTATCTGGCGCTTACAACCGAAGGTCGGTTTTTGCCTCGTATAAGAAATTGCGCCAGCCATTTCTGTTCTGCGCTTGCTGGCGCCAGTTGGAAACACCAAGTGTAGTCAGGTTATCCAACACCTGATCTTTCCAACGAAGATGTGGGCGTCCTCTTCTGCGTTGACCACCACCGGGCACCGAATCGAATATTTTTTTTCGCTGGAGCGTCGTTTGCCATTCGCTCAACATGACCTAGCCAGCGGAGCTGCTCGATTTTAATACGCTTAACTATGTCGATGTCAGCGTACAGCTCATACAGCTCGTGGTTCCATCGAATTCGGTACTCGCCATTGACGCAGATTGGACCGAAGATCTTACGAAGGATCTTTCTCTCGAAGGCTCCCAAAGTCTTTTCATCAGAACTGCTCAACGTCCAGGTTTGTGCTGCATATAATAGGACGGGCATGATTAGTGACTTATAGAGCGTGAGTTTTGTTCGTCGAGAGAGGGCTCTGCTTCTCAATTGCCTACCCAGCCCAAAGTAACACCTGTTGGCAAGAGTTATCCTTCGCTTTATCTCAATACTGACATCGTTGAAAGAGTTTACGCTGGATCCCAGGTAGACGAAGTCCTTAACAACCTCGAAGGAGATGTTGTCAACAGTGACGTGGTTTCCAAGACGCTGGGACTGTTTATTTGTTGACACTAGGTATTTCGTCTTATCTGCGTTCACTACAAGACCCATTCGACTCGACTCTTTCGCTAACCTGGAGAATGCTGCGCTGACTTCGCGCGTATTATGGCCAATGATATCGATATCATCAGCATACGCCAGCAGCATAATACTTTTGTAGAATATCGTGCCACTGCATCTCAAATCAGCAGCTCGGATGATCTTCTCCATCATTAGGTTGAAAAAGTCGCACGATAGGGAATCACCTTGTCTGAAACCTCGTTTGGTATCGAATGGAGGAGTGAGGTGTTTCCCGATTTTAACTGTGCTGCTGGTGTTGCTCAGTGTCATTCTGCAAAGGCGGATGAGCTTTGCAGGAATACCAAATTCAGACATGGTGGAATATAGATGATTCCTTATTGGACTGTCGAAGGCGGCTTTGTAATCGGCAAAAAGATGGTGTGTGTCGATTTGTTTTTCTAGGGTCTTCTCCAAGATTTGTCGTAGCGTAAATATCTGGTCTATGGTGGATTTGCCAGGTCTGAAGCCACACTGATAAGGTCCAATCAGCTGGTTTACGATGGGCTTCAGTCTTTCACATAGTACGCTCGACAGAACCTTATATGCGATATTCAGAAGGCTTATCCCACGGTAGTTGGCGCAAATTGTGGGATCGCCTTTCTTGTGGATTGGGCAGAGCACACTGAGGTTCCAATCGTTCGGAATGCATTCTTCCGACCATATTCTGCATAGAAGCTCATGAATGCATTCAAATAGAGCTTCGCCTCCATCCTTGAAGAGTTCAGCAGGTAAGCCATCGGCTCCTGCGGCTTTGTTGTTTTTAAGCCGAGCTATAGCTTTCAAGACTTCACTATGGTCGGGCAGCGGAACTTCAACGTTGTCGTCCAAAATTGGGGATTGCGGGATATCATCTCTATTAGCGGGATTGTTGTCGTCGTCGCCATTCAGAAGCCTAGAGAAGTGTTCCCTCCACATCATCAGTGTACTCTGGATATCTGTCACTAGATTCCCATTTTCATCCTTGCAGGAAGAGGCCCCGGTCTTGAAACCATCGGCCAGGCGTCTTATTTTTTCGAAAAATTTTCGGACCTCATTCCTGTCACCATGCATCTCAATTTTCTCGCACTCACGCATTTCCGCTTCCCTTTTCTTTCGCCTGAAAATGCGTCTCTCTTCCCTCCTCTTCTCTTTGTATCGCTCCTTAGCAGCACGCGTTACAACCGACTGCAGGGTGGCTTTGTAGGCGGCATCTTTTTCTGCAGTGGCGTCGCGACACTCTTGGTCGTGCCACTGGTTTCGGCGAGGGCGGTGATAGCCAATCACCTCTTCGGCAGCCGCACGCATAGAGTGGGAAATATGATTCCACTGCGCGCATATATCGTCGATCGGAGGAGTGCTTTCTTGAAGCAGGAGTGAGAGTCGAGTAGCGAAGTCATCGGCTGTTTGCTTTGATTGCAGCTTTTCGACGTCTAGCTTTCTCTGTGCTGGATTGCGCGCATTCTTGGTTGCGCACAGGCGTGTACGGATCTTGGCTGCGACAAGATAATGATCCGAGTCTATATTGGCACCACGGATCGTGCGTACATCTAAAACACTGGAAGAGTGCCTTCCGTCAATCAAAACGTGATCAATTTGGTTGCGCGTCTTTTGATCAGGAGACAGCCAAGTTGCTTTATGAATATTGAGATGCTTGAATCTAGTGCTACTAACGACCATGTTTCGCGCTGCGGCAAAGTCAATCAGCCTCATTCCGTTATCGGAGGTATTGGCGTGGAGGCTGAACTTTCCGACTGTTGGACCAAAGATATTTTCTTTTCCCACCTTGGCGTTGAAGTCACCAAGCACGATTTTTGTGTCGTGGCGGGGGCTGCGCTCATAGGCCTCTTCAAGGCGCTCGTAGAAGCTGTCTTTGGTCTCATCGTCCTTATCTTCTGTCGGAGCGTGCGCACAAATCAGGCCTATGTTGAAAAATCTTGCCTTGACACGGATTATGGCAAGTCGTTCGTTCACAGGTGTGAATCGCAGAACATGATGTCGTAGTCGCTTGCCAACCACGAATCCGCATCCAAATTCGTGCTTCTCCGCATGGCCGCTGTAGTAAATATCACAGGTTGCTTGCCGTGAGCAACCCTGTCCCTTCCATCGCATTTCTTGGATTGCAGTGATATCAGCTTTGTATCTTTCTAAGATATCTCTCAGTTGGATAGAGGCACCATCCCAATTAAGGGTTCGGACGTTCCAGGTGCATATCCGTAAATCATTGTCAGTTTTTCGTTTGCGGTAGTCGTCATCAGATTTGGGGATCATATTTATCCTTTTTCTTAAACTTTTCATTGAAATTTGTTTTTACGTGATGGGCTTCAAACCCAACGCACAACCCTTTAAAGGCAGGGGGAGCCCGCCGCTCAGATTAGCCGTCAAACTAACGGTTGCCAGTTTGCCGTTTCTAGAGGACACCACGCAGAGGTTTGAGTCGACTTGAGACGAGTTCGACATGGATAATGCTGGCCTCACCAGGTTGAGGCAGTCAGACACGTTGCCATGTGAAGATCGCCCCCTTGACCCTCACGCGTTGCCTTGTGAGGATCGTCCTCAAATCAGCCTTAGCTTAGAAATATCTGCTCAGTAGGGGAGTCTAAAATATTTGAAGAAGTAGAAGTGTTAGTTTGATTAACGTTCAAACTAGTACTGAACTGTGCTATGATTTATTTTAAGCAAATTTAGCTGTTATCTGCGAAAATAATATACCGCGTCATAATAAAAAGAATTTTAAGTTGCCATGGTATACAAAGGGACTTAAAAAGCTGAAAAACCTTCGTAATAAATTTCTCAAATTGTTTAGGGCCACAAATGAGCCCCGGTATCATGAAAGTTATGTGCACTATATGCACTATATTTAATTTTCTTAATAAGTTTTTATACAAGCAATATATATTGAATGTTGAATCCTATATTAAAACTAATCCGAAAAGTTTTTGGAATTTTATTCAGTCCAAAAAAGGTGGCTCACAAATTCCTACTTCCATGTCTTTTGGAAGTAGATGCTCTACTAACATAGCTGATACGGTTAATCTGTTTGCAGATTTCTTCAAGTCTAACTTTGTTGTTGATGAGGATTTTTCCGCTGATGAGATTTTGGAGAACTGTAGCGGTCGGACTTTGGCCTCGGCGTGCGCTCGCTTGCTTTTCTTTTTGGTCGCCCTGGTTTTTATAATTTAAATTTTGAGAGCGCCCTTTTGAGGCGCTCCTGGTCACAGTGCCAGACGAGAAAAAACCAGGGCGGCCGACCCGCGTACGCGCACAACCGCACCTGTGGGTGCTACCGTCCAGGGCCCGCACGAGCTTGCGTACCACTGTGCTGCCAGTTCGGGAAGTGGGGGGGTTCGTTTCTGGGCCGGTAGCACCCCTTTGCCGCACACAAAAATTTCTCGTGCGGAATGAAAGTTTGGGGAGCTCGGCCTGTGAACTCATGTATCTGTAAATAATAAAAAAAAAGAAAAACAGAATTTTAATTTTTGAATGAGAGGGGGGGGGGGCCCTGCTCCTCCACTCAACCCCAACCGCGACTCTCATGGACCGGATGGTATGGCCCATGCCCCACGTATCCCACCCACCGTGAGGATCCGGGGCGAACATTTTGGGATCCTCCCTATTCAGAACTAATCTTCCATCCCTAACCCATTTTAATGAAAACTAGTTCATTTTATATTTTTTTTTTTTTCTCTGGGTCATTTAATACACATTATAAATTTAAATATACTTTTGAAAAAACTACAATATATATCAAAACGGTATTTGTTTCAAAATATGATATAAAAGTTGTTACATTGTCTTACTTAAGCGTAAATTTTGAGGCTCAAAGGAAATAAATGCTATATTACCGAGATTAGTTCATATCGCTTACTAAATAATTAAAGTTTTATTCATAATTTTAAGTTTTAGTTTAATTTAATGTTAAGTTTTAGTTTATTTTAAGTTTTAGTTTAATTTAATTTTTAAGTTGTAGTTTATTGTAAGTTTTAGTTTAATTTAATTTTACGTTTTAGTTTATTTCAAGTTTTCTTTTAATTAAAGTTTTAGTCTTAGTTTAGTTTTAATCAAATTACATTTTAATTTTATTTTTCTTAAATCTTGTTTAAGTCTTTGCTTAGTTTAAGTTAATTTTGTAGTTTAATTCTAGATCTAGTTTAAAAAAAAAATATTTTTTTTTTTTTTTTTTTTTTTAGTTTATATTTAAATTATTAAATAAATATTAAATATATTTGCTTGTTAGTTTTATTTAATGTTCGGTGATTTAGTTTAATTTCTTAATTTAAGTTTTAATATTAGGTTAAATTGTAATATTAGTTTAAACTTTGTTTAAGTTTAAATTTCCGTTTTTGTAGTCTTTTAAATTTAAATTTAAATTAAGTTACGATTTTTATTTCAATATAAGTTTTAGATTTAGTTTTAACTAAGTTTTAGTATTAGTTTCAGTTTTTAGTTTTGGTTTTATATATATATATGTATTTTTAAGTTTTAGCGTATCTGTGAATTGTAAATTTAGTTTAAATTTTGTAAAGTGTAAATTTACGGTTATGCTCAATTTAATTTAAAGTTTTAGCTTAGTTTAAATTGTAGCTTTAATTTTTAGTTTTAAATTTTGTTTACATTTTAAATTTTAGTTTAATTTAATTTTACGTTTTTATTTTAATTTAATTTAATTTTTAGTTTAGATGGTAACTTGATTTTAGAACTTTCGTTTAAGTTTAAACTATTAAATATATATTAGTTTTCAGATTAGTTTTAATTTCAATTTTATTTTTAGTTTTAATATATAGTTTTAATTTTAGTTTTAATATATAGTTTTAATTTTTGTTTAAGTTTAAGATATTTTTAAATTTTGGCTTATTTTAACTTATTAAAACAATATAAAATAATAAAAAATTTTTAAGTAATTTCTGTTTTTGTTTAAATTATTAAACATTAAAAGAAAAAAACTAATAAGTAAATTATTAATAATAAAAAAAATATGTGGAAGTATGGTTGTTATATATGTATGTTTGTGTTAAAAGTTGAGTTGAAGTTTTATTTTAATGTAATTTTAAGTGTTAGCTTAGATTGTAATTCGATTTTAGTCTTAGGTTAAATTGTAAGTTTAGGTTTCATTTTAGTTTAGTTCAAATTTGCGGTTATGTTATACCTTTGGTTTAAATTTAGTTTAGGTTTTTATTTTAATTTAAGTTTTATTTTAAATTGTAATGTTATTTTAGAAATTTGGTTTAAGTTTAAATTATTAAATATATATTGGTTTTTATATTAGTGTTAATATATAGGTTAAGTTATGAAAAATGTAAAAATAATAAAAAATTTTAAGTTATGAAAAATGTAAAAATACCAAAAAAAAATTTTTTTTTTTTTTTTTTTAAATAAAAGCTGTTGTTTTGTTTTTTTTTTTTTGTTTAAAAACCTGGCGACCTCATTCCCATGCCGGGGTGGTCCTGTCCGGGGTGTGATGGTTGTCTTTAAGCTGATGCTGCTGGTGTTGTTGTTGTAGCGGCACAGCGGTAGCACTAGGGCTACTTTAGCTGTGGCTGACGATGGTGCTTCTGGTGTTGTTGTGCGTTGTTGTTGCAGCGCACAGCGGTAGCGCTAGGGCTCCGTTGGCTGTGGCTGACGATGATGATGCTGGTGTTGTAGTTGTTGTTGTTGCAGCGCACAGCGGTAGCGCTAGGGCTCCGTTGGCTGTGGCTGACGATGATGATGCTGGTGTTGTAGTTGTTGTTGTTGCAGCGCACAGCGGTAGCGCTAGGGCTCCTTTGCTGTGGCTGATGATGTTGATGCTGGTGTTGTAGTTGTTGTTGTTGCAGCGCACAGCGGTAGCGCTAGGGCTCCTTTGCTGTGGCTGATGATGTTGATGCTGGTGTTGTAGTTGTTGTTGTTGCAGCGCACAGCGGTAGCGCTAGGGCTCCGTTGGCTGTGGCTGACGATGATGATGCTGGTGTTGTAGTTGTTGTTGTTGCAGCGCACAGCGGTAGCGCTAGGGCTCCGTTGGCTGTGGCTGACGATGATGATGCTGGTGTTGTAGTTGTTGTTGTTGCAGCGCACAGCGGTAGCGCTAGGGCTCCTTTGCTGTGGCTGATGATGTGGATGCTGGTGTTGTAGGGTGTTGGCCCTGAATACAACAACAACAATAAGGAGGAGAAAAACGAAAAGAAAGTTTATCAATCAACCAAAAACTTCACTTAAAATGATTTTATAAAGAAATCAATTCAAGATGGGTTAGGCTAGAAACTCACCTATTGCTTCCTTATTATGATGTTGTTGATGTTGTTGGATCTTGATGCGACCATCCTCGCTTACGGCTCACAGAGAAAAGAACGATGGCCGATCGCTGCGCTGCTGTACCACTTCGATCCGCCATCTTCGTTACCTCAGGGGTGCCAACCGAACGTCAAGTGGGTATGTTCACGTAGTGTACGTTAAGGACCATACCACACTTGACGCATGGTGTAAAAAACCATGAATAGGGTATTCATGATGCGTTTGTGCCATTACAAAACAGTTATTGTAATCAGTCAACCACGTCTTACAAGAACTGAAGGCACTACGCTTTGATGTCTTTGGCGTGAAATACCCCAAGCCGTTTGCCTGCCATATTAGTCAGTTCGTAGTAGACCGACCCCAGCTTTTTCACAATTTTAGCTTTCTCAAACACATTGGCCAGTTTTGCATTGAAGTGTTCGGACGCTTTGCTTTGGGCAAAGCTGCGACGGTATACAATTTGACCAACCTCAAAACTGGTGGGACGCGAGCGCATGTTGTAGTTCTTTTCATTTATTTCGAATGCCTTACGCAAATTCTGCCTAACCTGCTCTCTGATTAGCTCAGTTCTCTCTTCCGGCTTAATCTCCGCACTTGGGTGTTCTAGAAGATTCAATTTTCGCAACAGTTCGTAACTCGTTGCATGGCACATCATATTTTGTCCGAAAACAATAAAATAGGGCGAAAAACCAGCCGAAGAGTGAACCGAACTACGGAGAGCTGCACTAATGGAGAACAAAGCCTCATCCCAATCTTTTTGGTCGGGATGAATGTATGCGCGAACAGCAGCAATTATTGAACGATTTACACGTTCAACAGCATTGGCCTGTGGAGAGTAATTTGCTATCAGGTTATGTGTCACCCCATATTTCTTAAGGAGATCTTTGAACAGCGAGCTTCGGAATTGAACACCGTTGTCCGTCGTAATCAGTTCGGGAACCCCAAAAACAGCGAAAATTCGTTTTTCCAGGTACTCTACTATTTTCCGGGCGGTGAATGTTCGTATTGGCTCTAAGAAATGAAATTTCGAGAGGTGATCTAACACAATCAACATACCCACGTTCCCTGAGCGTGACCTGGGATATGGTCCCAAAAGGTCCACGTAGAGTCTCTGAAAGATTCGCACAGACGTAGCCTGCTGTCCCATAGGCGGACGAAGTATATAATTTGGGGCTTTAGTCTGTTTGCAAATTTCACAGGACAACACGTAATCACGCACTTGTTTTGCCATTCTGGGCCAAAAATAAAAGATTTTGAGACGGCTGAGCGTTTTTCCAATACCCCCATGTGAACTCATTGGGTGATCGTGAGCATTCACTATGAGAGCCGCTCTCAATTCTTCCGGCACCCAGAGTTTCCAGGATTGGTCCTCTTGGATGGGGTCTCCGGTTGCAAACTCGCACCGCTTGTAAACTAATCCGTCCACGATTTGGATGTCGGGCTGTTGCTGGCCTTCTAGTTGAAAGTCAGAAATCAATTTTAGGTAGGCTTCGGTTCTGAAAAACTTGGACTGAAAATCGATTGCTGGGACAGGTTCTGTCTCATTCTCGGTTAATGCTGCAATTTCAACATTCTCAGGTGAATGCACTCTAGATAGGGAGTCGGGAACAACGTTCTGACTACCTTTTCGATGACGTATAGTGAATATAAAACCCTGTAACTTCAATGCCCAGCGAGCGAGCCTGCCGTGCAAGTCGGTTTGACCCATCAACCATTTGAGCGAAGCATGATCGGTTATAACCTCGAACTCATGTCTTTCGACATATGCTCGAAACTTCTTAATGGCCATAACAGCTGCCAGACATTCTTGCTCAGAAACAGTGTAGTTTCTTTGGGCTTGATTAAACTTATGAGACATATACGCTATGGGTACTTCACTATCTTCATCATCGCGTTGAGCCAAAACGGCTCCAACTCCATATTGAGAAGCATCGCATTGGATAGAAAATGGACGCGAGAAATCTGGGCTATGCAGCACAGGAGCACTACACAGACTATTTTTGAGGGCCTCAAAAGCAGCGATGGATTCTTCGTTCCAGGCAAATGTTTTTGCTTTTTGTAGCATGTTGGTCAATGGGGTCGAAATGGATGCGTAATTGGGCACGAACCTACGGTACCATCCACAGACACCAAGAAAGCGGCGAAGTTGTCGAACCGTCTTCGGCTGAGGAAATTCTCGAATTGCTTTCACTTTGTCCGGATCCGTACTTATAGTTCCGTGTCCAATTATATGACCCAAATAGTGTATTTGTTTAAGTAAAAATTTACTTTTTTCAATATTTATGGTGAGACCAGCGTCCTGCATACATCGGGCTACCTCCTGTAACAATGAAACGTGTTCGTCAAAGGTTTCTGTGATCAGCAATAGATCGTCTAAGTAAACAAAGACCTTAGTTCTCAAGTGCGCCGGTATGACCTTGTCCATCAGTCGGGACATGGTTTGCGGTGCATTACATAGACCAAAAGGCATTGTAACGAACTGGTAAAGCGGTCGATTTGGTACTGTGAAGGCGGTCTTGTCCTTTGACGCTTCATCTAATGGAATCTGCCAGAAGGCATCTTTTAAATCCAGACTTGAAATAAATTGGGCTTTTGGAAGCCGACTGAGAATTCCATCAATGAGCGGCAGAGGATAGGCATCCTTCACAGTGACCTCATTGACCTTGCGCGCATCGAGACACAGACGAACTTTGTTGGGTTTGACGATCCATGCCACCGGAGAAGACCATGCGCTTTGAGACACCTCGATTACGCCAAGCGCTAACATACGATCAACTTCAGCAAACAGAAGTTTTTCGACACCAGGAGACACCGAGAAATGCCGTTGTTTGACTGGTTTAGCATCTCTTACGTCAATGACATGACTTATTAAACTGGTGCGGCCTAAGCCTTGTTCGGAAAAAGACGGAAACAATAATATGGTGGCGTGCAGCCGTGCTTGTTGACGAGCATCCAATACGTGGTGATTTGAGCTCACTTCGGAAATGTCACACGCTGACTGAGAAAGGGAATTTTCCCAGAAAAGGTCGCTAGCCAAACCAAACGCCTTAACAAAGTCGACACCCAAGTACAAGTCTTGAGACAAAGTTGGAACAATCAAAAATTTAAGCTGTTTGGTGACGCCTTTATAGGTGATCAGAGTGTCAACCACACCTGCCGAAAAATGATTCGTCCCATCCGCTGTCTTCAATTTAGCCGAATACTTTAACCACTTCAGCTGCTTGTTAGCCATAATTTTATGTGCCAAATTGTTGGCTATGCAGCTGACAGAAGCGCCAGTATCGACTAAACCTACCAACATTTCACCGGCTAATGAGACCGGGGCATAGGGGCGAATATCATTTTCGGGAGCCGAAGTCAACAACGCCGAACAAACCAATTTTTTAAGCGCTCTGATTTTCTTCCAAAATCGTCTCAACCTTGCAGTCGAGCGCCTCCTCCGCTTAGGTTCTGGATGACTTTTGCGTTCCTCCTCCTGAAAAATTCTCCTTCTCGCTGCCTGGTATTCTGACCATCTAATATGCCATGGTTTGAACTGCCGAAGAGGAGTCACCGAGCGAGGCTGTTCGCGTTTTAAAATTTTTAAAGGTAATATTTGTACATCAGGGTTTTTGTCAGTTTGACACCCAGCATCACAACTTATTGTGGTGCTGGTGGGGGGTCTAAAAAATCAAAATTATCAATAATATTATTATTACGGGGCCGCACAGGTCCGGGCGTCAGCTCAGAAACGTGACGCTGATTTGGAGGATTTCTAGTATTTCTACCGTATTCCTCGTCCAACAGTTCACGTCTCTGAACTAACGTCCGCAACTGGCTTATGCTGTTGATGCTTACGTAGAGCAAACTACGTCTCACATCTAAACGCAAATTTCTTTGCAAAATCCCCAGCAGGGCGTCGGAATCCATAGGGCTCTGCGATCTATCGGTTAATTGCAATATGGCCTCATAGAATTCATCAAACTTTTCGTCGTAGCGCTGCTTGCGGCTGCGCACCAAATCCATTATGTCGAGGTCGTTTCGACGATCTCGAAATTGGCTACGCAACTCAGCACACAGGGCGAACCACTCAACCCTAGCAACGCTTCGGTGATAGCGCCAGAACCAGTCCAATGCCTTACCCGTGAACAGCATATGGGCGTAGCAGCACAGGCTCCCAAAATCTCCTCGCAGACTTTGCACCGTCAGGGCCTGGATTCTGTAAATAAATTTATCTACAGTTAATGCATCGTCTTTTCCCGAAAATGTGATTTTCCAGTTATTAATCGCATTTGCCACATTTTCCGACGTTGCAAATTCTGCGGGAGGTCGTGGAATCCCGATGCCACCGTGCCCATAATGACTTGGGGTGTGGTGCCTTGGATGACCCTGCGCCTCACCTTGGTGCTGATAGGGATGATTCGTAATTCCGGGATTTAAATTTGGTGGAGGTCTCGATAAAAATTGCATATCCGGTTGCAGAACCCTAGGAGAATCCGAACCCTGCAGAGGATTCTGTACATGGCTGGACTTTAACTGCAGCTTTGAGAGTTCGATTCGAACGGCCTCGTTTATCAAATGTTGCAACTGCGAATCGGAAACCGACGGTTGAGCAGCAGCATTTCGATGCGGAGTACGCTCGATCGACTCTCTCGGCGCGGGTTGCACTCCTGATAGGTTCAAACTATGCGATTTGTTGACCCCAAAATCTTGGCTTACTAAATTCCGTTGACTCCTAGTAACTGGACGCTTTTTGGGTACCGCCCCTAGAGTTGGTACTTCTAACAACTGGGATGTGGGTGCGTTTGGCGGAATGGCTTGTGGCATGGTTTGCAAAACCGGCAGGTAAGGCTTCAGCTTTTTAGGGCTACAAAGCGCGCGACACATAGGGCAACTGTGTGCCTCCGCAATCCATTTTTGTATGCAATCGTTATGAAAAACATGAAGACATGGTGTCATTACGACATCATCATGTTGTCCATAAGCCAGCTTACAGATACTGCACGCAGCCTCACCACCATCCGACAAACTCACCAGGTCCTCGTTACTGTGGTGCAATGGCATAGTTATAATAAAAAACAACTGAACTTTAATATAAGGTAATCAATTTTAAGATTAGTGAAATTTATCCACCGTTTGTCGAGAAGAAACAAAACAAATATTCTTGTTGGTAATAACTGCTAAACGTATAAATGTGTATTATATATTTCATGGTTCGGGATGGAAGACTGAACCGACTTATTTAGAGCGCCGTGGCCGGAATCGAGTGTCCGAACAGAGCTCCCAAAACAAAAACAAAAGAAAAAAAATGTTTGGAACCCGAAAAATTGGTTTTTAAAATTTCGGGCCCCACGTTGGGCGCCATTTTGTAGCGGTCGGACTTTGGCCTCGGCGTGCGCTCGCTTGCTTTTCTTTTTGGTCGCCCTGGTTTTTATATGTAATTTAAATTTTGAGAGCGCCCTTTTGAGGCGCTCCTGGTCACAGTGCCAGACGAGAAAAAACCAGGGCGGCCGACCCGCGTACGCGCACAACCGCACCTGTGGGTGCTACCGTCCAGGGCCCGCACGAGCTTGCGTACCACTGTGCTGCCAGTTCGGGAAGTGGGGGGGTTCGTTTCTGGGCCGGTAGCACCCCTTTGCCGCACACAAAAATTTCTCGTGCGGAATGAAAGTTTGGGGAGCTCGGCCTGTGAACTCATGTATCTGTAAATAATAAAAAAAAAGAAAAACAGAATTTTAATTTTTGAATGAGAGGGGGGGGGGCCCTGCTCCTCCACTCAACCCCAACCGCGACTCTCATGGACCGGATGGTATGGCCCATGCCCCACGTATCCCACCCACCGTGAGGATCCGGGGCGAACATTTTGGGATCCTCCCTATTCAGAACTAATCTTCCATCCCTAACCCATTTTAATGAAAACTAGTTCATTTTATATTTTTTTTTTTTTCTCTGGGTCATTTAATACACATTATAAATTTAAATATACTTTTGAAAAAACTACAATATATATCAAAACGGTATTTGTTTCAAAATATGATATAAAAGTTGTTACATTGTCTTACTTAAGCGTAAATTTTGAGGCTCAAAGGAAATAAATGCTATATTACCGAGATTAGTTCATATCGCTTACTAAATAATTAAAGTTTTATTCATAATTTTAAGTTTTAGTTTAATTTAATGTTAAGTTTTAGTTTATTTTAAGTTTTAGTTTAATTTAATTTTTAAGTTGTAGTTTATTGTAAGTTTTAGTTTAATTTAATTTTACGTTTTAGTTTATTTCAAGTTTTCTTTTAATTAAAGTTTTAGTCTTAGTTTAGTTTTAATCAAATTACATTTTAATTTTATTTTTCTTAAATCTTGTTTAAGTCTTTGCTTAGTTTAAGTTAATTTTGTAGTTTAATTCTAGATCTAGTTTAAAAAAAAAATATTTTTTTTTTTTTTTTTTTTTTTTTTTTTTTTAGTTTATATTTAAATTATTAAATAAATATTAAATATATTTGCTTGTTAGTTTTATTTAATGTTCGGTGATTTAGTTTAATTTCTTAATTTAAGTTTTAATATTAGGTTAAATTGTAATATTAGTTTAAACTTTGTTTAAGTTTAAATTTCCGTTTTTGTAGTCTTTTAAATTTAAATTTAAATATAAATTTAAATTAAGTTACGATTTTTATTTCAATATAAGTTTTAGATTTAGTTTTAACTAAGTTTTAGTATTAGTTTCAGTTTTTAGTTTTGGTTTTATATATATATATGTATTTTTAAGTTTTAGCGTATCTGTGAATTGTAAATTTAGTTTAAATTTTGTAAAGTGTAAATTTACGGTTATGCTCAATTTAATTTAAAGTTTTAGCTTAGTTTAAATTGTAGCTTTAATTTTTAGTTTTAAATTTTGTTTACATTTTAAATTTTAGTTTAATTTAATTTTACGTTTTTATTTTAATTTAATTTAATTTTTAGTTTAGATGGTAACTTGATTTTAGAACTTTCGTTTAAGTTTAAACTATTAAATATATATTAGTTTTCAGATTAGTTTTAATTTCAATTTTATTTTTAGTTTTAATATATAGTTTTAATTTTAGTTTTAATATATAGTTTTAATTTTTGTTTAAGTTTAAGATATTTTTAAATTTTGGCTTATTTTAACTTATTAAAACAATATAAAATAATAAAAAATTTTTAAGTAATTTCTGTTTTTGTTTAAATTATTAAACATTAAAAGAAAAAAACTAATAAGTAAATTATTAATAATAAAAAAAATATGTGGAAGTATGGTTGTTATATATGTATGTTTGTGTTAAAAGTTGAGTTGAAGTTTTATTTTAATGTAATTTTAAGTGTTAGCTTAGATTGTAATTCGATTTTAGTCTTAGGTTAAATTGTAAGTTTAGGTTTCATTTTAGTTTAGTTCAAATTTGCGGTTATGTTATACCTTTGGTTTAAATTTAGTTTAGGTTTTTATTTTAATTTAAGTTTTATTTTAAATTGTAATGTTATTTTAGAAATTTGGTTTAAGTTTAAATTATTAAATATATATTGGTTTTTATATTAGTGTTAATATATAGGTTAAGTTATGAAAAATGTAAAAATAATAAAAAATTTTAAGTTATGAAAAATGTAAAAATACCAAAAAAATTTTTTTTTTTTTTTTTTAAATAAAAGCTGTTGTTTTGTTTTTTTTTTTTTGTTTAAAAACCTGGCGACCTCATTCCCAGGCCGGGGTGGTCCTGTCCGGGGTGTGATGGTTGTCTTAAAGCTGATGCTGCTGGTGTTGTTGTTGTAGCGGCACAGCGGTAGCACTAGGGCTACTTTAGCTGTGGCTGACGATGGTGCTTCTGGTGTTGTTGTGCGTTGTTGTTGCAGCGCACAGCGGTAGCGCTAGGGCTCCGTTGGCTGTGGCTGACGATGATGATGCTGGTGTTGTAGTTGTTGTTGTTGCAGCGCACAGCGGTAGCGCTAGGGCTCCGTTGGCTGTGGCTGACGATGATGATGCTGGTGTTGTAGTTGTTGTTGTTGCAGCGCACAGCGGTAGCGCTAGGGCTCCTTTGCTGTGGCTGATGATGTTGATGCTGGTGTTGTAGTTGTTGTTGTTGCAGCGCACAGCGGTAGCGCTAGGGCTCCTTTGCTGTGGCTGATGATGTTGATGCTGGTGTTGTAGTTGTTGTTGTTGCAGCGCACAGCGGTAGCGCTAGGGCTCCGTTGGCTGTGGCTGACGATGATGATGCTGGTGTTGTAGTTGTTGTTGTTGCAGCGCACAGCGGTAGCGCTAGGGCTCCGTTGGCTGTGGCTGACGATGATGATGCTGGTGTTGTAGTTGTTGTTGTTGCAGCGCACAGCGGTAGCGCTAGGGCTCCTTTGCTGTGGCTGATGATGTTGATGCTGGTGTTGTAGGGTGTTGGCCCTGAATACAACAACAACAATAAGGAGGAGAAAAACGAAAAGAAAGTTTATCAATCAACCAAAAACTTCACTTAAAATGATTTTATAAAGAAATCAATTCAAGATGGGTTAGGCTAGAAACTCACCTATTGCTTCCTTATTATGATGTTGTTGATGTTGTTGGATCTTGATGCGACCATCCTCGCTTACGGCTCACAGAGAAAAGAACGATGGCCGATCGCTGCGCTGCTGTACCACTTCGATCCGCCATCTTCGTTACCTCAGGGGTGACAACCGAACGTCAAGTGGGTATGTTCACGTAGTGTACGTTAAGGACCATACCACACTTGACGCATGGTGTAAAAAACCATGAATAGGGTATTCATGATGCGTTTGTGCCATTACAGAACGTTGATTCATTTACTGATCTGGGCTCAATGACCTTATCTGTTAGTGATGTCCTGGAGCATCTTATTGAATTGAAAAGTTCTTTCAAAGCAGATATTGATGGATTTGCTTCCATTTTCCTTCTAAATTGTGCTTACTCTTTAGCTGCTCCCTTATGTGAAATTTTTAATAAATCCCTATCTGAAGGTGTTTATCTAAAGTGTTGGAAAATTGCTTCTATCACCCCTATCTTTAAATCAGGCAAAAAAAATCTTATTGCTAATTATCGTCCAATTTCGAAATTATCAAACGTTTCTAAGCTGTTCGAAAGTATAATTAAATCCAAACTTTATTTTTTAATAAAACGCCATATTTGCCCTGAGCAGCATGGTTCTTTTGTTGGTCGCTCCACGGTAACAAACCTTTCAGTGTTCTCTGAGTTTTGCATATCATCCTTTGAGCTCGGTAATCAAGTGGATGTAGTATATACCGATTTTTCGAAAGCCTTCGACAGAGTTTCGCACAAGTTGCTGCTTTTGAAATTGTCGAAAATGAGCTTTCACTCTGCTTTGTTGAATTGGATGCATTCTTATGTATTGGATAGAATGTGTTGTGTTAGGATTAACAATGTTAATTCTTTTGAATTTGCTGCATCCTCGGGTGTTCCTCAAGGGAGTATTTTGGGACCAATGTTCTTTATGCTTTTTATAAATTACGTTTTCAAATGCTTTAAACAGTCGCGATTTCTACTTTATGCAGATGACCTTAAAATTTTTAAGAAAATATCTTGTTTGGCAGATGCTTTTCACTTGCAGTCTGATTTAAACAGGCTTGTGAAGTGGAGTGAAGTCAATGGTCTGGCTCTGAACTTATCTAAGTGTTACCATATGACCTTCTCTAAACTGACTTTACATACCATAATCAATTCATATTATCTCACTAATATCCCACTTCAATCAACCAATTCTTTTAAAGATCTTGGAGTTGTGTTTGATTCTAAATTTACGTTTAATGATCATTTAAACTTCCTTATTCCTAAGCCATATTCTATGCTCGCTTTCATTCGCAGAAACAGCTTAGAGTTTTCTGATCCCCACACTTTAAAAATACTATACAATTCGTTTGTTAGGTCAAAGTTAGAATATTCTTCCTTTATCTGGAGCCCGAATTTTATTAATTCTACTAATAGACTGGAAAGAATTCAAAAAACTTTTTCAAAGTTCGCTTTGCGTTCTTTAAATTTTAATGAACAGCTTCCGCCATATAATTCACGGTTATTGCTTTTAGGGCTTAAATCGCTTGAGTCTAGGCGTAAGATTGCCTCTCTTATATTTGTGTATGATTTGGTTTCTGGAAATATTGACTGTCAATCGCTCTTATAATGTATTCTGTTTAATATTCCATCCAGACAACTCAGATATTATAAATTATTTTTTATAAAACAATGCAAAGTAAACTATGCTCTATTTGAGCCTTTGACTAGGGCATTGTCCCTTTTTAATGAGTTATCGTCTAATAATGATTTAGATCTCTCTGTACCAAAAATTACTTTTAAAAATTCAATCAACAATTTATTCGTAGTTTAACTTTAGTTAGTTAATGTATGCTTGCACTAAATAATTTAAGTATTTATTATTGTGTGTTATATTATAGTCTGTAAGGATATTATATTCCATTAGACTCAATAAATGAAATGAAATGAAATGAAAGAGATATAAAATAATCATTAACAGTCAGGTTGAATTTGGCAGTTAAATGTTTGCTTATCTATAATGCAAAGATCCTTCAAGTTTTTCCATAGAACCCTTGGGCGGAACAGATTTCTTCAGTTTAGCAGCGTAATATTTTATTTTTGATTGCCTTATTATAGCAATTGAAACATTCCTAGAACTCCTATAGTTTTTCCACTTCTCAGGTGAAGGGTTCTTTTTCCATATGTTCCGCAATATATTTAGTTTTTTTATGGCAAACTGAATCCGATTCATGAACCACGGACAAGACATATTTATTACATTAACGGTTTTTTGAGGAACATGATCAACAAATAGATCATTTATTGCATTTGTAAATAAAGCTACTTTATCAACAATATAAGGACAAAACCACACATCATTCCATGGAATTAAAGACAGGTCACACAAAAGAAACTGGGAGTCAATCGACTTAAAATCACGATACGAGAACGTGTTAGACATAACAGAACGAGACAGATTAATCCCAAGTGTGTAAAAAATTAGACCATGGTCCGTCAAGAAATAAATTTGGTCAAACAATAAAACGGCTGAAATGTCAGAAACAATAAAATAATCAAGAAGACTAGGACGATCATTAGACGAAAAACGTGTAGGCAGAGTATTATTTAAAACAGAGAGACCAACAGATGCAATATTGTCATATATACTACGTGTAGAGATGCCTTCACGTAAAAGATTAACATTAAAATCACCACATATAACAAAATGGTTAAAGTCTATTGAATGATCTGACAATTCCTAAAAATAAGAGTCAAGACTATTGCACTTATTTGGATTATATACACAAGACACGAATACATTTATATTAATGTTAGCTAAACATATATTCAGGTAGTCAACAGGACTAGAAATCTTTTATTTATTATTTTAGCTTTTAGGTTACATCGGCAGTAAATTGCTACCCCACCTCCTCTTCTTCCGTGCCTATCAGTAGAGTAGCTATGCCGGTTCTGGGCCAAAATCGCGTGTATTTTCTTATGGGCCTCAAAATTCACAAAATTGTGCCCGACTGCGCAGTCGGCGTCGCTGCCCGGCCGATACGATTGTAGGGTGACGAGCAGTCGGCGTCGCTGCCGAAGCATGTAGTTGTTGTTGCAAATGGAAGATAAGCGTGGCGACTGCAACGTGTGTTGAGTACTGTGCAGCTCAGGCGTGAGCGCAGAACTTGAGGGTGATTGTGCTGTGCGCAGTAGGGGTCGGGGTGAGGGTTGGGTGGAGGCGGCGGCGGCGTGCGTCGGGGGCGGTGCGGGCGGTGGGGGTAAGTGTTTACACCGGTCGACACCGAAACATGTTGTTGTTATTGCAATTCACATGTGCGCAGCTTGTATTGGTTGATGAGACCGATAGTAGGGTGACGAAAATATAATTGTTGCCAAAAATGAAGATAAGCGTGGCAACAGCAGCAGCAGCTTGGGTTGGCTAATTTAAAGGCAAAGTATGAAAGCGGTATAGGCGAAGCGTCCCCGTAAGCTTAAACTTGAGAGTGTTGTTGTTGTTGTTGTTGTTGTTGTTCTAAATTGAAGATAAGCGTGGCAACAGCAGCAGCAGCTTGGGTTGGATAATTTAAAGTCAAAGTATGAAAGCGGCAAAGGCGGAGCGTCACCGTAACCTCGAACTTGAGAATACAAACCATGACCATACTCAACTATGTCGATATAAATAAAACAAAAACAGGTTGATTTATACATTTTTATTTTTTGTTTATTATCAATTAAAATTACATATCTTATAATATATTGTTTAGTATTTTTTTATTTAATTTTAAAAATATGCATATAACACTAAATTGTACATTTAATATTTAAACATTTAAATTAGGTATATTAATTTATTGCGTACTATTTATATTTTGAATTGAAATCTTAAAAATATCTTAGGCTGAATCCATAATATTAAAATGACCCCACGGTAACGTTTCATAGCTATTTGCAATCAAAAATCGCTTATCATCATGAGGACTTAGCGCGAGTTTTGATTGTGTAATTGTGCTAACTTTGTGTTTACGTGATTGTATCAAATTTTGTTGAACTATTTTTTCAATATTTTTGTTGAGACAATCAACATAGTCATCATATGTAATTTCAGTCTTGACTATGTTTAACTTAACACCTTTCGCTTTTTTTGCTGCATCTTCACCCTCTACACGTACTGCGTACATTTTAGAGCGAAGCCCAACAAATTCAGTCATAATACGACCATTATTATCATCTTTCATGGGAACCAACACTTTTTTATTCACATGTGGAATGTTATAAATATTCTCGAGGGGATAGTCGCTTGTATCAAAATATAATAAACAATCGCGTTTAATGATTTGATACAAGTCATTACAAGTCACCTCATAAATTAGAGAATCTGTATCGGTGTAACAAATGGTACAATTGGAGCCAAATTGGGGAGCCATATAACCATAGTGAAAATCATAAATTGTTGTTTCAGCCAAGTTTAAAATACACATACCTACATATATAGGTTTATTAAAAAATATTTCAGTCTTATTTAGCTCAATGGCCATTAGATTTTCCTCAAATATTGTTGAGGCTTTAAACTCAGGCTTAGCAATAAGGGCTTGAGCTCCATATCGACCAAACCAACTCGTCGTCAATTTGACAATACTATGTTTCCGAATGTTTTCCATAGTTTTACCAAACACAGCATTATTCATGAGTTTGAAAAGGTTTTTTTGGTGTAATATGTTCAGGACAAAAAGGGAGATCTTTGTGGTAATCATAAATATTACTTGGATATTCTAGATCCACTTCAAGAATATAACCAACATTGGAATCATCAGATATAGCCTCAACATTTAAATTGTTGATATCTAACACCCAATCGAACTCGCCGTGTGGGAGAAATTGTGACATTGCCCAACCATATTGATTGTTAATATCATAATACATTAAGTATTTAGATGGTTGGGCTTCAACATAATCACTCATGTACTTATTGTTGGCTTTCACATATCTCTTAGTACACTGACTGAGACCTCCACGAATACCTCGCTCTACAAACATGAGCATATCAACATCAGTCAATAGCTCAAGGGTTATATCGGTATGCTTAAGCATCGCATCCCATGTATAACCAGGTAGGGTGAAATAATGTGCGGGATCTAAGCCATATGTTTTATGACAACTTGCACGGAATTGTTCAAAAACATCAGCCAATAACAGCACATCAGTTTTTAAGTAAATATCTGAATATTCGCCCAAATTATTGATATTTAATTCAGTCCAGAATTTTTGCGCATGAGCAAAATCCTCTGGGCTGATGTTTGCATCATTAAGTTTATTATAGAAATTGTTTATTTCAGGCAGTGATGTATCCAAAAATTTAGCTTCATCATCGCAGTAATCGTATGGGAACACACCAAAATTTAGCTTGATCATCGCAGTAATCGTATGGGAACACACCCTTACAAGTCAACAAATTAAATTGTGAGTTAGTTAAATTTTCAAATTCTGATTTTAATATTGGAAAAATATTCAAATATGAGGCTACAGTTTCTAAGCTACTCGCCATAAATCTAAAAGAATCAATAAATCGATATCTAATTGCATATTCGTCAATGCGCTTAGTGAACGAAATATAGCGTTCTTTGTTTATGGGTAGAAGATCAATTCGACCCTTTAAATCTGTAGCCAAATTTTTAAATATAAAATGTGAGTCATAACCAGAGAGATTATGAAAAATTATTGGTATTTTATGTGTATCCTTGAAGTTAACATTGCAAGCCATATGAGCTGGACCCCGGTAAATACCTGTAAGATGACAATGGTCACGCACTTTAACATCATCGTCAGTAAATGATTTTTCACATATATGGCATGTGTTAGCAAGCGTGAAATTTTGAATTTGTTGGGCAGACATTTGCTCCATGGGTAGAGGACAAAGAAAGACCGTTTCAATTCAGCAAATTGATTCAATTCTGAAACGAACCATTTAATACAATCTGCACCGCGATAGCTTTTATAAAACGACAACGTGGGGTCATCTACGCACTTAATATAAAAGCCTACACTATATGGAATATGCTTTTGGTATGAATTTCCAACATTAGATTTTGCTAAAATGCATTCCAAGTCAGCATATACCACAAATGGAGAGATTATTTTATTACTAAAATTCTTAAAATGCACATACTTCTCCGCTTTCGTCGGCATCCGTATCTTACAATCATTCAGCTTGCTGCAGTCCTCGGTGTGCTGCTCCAACTTGATTTCAGAGTTGAAATAATGGAGACATCGGTCACAAAAATTCTTGATGCTCGTTGTTGGATGCCTGGCTAGATAATAGTTTGCTAAGGTCTTTTATCCATACATAATGATATGTGATTGGTTCATCATCATAGTCGCCAGCATCATCACCATCATCGTTGTTGTTATCTGCTTCCTCATAATATCTGCTCTGTACCATAAGCAAGTTAACATGACGATCCATCTTCTCTTTGGTTAGATAAGAGGGTAAAACAATTAACTTTCCTCTATTTTGTTTCAAAATATAAATGTTGATAGAAATATTGTTTTGCCTCTCAAATCTGGGGACCTGCTTCACTGTTACCGGAAATTGAATGTTCGTCAAATCAAGGCTGTCACGGTAATGCGGGTATTCTGTCATACGATAAACATGTCCATTCTCAGCTGGGTACAGAGCAGATATAAAAGCCCAAGCAAAGCATGCATCATCATTTTTTACGTTGATACATGCTTTCTTGTTATAGATCTGTGTTGGAAGTGGAACATATGATGAGCCCAGCTGTGAAGTAAATTTGTTGATGTTGACAGCTAAGTTTAATATTGCTGTCAACGCCCATCCGCTGTCCCTTTCCTGGAACTCTTAAAGCTTTTTTAGGAGGTTATTTTGAACATGCTCCATAAACCAATCGTCGATATCAGTTTCTTGACAAATAGAAGCATTTTTAGTGGTTAGGAATTTCAATTCACTAATTTCCTCATTAGCTCTAATGACTCGAAATTCACCACAAAATATTGTATTTACTTTTAGAAACGTGAATTTTGACAACGGTTTTTTTATAATTCGTTTGAAGAGTCCTGCGCAATCCTCTAAGAACAACTTCGAATCTTTGTGAGCCAAGTTAGTGAAGGCTCCAGCACATGCTCTGAAAATTAAAATAAGGTTTAAATTAATATATTATATTAAATTAAATTAAATAATATGCTGATGAAATTATTTAAAAATGACACTTACCGTCCACTGAACGCTGATTCAATTTCCACCCATTTAATACGGATAGAGGCCCAACTCGTCCTATATGCCGTTCGGGAAAGACCTGCACCTGTAGTAGAGTGAAGCACCTTTAACTTGGTGCGGTAACTTTCAACCAACAGAATTGCGCATGTAGCATTCTGTTTCGCTCCAACATTTGTTGCTTTTCGTAAAATATTACGAAGGATTATCAATTGTTTGGAGCACTCTTTAATGCTCTGAATAACGAGCGCACGATTATTTACAGCATTCTCATATGCCGATTTTACAATTTCAACAATGTTTGTTATGCGTTGTGCCATTTTAAGTAATGAATGTTCCAACTCAACGTTTAAACACGAATTAAACAAAATTTAGTAGGCCAATTTTTCAGTTTTTAATTATGCTTTATTTATTTTCAATGCGTTCGCAATCAAAGCCGAAAGAAGACTGAATACAGCTCATTCTGTTTTTTGTTCATGTGTTGGAAATGACGCAGCTTCACAAGCATTTTACCACGGTTGCATTCCAACACATGAAATCTTACACTACAATAGTACTAAACTACAATACTGCCACAGTTCGGCCATCCTGACATGAAATCGTCCCGATTTATGACTTATTTAAATCCGCGTCCTGTATCCAGGGTTTCATATTTGCCACTTCCCATGTCCCCTCGTAAGGAATCTGAGTTAATTGAAATCCATCCACGTCCGTTACAACGTATCTATCATTTGGCAGTATTTTCTTTACTTTATACGGCCCCTTATATTTCGGTAATAACTTTTTACTAACTCCTGGTGTGCTAACAAAATTCTTTACCATAACGTAATCACCTATATTAAATGATCTTTCTGTACGACTACTATTTTTTGTCAACTCATTTTGTTTTTGGTATTTTGCAATATTTTTACTTGCTGAAGTTCTTAGTTGTCCTATGTCAACTCTCTCCGCTGCATCAGTTAGCTCTGCTAAACGTTCTTTCAAAAAATCTACAATTATTCCTCTCTGCCTTAACCCAAATAAAAGTTCGGAGGGGGCCTTGCCTGTACTACGATTAATAGTATTATTCAGTGCGAATTCTAACTCCGGCAGAACTTTATCCAGTGAAAACTGAGTGCCCGCATTGGTACTTTTAGCGATCATTGGTCCAAGACACCTGTTTACTCTCTCTACTTGTCCATTCGCTTGTGGTGACCCAGTCGCGATCTTAATGTGTTGTACATTTTTGTCAATCAAAAATTCTTTGAAGTCGTCAGACGTAAAAGCACTTCCTCGATCAGACACTAGCACTTCTGGACGACTGTAAGTGTTAAAGTAATTTTTTAAACAACTTATCGCTTCTTTAGTATCTGTTGACCTAACTGCATACAGTCTAGTAAACTTCGTAAATGCGTCAATTATTAAAAACACATATTTTTTTTGAGCCATCTTTAATTTTACCGGACCGAAATGGTCAATATGAATAGTCTTAAACGGGACATCTCCCTTCGGGATACTGTGTAACATGCCCTCATGTCTTCCAGATTTTGACGAAAACACGATGCACTTCAAACAATTGCCTATATGTTGTACCACTTTTTCTTTCATTTTCGGAAACCAATACGTTTTTGTTACCGCCTCTAAAACCTTATCTCTTCCCCTATGGCCCATTTCATCATGGTATAGCCGCAAAACATTCTCTTCCATCATTTTTGGTACATAAAACAAAACTTTATTACCATGTTTTTTATATACTAACCCATTTCTCATTTCAAATGATTTACTTTCCTTTTCTTCTAAATCCCTTTTTAACTTTTCTATCGTTTCATCTTTGCTCTGACTAATTGATAAATTTTGTTCGAATGTATTACCAACCAATACCAAAACACTTGATACCCTACTTAGCGCATCGACGTGTTGCATTCTGGACCCTTCCCTATGTACTATCGTATAATCATATTCTTCTAAATCTAAAGCCCATCGCGCTATTCTTGCATTGATCTCTCTTTTGTTTAACGTCAAAGTCAACGAACTACAATCTGTAAGGATTTTAAAATGTCTTCCTTGCAAATAAATTTTAAATCTACGTAACGCATAAATAATAGCTAGGGTTTCTAGCTCGAAACTGTGATACCTAGACTCTGCATCGGTTGCTTGTTTCGAAAAATAAAACACGGGGTGAAAATATCCGTCGTTTCCTTTTTGCAAAAGAATAGCTCCAAAACCAATTGAACTAGCGTCGCAATGAAGCTCAGTTTCCCTTTGAGGGTCATAAATTGCCATTACCGGTGCCTCAACTAACGTTCTTTTTAATTCTTCAAAACATTTAATTTCTTCTTCTCCAAATTTAAATGGTACATTCTTTCGTACTAGTTTATAAAGTGGCTGTGCCTTAAGCGAAAAATCTTTAACGAATCTCCTGAAATAGGAGCACAAGCCCAAAAAACCCTGCACACCCTTAACACTTTGAGGAATTGGAAAATCTAACACCGCTTTAATGTTCTTATCATCAGGCTGAATACCATCTTTTGACACTCTATATCCTAAATAGCACAATTCCGATTCCATAAATTTACATTTATCAATTCGCAACTCCAATTTGTTTTTTACTAGTATGTCAAACACTTCTCCCAAAATTTTAAAATGTTCTTCTTCTGATTCAGTTGCTATCATCATATCATCCAAGTATATCGCTACTTTTCCCTGTCGGACCAAACTATTAAAAACTTTATTAATAAACCTCTGAAAGGTTGACGGCGCATTTCGTAATCCAAATGGCATCTTTAAAAATTCGTATTGCCCCATCGGAGTCACGAACGATGTGTATTTAACTGACTCTTCACTCATTTTAACATGATAAAAAGCACTTTTGAGGTCAAGTAGAGAGAATATTTTCTTATTCGCTAATTTGTCAATCATGTCCTCTATAAGAGGTAAAGGATAATTATCTTTGTGTGTTACTTTATTTAATACCCTATAATCCACGCACAATCGGATGTCGCCTGTCTTTTTTTTTACCAATACAATCGGGGATGCATAATCAGAACTACTATGCCTAATAACTTTTTTGTCCATTAGCTCGTCTAAAATTTCTTGTACTTTTTCTTTCTCATAATAAGACAGTCTACGAGGAGAACAATAGAAGGGCTTCTCATTATTCAATAATAATTTCATGTCACATTTTGTTTCGGGTTCATCAGGACGATCACAGTACAAATATTTTTCTTTAAAAAAAATTCGAAATTTTTCTTTCATATAAGGAGTCAACTCATTATTATTAATATATACATTACACTCATCATTTTGTATTTCAATCGACATCAAGTCTATCCACTCATTTTCTACATTATCATTATTTACTTTAAATTCATTTAAACAATCTTTCAATTTTAACTGCAATTGAGCTTTCTTTAAAAAATTCGTACCTAGTAATACTGAATAATTCATTGTTTCATTTGGAACGACATATAAATTCATTTCAATATTTTTGTTTTCATATAAAATTTTTACTTTTATTTCACCAATTATTGTAAGTTGACTTTTATTTATTCCAAAGTATTTTTTACATAAAACTTCATTATTTTTATTTATTAATACATCAGGCACGAACTTGTGGCATATCAAACTGACTGAACTCCCTGTATCAATTAGGCTTCCTAAAGAAATATTATAACTTACACCAATACTTTCACAATTAATAGTATACAATAAATTCCTTACATACTCATTAGCTCCATCCTCAATAATTTGATAAACCGAACGTACACGACGCTTGGGACATGCAGCTGCAAGATGTCCAAACTCTGCACACACATGACATGCACCAAGTTCCCTCTTTGGTTTACGACACTCATTCGCCATATGTCCAATGGAATTACAGTTGAAGCATCTTTTATCCGATCCTGTGGTCCTCGGTTTCCCCTCTGTCGATGACACCTGATGATTGACATTTTCTGCTGCATTGGCTCTCCTTAAACTAATTTTTTTAAAAGCTTGTAGCATTTCTGTCGAGTCCTTAAATCTCTGCATTCGAGCTTGGGAGCGTAACATTTCATCGGGTATGCCCTCGACCAAATATTCGACTAAATCTTGTTCATCAATTGCTAACTTATTGGCCATGATAGTTTTGTCATACAAATATTCTTGAAAGATCTCGTTTACCCTCCACTTTCTATTCTCAAACTCTCGTTTAAATGTCAATCGACTTGTATGATCTTCAAAAAATATTTCCATTTCAGTCAATAGCTTGTCACATGGAACACTCAATAGATCAATTCGAGACTGAAACCACTTTAAAGCTCTTCCTCTTAATTTTGCAGCCATCAATGCTTTCATATTATGTTCATCTAAATTGTAAACAACCTGAGCATTTTTTAACTGGAGCTTCCAATGAAGAAAATTGCTCTCAGCACCGTGAAATTCAGCAACCAACTCTTTCGCAAAACCAAAATTTGCTCCAGAATCCACTTTAATACTTTGCTTTTTACCTTCAATGTTTTTCTCACGCTTTAACATATCATTCTCTCTTTGTAGCAGCTCTTGTTCTTTTTCCTTTAACTGCAATTCTCGTTTCAATATTCCAATCTCACGTTCCATTAGCCAAATTTCATTTGCACGTTCATTTCCCAAACTGTCATTTCTATTTTTTCCTTTAATGTTGCCACCTCCAGTCATTTTTATACAATTGTCTGCTTCACTGCTTTCGTTGGTTTTTTCCATGTCGCTCTCTTCGGCACTATTTTCGAAGTGACTCTCGCTGTCCCTTTCATATGTATGTAGTTCATGGTTTTCTCCTTCATCATCAACCATCTGCTCGCCGTCGCTCATTAGTTTTGCATTTGGATTTTCCTCCTTATTTCGCTCATTGTCACACTCATCATTAACACTCAGTTTTTTCCCAGTTTGTTTGCTGTCACTCATCCGCTCGTCAAACATGCCGTTTTCAAAGTACGCATTGAGATCTTGTGTTTCTATCTGCTGCTTTCCAACGGCTTTTTTGTCGATGCTTTCGATATGTGCGTCGGTATTTTTTGTGTCTGTGTGCTGCTTTTCAACGTCTTTTTTTCCGGCTGCCGACATTTTGTTGACGTCAGCGTCACATTTTTGTTCATCGTCAATTATTTCAAAATATGATTTTTTAATACCTTCGCGCACATTTTCTGGCATTTGCATTAACCGCACAATTATTTCGTTTTTCGTGCCACTCGTTTTAAGGTTATTTTTTTTTAAATATTGTTTCAATTCGTTCAACGAATATTGGTTTAGTTCTTTTCCTTCACTCATTTTATGTTTTCACGTTTTCTTTCTTTTTCTTTTTAAATAAAGTTTTTTTGTTTATTAATATTAAGGTTTGATTTCTTTCGATCCCACTTCTGAAGCTTTAGTAGGCCAATTTTTCAGTTTTTAATTATGCTTTATTTATTTTCAATGCGTTCGCAATCAAAGCCGAAAGAAGACTGAATACAGCTCATTCTGTTTTTTGTTCATGTGTTGGAAATGACGCACATGAAATCTTACACTACAATAGTACTAAACTACAATACTGCCACAAAAATAAATATTGTTTTACATACTTAACCCCAAATTCAAGCAAGCAATTTTCTGCGGTTACATATAGATTACAATAAATATTGTTTCACATACTTAACCCCAAATTCAAACAAGCAATTGTCTGCGGTTAGATATAGATCACGCTTTCATTTTGGAGTGTGTTTGTATTATTTTTTATTTGAGCATCGAAAATAAGAATCTTGCATAAATGACCACAATTTACAGTATTAAAATTTTGATTTTATACTAGAATTAGACTCTTCTAGTATAATTATAACTAATATTTTTCCCTAAACATTTAATTAATTGCTTCGGTGGATGCAAATTTCCGAAGCTGTCGAAATATTCGATTTGATTGTTGTTTTTCCAGTATGCTACCCAATGTGTGCCAGGTCCCTTTGAAGTATTCAGATTGATTATTCCACATTCTTTTTTAAAGGGTTTATTTGGATGAGTGTCACACATAAACACACCTCTAAAATTTGGGATATCTTTCGCAAATTTTCTCAAGTCTACATCGGAAAGGGCTCTTTTGGGTAGCTTTATAAAAAATTTTGTTTTTGATAAGGTTTTAAATAAAGTCCAAAGCCCTTTTTATATGGTTTTAGAAACATGCTTTTTCCCATTACAATAGACTCTATTGTAGTGGGTCAAGTAAAAATGGCCTTTATTTTTAATTATAGTTTATTATATTCATTCAATTTTTTTTAATTGCTATAAATTTTAAATGGCATGCGTTAGCAGCTTCGCGCTTCAAAACTCAACTGACTGTTCTTTTTTCATATTTAAATATCAATAACAAAGAAAAATGAAAATTACAATCTGGTGTTGCCAGATTTGGAAAAGACATATCGAAGTTAAAGTTCTTTAAAACTTAGCTTCTCCTGACTGCTACTCGTCCCAAGTATAGCCTTCTTCTTTCTCGTCTCCACTTGTGTTATCGTAGTAATGGTCAATCTCTGGAAACAGCTCGCACCAGGGTTTAATTTTATCGCTGCTAACCACTGAACTGAATTTTCGTTGCTTTAGCTGAATTCCTTCGATATCTTGACTATATATCGGTCAAAACGTAAAACTTTTGAGATCATGTAAGGACCACGGTAATTTAACTACAATTAGGACCAAATCACCCTCGCTGTATAAATTAATAACACTCTTTGTTATTTTAATAGATTTATTTTTATTAAGAAGAATCCATTATGTGGAAGCTGGTCTTACAACTATGATCAAAGATTAAGAACTAACTTAAAACTAACTTCAATATAATTAATCTGCTTAGAATTCTAAAAGGAATTGCATTTACTTGTTGTTGTAGTTGTTGCAGTTCTTGCTATTGCAATTTGTAATGTAAATACCAACCATAGTAGTAAACATAAAATGCACATCTCTAAATTGTATCAATCGAATCACATCTCTAATAAGCTTTCTCTATAAAAATGTAAGCTGTAAGTAAGTCGTGCTTTTTCTGCAGTAAAAGATATAACATATTTTGGCGACGAGGAAGAACCTTAAAATCTAAAACGTGGTATTATGGCATTTATTGGCTCCATCGAACAATTTTCTTTCGGTGATGATTTCGAGGAATACCTAGAAGGGGTAGAACAGCTTTTTAAGATAAACGTAGTCGAAGAAGCAAAGAAAGTGGCGCTGTTCTTAACGTTAGTTGGCCCGGAAACATATAAACGTATAAAGTCAATCGTTTTACCAGAAAAAGCCACAGACAAAGTGTTTAAGGATCTGGTCAAAAGTATTTTGCCTCATTTTAAGCCCGCCAAAAATATAATTGCGGAGCGGTTCAAGTTCTACAGTTGCTGTCAAAAAACCAATGAGCACATTGGAGATTATATAGTTAACCTCAAACTTTTGGCAGCACCATGCGAATTCACCACATTTTTGTCGGAGGCGCTGCGGGATCGTTTGGTGTGCGGAGTAAAAAGCGGCCAATTGCAAACTAAGTTGCTGTCGACGGCAAATCTCACTTGGGAGACGGCTTGTTCGTTAGCACAATCCTTTGAGTTAGTCGACAAGGAGCAAAAAAATATGCATTCCACATCATTGCAAGAGATCCACCAATTAACAGTTCGAAAACCCCAGTATCAGAAGATGACCAGATGTCCAAAATGTACAACGAACCATGCGGAGAACGCGTGTCCAGCAAAGGAATGGGCATGTTTTCATTGCGGTAAGAGAGGTCATTCTGCAAAACCGTGTTTCCATCGAGAAACAAAGCAGCGAAATCAGCGTTGGACACCGAAAAAGTACTACGGCAAAAATAACAATATGAATGAACTGACGTACAAACTCGGGTCGTTAAACTGGGTCTCGAACGCGGGTGAACCAGTGCTAAGTAACGTGTTGGTAAATGGAAAAGAGTTGGAGATGGAAGTGGACAGCGGTGCGGTAGTATCTGTTATTTCTAGTGTTGATTACGATTTATTTTTTTCAAATGTTAAATTAAGTGCTGTAAATATTCCTCCCCTGCAGGTTTTAACAGGTGCAAAAATAGAGGTACTTGGAGAAATATCAGTGATGGTCAATAATTGTTATAAGCTTAAATTATTGGTAGTTCAAGGGCGTAAATTTACGCCACTGCTAGGTCGAAATTGGATGGATTTTTTGTTTCCTTCTTGGCGAAGTATTTTTCAATCATCTAACCGTAAGTTAAAGAATTTTTTAACAGTAAATACATTGAATACCTTCTGCCAAGAAAATATCGAGAACGAAATTCAAAACAAGTTTCCTCATCTGTTTACAAAAGATTCAGAACCAATCAAGCATTTTACGGCAGAAATTTTTATTAAGCCAAATTCGCAACCAAAATTTTTCAAAGTTTATACAGTGCCGATGAGTTTAAGGAAGGCCGTCGAGTCTGAACTTAACCGTATGTGCGAAGAAAAAATTATACAGTCCGTACGTAATAGTACTTGGGCGGCACCCATTGTATGTGTGCTTAAAAAAGATGGGAAGGTTAGAATTTGTGGTAATTTTAAAATAACGATAAACCCAGTTATCGAAATGGATGTATATCCTCTCCCCTTAGCTGATGATATTCTTACAAATATGCGAGGAAATACATGTTTTTGCTTAATAGATCTAAGCAAAGCTTATCTTCAGCTATCGGTAAATGAAATTTCTCAAAATTTGTTAACTATAAATACCCACATGGGGTTGTTTAAATTTTGTCGGTTGCCTTTTGGGGTAACAACGGCCCCAATGATTTTTCAAAGGGACATGGACCAAATTATGCTTGGTTTAGAGGGTGTTGCAGTTTATCTAGATGATATTCTAGTTGCCGGTGTAGACCGTGAGGATTGTAAAATTAAACTGTTTAAAGTATTGCACAGATTAGAAGAATATTGCGTAAAAGTTAACTGGGAAAAGTGTAGACTTTTGGTAAATGTGCTAAACTATTTGGGACACACCCTTACTCCGGAGGGGATAAAACCCTCAAAAGATAAGCTCGAAGCTATAATGCTAGCTCCGGAGCCTAAGAATATCGAATAGCTTCAAAGTTTTTTAGGATTATTAAATTATTATTCAAAGTTTCTCCCAAATAGTTCCGCAACATTATCACCGCTATATCAATTACTTCGTAAGGAAGTAAAGTGGAATTGGGATCAAAAATATGTAAAGGCGTTTAGCGACTGTAAAAAGTTGCTCTCGGAAAATAATTTGCTTGTTCCTTTTTTTTTTTTTTTAAACCAATTGTAATTGCATGCGACGCATCGCCTTATGGTGTAGGTGCCATTCTGAGCGTTGTAGATGAGGGGCAAGAAAAACCTTGTTATATGGTGTCGTCCACATTAAGTAGTGCAGAAAAAAATTATTCGCACATTCATCGGGAAGCTTTGGCGGTGATTTTCGCGTTGAAAAAGTTTCACAAATTTGTGTATGGTTATAGTTTTGCGGTGTATACCGATCATCAACCACTTGAAAAACTTTTAGGAGATCAAAAAGCTTTATCTAATGTCGTGTCAGTACGGTTCCATAGATGGATTCTGTTTTTATCGAACTATAATTGTAAAATTAAATACCGTCCTGGTTCAAAGCAGAAAAATGTGGATGCATTATCACGGTTACCGCAAGATGGAGAGACCGGTGTTGAAAATTTTAATATAAATTTTTTTAACTATGATGAAATCATGCCGCTTTCTATCCAAGAAATTGCGGAGGTCACTAAAAAAGATTGTGTGTTGAAAGACGTCTTACAGTTTGTCAAAGCTCATAAGTGGCCAGCATCAGCTAAGACCAATGATTCTTTAGGGCCGTATTACAGTTCAAGGAATGGGTTGGAATTTAAGAAAGATTGTTTAGTTTATGGCGATCGTTTAGTAGTACCCTCCATTTTTAGAGAAAAAATTTTGAGGTTGCTCCATGAATCACATATAGGGGTCGTGAGAATGAAAATGTTGGCTCGCAGTTCAGTATGGTGGCCATCAATCGATAAGGAAATCGAAAGATATGTGTCATCATGTACGTCGTGTCAGAAGGTTCAAAATAAAGTTAAAGACTGCGCAAATTTTACATGTCCCTCTACTTCATATCCATTTGAGAGAATACATGTAGATTTGTTTCAATTTCAAGATTTTGATTTTCTTATAGCAGTCGATGATTACTCAAAATGGATCGAAGTCTGCAGTTTATCGAAAACTACGACAATCAATGTTATTGAAAAGTTGAAAATCTTATTCTCCAATTTTGGGTTTTGCGCTACGCTGGTGAGCGACAATGGTCCTCAATTTCGGAGTGAGGAGTTTGCATTTTTCTTAAAAACTAATGGTATTCAACAACTATTCAGCCCAGCTTATCACCCACCCAGCAATGGTTTGGCAGAAAGGGGTGTTCAAACTATAAAAAAGTGTTTAAAAGCGGGTTTAATGTCGAATAAGGAAAAAGGATTATCCATGCAAAATAAAATATTGAATTTTTTATTTAAATACAGAAATACGCCGTCAACTGTCACTGGTAGGGCGCCAAGTGAATTAATTTTATCCTATAAGCCTCGAACTTTGATAACGTATTTTACTTTAGATGTGGTAAATATATACCGGAAACCTACAGATTACAAAAACAAAAAATTAGTTGAATACGAATGTTATAAGAAAAATTGTAAAGATGATGTATACAACTTAAAAGTAGGCGATAAAATTATGTATTTGAATCCAAATTTTAAAAACTATGCCAAGTGGCTTAATGGTATTATTTGCAAGCGAATAAGCAATTTATTGTATTTAATTGAAGTTAACAGAAGAAGGAGAGTGGCACATAGAAACCAACTTAGAAAATATGTAAAAGAAAGTATTCTTGTGCCAAACAAAATTTATGAAAAAGATAAATTACAGATTCAAAGTGAAGAAGAGGAGTTTTTTGACGCTAAGGATAAGATAGATGATAAGATAGAAAATGAAAATGAAGAAAAAGAAAAATGTTTAAATATCAAAGGAAGGCTAAGGAAAAAAGACATTATCAATTATAAAGTATAAAAAAAAAAAAAAAAAAAAAAATTGAATTATGTATATAAAATGTACTTTTAATAAAATATTGTATAAAATATTAAAAACACTTTCCAAAAGGGAGGTAAATGTAATGTAAATACCAACCATAGTAGTAAACATAAAATGCACATCTCTAAATTGTATCAATCGAATCACATCTCTAATAAGCTTTCTCTATAAAAATGTAAGCTGTAAGTAAGTCGTGCTTTTTCTGCAGTAAAAGATATAACACAATTCTTGTTGCTGGTGCTATTGTTGTTGTTGCCGTTGTCGAATCATGGGCGTCTTATTACTATTGAAAGAACAGATCGTTGCTGCTGTTGTCAAATTGTAATTTTGATATTGTCACGTACGTTTTGCTAAACTGATCGTCAGCGTGGGAGCGGACCAATCGTTAGAATTTTATCATAAAGGCGGCTGCACGTGTTAGATGTGTTAACTCCCCCCTTTCTTAAATGTAATCGTCCCTGATTACACGTAGTCATTTGTTTCACTCGGTTCAATAATTCGACTTAATATATCCCGCATGACCACTTCATTGCCTTCTTGTTATAACTCTGATCGTTTTCTTATTGTTAAGGTTGACAATTATTATTATTGATAAAATTGCTATTGCTGCCCATAAAGCTATTTTCATGCCGCTATGGTTCGATTCTATTTGCTGGTTGATGGTTGCTATTCTCTTAATGTTTTTTATGTCAATTTCGTCAATATTTTCTAGAGAAAGTTCCACAAGTTGTTTTATCACATTTAGTTTCTGCAATCCGGGATGTTCAATATTATTGTAAGCTTGATGTTCCTTATTTTCAAAACGTGTACTATTAACAACAACTTTATGCTCAAATACTATAAGATACGTCCCATTTACGACCTCTTCTTCACCATCTCCATCTCTTACTACGAATTCACCGTTGATCAGTAATATTACACCTTCTCTAATTTTATCTATTTTTCGGTAGCTCTTAGCATAACTTGTGTTGCAATATGCGGTATTTCGGTTGAGTAGATCTAATAAGCAATTAGCAATAAGCAATTTGTCTAATCTGACAAAAATCTACAACTGTTTTACGATTACAATTTCTTAATAATTTGAATTGATTCCCTTTCTTTCCAACTATGTCAAATTTTAAATTAATTACATTTTTATTATGAATAACTGGTTTTACAATAAACTTTCGGTAAAAGTCTTCTACTACAGGATATTGTATTACAAAGAATATTGTTTCATTATTTTGCACTACCTTAACCTTAGAATTACTTAATATTGTGGCTACACTAATCTTATTTTTAATACTTGAATCTATGTCTAATAGTTCGTTATAACTTAATAATAAAGGGTTTACAATATTCATTCTCGCTAACATTACTGAATATATTATATTCAGCCCTACCCTATGAGTCGTCGTCGACAGTTATCGTCGACGTCTTCTGTCGTCATCTTGAAATTGGCACCACCGGAGTCGTTATCGATAAATTTTGACAGCTGACGACGAGTATGCGGTACTCGCAAAGTCGTTTTGAAAAACATGTCGTGTCGACAGGACTCAATACTACTCGTTGAGTTTTTCCTGAACGAGTTGCAACGACTTAAAGCAAAGTGTTTGATTTTTTCTTCGTTACTGTAAATTTTTGAATAAAGTGTGATTGAAAATGGAAAAAAAATTAAATATAACAAACGTTCGTCAATTTGAACATCTGGTTCGCGAGCTGGAGAAGAATTCAAACCTGGCAAAAGGATTTACCAGAGGGAACGTCCCAGCCAATTTTAAAACAAAATGGGAAGAAATAAGCAAACAGCTAAATTCTTTTGGTGCACCGCTTAGGGACAGTGATGGTTGGCAGAAGGTAAGGAACAGTACCACTTGTAATACTGGACATAAACAAAGAAATAATTTTACTTTGTTTTATATTTGGTCTGGAGAGACTTAAAATTTAAAGTGAAGAAGATGTGCGCCATCAAATTCTGATAATGAGCGTCCGAGACCTTCAACTGCTTCCAGAAAAAAAAGCAAAGAGCGAAGGAACGCTAACAAAATTAGTCGGGATTGTTTGCTGGAAATGCATAACCATATGCAGGAAAAAGTTGTCAACGAAGTTTCTCGAACATTGATTTCAATGAAAAATAATTTAAAAGACATAAAAAAAAATCGAAGAAGAGAAATTAAAATTGCTGAAAAGAAAAAATGAAAGAGAGCAATTGCAACATGAAAGTGATATGCAAATAAAAAAAATTGTGCTAGAAATTAAGAAAAAAAATCACTTGAACTTGTATCCGTCATAAAATACATATTAAATCAAAATGAAAATAAATGAAATATATTTTAACACGAAATTTTTGTACTTTGACAGTTCACATTCAAGGCAAATTTGAAGATGGTATTAAATTATCGATAAAATGTCGTCTCGTCTTGTCATTGGATGAAACGACGTAGCGAGTACCGATTTCGCATTGAGGTGACGACGACATCGATAGCAAGTGACAACGACAACGAGTCGACGACGACTTTGACAACGACTCATAGGGTAGGGCTGATTATGTAATTCCAATATAATAATATTGTTTCTATGTGAAATCAACTCGAAAATGTTGTCCTCCTTTGTTACTGAGCTCTCATGTTTCAATTCATTAATTCCCTTCGTTAGTTGGTTAATTTTGTTTACAATTTCTGCGTTTACAATTAACTGGTCGTTATTTGATTCAATCAAAGCATCCGTTTTCATCTTGACTTCATTAAAATCATAAAAATCTGGTGTACCGGCGACGAATTTCAGAGCTGATCCTTATAAATTTATGCTTCGTGCATACCTGTGGTGTAGAGTTAGCATGTTAACCAACCTAAGTATTTGTTCTGAGTCTATTTCTATGGTTTTTTGTAGCTCGGCATATGATAAGCCTTCAGCAACTTTTAGATTTTCGTAGGCCATTTTGGAAAACTCCATTAAATCTGTTTTATGTATCAAATATTTTGTGACGTTATAAACTGCTATTTCTCCATCTTCTATTGGTATATAGAAGGAACCCGAATAGTCTATAATTTTTGCTGCAGTGATAGCGAGACATATCCTGATATTATCGAATATTGTCTTCATGAATATGTTTTCCATCTATTTTAAGAGTAGTACCTAAATCTTCCTGAACTACTTTCTCCCTATAAATATCTGATAACTTATTTCCAAGCCTTTTATTTATTTTAACATACACAATATCTCCTATATTATACGTTTTATATTTCGTATTTTTGTTATGAAATGCTAAGTCCTTAGTCTGCTTCGTTTTCAGTTTCTGTTCAATATCCCTGTTCGATGTTCCTATTCCATAAATTACGTCTATTGGCTTACAATCCGTTACTGAATGTATTGAATTATTATATTTTATTGTTGCTGACAAAATAGTTTCTACGACATCACTTGAATTTCTTTCATTCTTAATACACCTGCCTACTTCTGTTTATGTACTATGAAACCGCTCTATTTGACCATTTCATTTACTGTGGTATGGTGGGACTTCATGCTGTTCTATATTATGGTTATTTCTGATATAACTTTTAATAGAGTCTGATTTTAACGCGGGTTCATTATCAAATACGATAATTTTTGTATTTGGAAATATATTTAGTATTTCCATTAGGCCTACTTTTATATCAGGAATTGATCTTGTTTCTAATTTTTTTACTATCGCGAATTTCGAAAATTCGTCAATACATGTTAAAAATGAAATTTTCGCCGTTGAATTAATGTCTATATGTAAAATTTCTCCTGCGTAAGTTGGAATTGGAGTATTCTCGATTATGTGGTTGTCTGGTTTCCTATTGTATTCAGAAACTAAGCATGTTTTGCACGATTTTATTAACTAATTTAATCTTTTTCTCATGTTTGGGAAAAAAAATCTTTGGTTATTTGCTTGTAGTTCTCTTTGGCATTCCTATGTGCCCTATTGTGTTCTGTGATTAAAATTTCCTCCTGATCATCTTTATTGATTACATCTATTACGATTTTTCGAGTATATACAAATTTAACACCTACAAAGTTTCTTAATAATGCCTGTTGTACTTGTCCGAAATATTCCTCTTCGCAGTGAATTGCATTAATTACATTGGGATTAATCGTTTCTTTTAGTAATTGAATAAGGTTCTGCTCGTCTGTGAAATTTATCTCGTGTCGAATATGTTTCTGAAACATAATATTTGTTTTCTTTGAGTTACTGTCCTGTCTGTGGATCATAATTTGGTTTCTGAAACTATTTAAACATGTTTGTACCATTTTAATTGTATCTGTTAGAGACATCTCTGAATGAGAGCCAGACTCAGAAAGGTGATTTACGTATTGTCTCGATAGGGCGTCTGCCACAACCTTTTGACTACCTGGCTTATAAAAAAATTTTGGGGCAAATTCTTCTATAAACGCCCTCCATCGCTTGATCTTGGCATTAGGATTTTTGTCTGACATAGAAAAAGTAAGAGGTTGATGGTCAGTGTAGATATTCAGTCCCTTGCAACCATATAGAAAATTTCTCAAGTTTTTTATTCCCCACACAATGGCTAATAATTCTCTCTCGTTTACTACATAATTCATTTTTGTTTTTGAAAGGGTCCTCGATACGAATGTGACAGGCCTATTATTCTATGAGAGAACTGCACCAATAGCTGTTGAGGATGCATCCGTTGTTAGGTCAAATGGTTTCGTAAAGTCCGGGTGTAGCAGTACAACATCTTCTGATACCAGAATCTGTTTCAATTTTTCAAAAGCTTTACGCCCTTCTTCGTCTAACTGTATTGCTATTTTTCTCGATTGATTTGCACTCACATTGCCGTTTTCCCCATTTAAATAGGTAGTCAGTGGCTTCGCTATGTCAGCATATCGCCTAATGAATCTCCTATAATATCCTGATAGACCTACAAGCGCACGAAGGCTACGAACGGTTTTAGGTTCCTGGTATTCAATTATAGCCTTTACCTTTTCAGGTGCGGTTTTTAACCCATCTCTAGAAACTACAAATCCTAAAAACTCTACATCTTCCTTAAAAAATTTCGACTTCTCTAGATTTACTTTCATATTTGCATTATTAAGCAGTACTAAAATGTCTTCAATGTGCTTTAAATGGTCATTTTCACTTTGCGAAAAAACTATTATATCATCCACGTATACGTGACCAAAAGCTATTTTTTTTCTATCCCTTTCATGCAACAAAATCTGGTGGAATCCCGATTTAAGGTCCAAGGTGGTAAAATATTTTGCTTTACCCAGGTTGCAGAGGATAACTGAAGTATCCGGTATTGGGTACTTGTCATTACTAGTGATATTATTGTCTCTTCTTTTTTTGGCCATTGTCGTCGAAACCTTTCTTATCTACGACCCATACTGGGCTGTTATATGCTGATTTAGATGGCCGTATAATTCCGTCGTCTAACAAATTTTTGATTTCTTTGTTAACAAATTCGTTAACAGCCATAGGGTACGGATAGCTTTTACTATAAATCGGGTCATTTGATATAGTATTTATGGTTGCAATCACATTTGTGTTGTACGATAGCTTAACATTTGGATTAGCAAAAAGAATGACAAAGCCACTATCCATATATTTATTTACCACGCGTCACGTGGGCTTCTGGGGCCATAACCTTTAAAAATAGTTTGGGTTTTAAATGTTTATCTTCCGAAAAACGCAAATACCCGTTTAAGAGGAAATGATAGCACAATTTGATTTGTCTCTGATTCAAATTTTATTGAACAATAACAATTGTTGTGTAATTTCGATTATAAAATAATTGTAAAGAAACACGTCCGACGGATGTGAAATCAAAAACGGAAGAGAGAAGAAGATAAAGCAAAAAGTAAAGATTAACGCCATATTTATAAAGTTGTCGAAATCGAAACATGACAAAGCTGCCAGATTGATATTAATTACATATAATTCAGAAAGTGCATATCTCAACAAAAAAAAAAATATAGAATTTAGACATGCATTTCAATTATCTTACACATTACACGGCAGGTTACATTTCTGTTAGTCGGACTCAGAATCCGACTCAAGATTCAAATTAGGACTTTTTAATAAGGAAAGAACATCTTTTGTGATAATTTAGTGCTTCGTTTTAGGTGCTTGCCTTAAGCTACATTTATAAGGATACGATGAAATAAGGAGTCTACACAATAAATCTTTATTTGTATCAGTACGCGAAGTCTTCCTAGTGAATGGCAAGCGATATCTTCTGTTGTCTTTATTGCGGGCTTCCTGGGCTTCTTCCGACATCTTTCCAATGGGAATAATGCAGCTATCAATTATTATTTTTCCATGATAGAGTACTTTATGAATAGTCACTGGCATAGGATACCAAGAATATAGCTACAAATAAAGTTTTCTCGTATCAATAGCGTATTGCGCGAATGCGTCGCTGTTGACAGCATATACTGATCCCAAGCATTCCAGCAAAACATGAAATCGCTCTAATAGCGGCAATTCAATACCAGTTATGGAGGCTGTTTCAGCAGCGTTTCGAAAAAATACCTCGCAGTATTCCCATCGTTTGTATTGCCTAAGCCATGTTTTGGCATGTCTACCAATAAGCCCGTCTGAGTTTTGAAGCTGTTCTGAATTCTTTGCTGTCTTTCCTGCTCTTTTCTTATTTTAAATTCCTGAAACTCTCCAAACTTTTAAATCCAACCTATAAGCTATATGCAGAAGGCATTCCATGAACAGAATCCATGCATGTAGAGGCAAAAGACCAAACTCTACCATATTGTTGTCAACTTCTTTATTTAAAAGTTCTAACTCATTATTCATTTCAGATGATTTAGCCCCGCAAATGTAACGAACCTTAGAGAACAAAGACAAGAATTAATGATAATGAATAGTTTCAGCTAGATCAAAATATAACTCACCTGCGAAGAATTATACTTAGACAATGCATTGTATACTTTTCCATCAACCAAGCAACAAATCTAAGTCGATGTTATTGAAAATTGAATTTCATCTCCTTAAGCTGCTGTGTCACACAGTTGATCTGCTTGATCTCGTATACTTTTTTCCTCTATTTGAATTAATTCAGTCGTCTCTTTGGCAAAAATTATGGGGCGGCAATATCTCGTAGAAGATGGTGCGGGATTTTGAAAAACAATTACTTTGGCTCTCTGTTGATTAACGTAATACATTTGAATCGGTACTATGGAAATGCTAAATAAGTTTTCATCGCTTGCAAACTCTACCGAAAACGTTTGCTTATACTGATTTTGATTGGAACCATTGCATCCCCACTTAAACACAATTGTCATTTTATAATCAGCTTGGGGAGTAAAGAGCAAGACTTCTTTCAATACTAAACACAGCCTCTTAATCGTGTGATCGATAACTGGCTGTAAGCGAATTTTCTGATTAATATGGTTAATTGATATTCTTATAGAGAGCTGCCATAACACTGCATCATCATCTACAACATCTGAGAGCTTTTTCGCTTTTTTCATTTTTTTCATTCCATAGAAGACGAGAGATGCCGGGACTCATTTTCAAGCTCGCTGCAACTGGGAGCACAATTTTTTAAATGTAGCAATATGAAGCTAGTGAGTCAGAGATTCCGTTTTTGGCATGAGTAATTTTTTCATGATTTTTAAGATAGAAATCATCTTCATTCAATTATTTGTGATCGATTTTTTTTTCGATCATATATAAAAATTATTTTTGATCCTTATTTTTTCGATCAGAAATAAAAATTATTTTTTTGATCGTATTTTTTCAATCAGTAACATAAATTATATTTGATCGTTATTTTTATCGATCAGAAATAAAAACCATTTTGTGATCGTTATTTTTTCGATCAGAAATAAAAGTTATTTTTTATCGATACTTTTTCAAGCAGAAATAAAAATAATTTTTTATCGTATTTTTTCGATCAGAAATAAAAATCATTGCTTGGTCGATATTTTTTTCAAGCAGAAATAAAAGTTATTTTTTAATGGAATTTTTTCCAATCAGCAATCTTATATATATTACGCAAACCCAAATTTTGTCCGGCGTAAGGCTTTTTAAGTACAAGTTCAATTTTAATAAATTTAGTATGGTTTGATAGGCTTAGACCTGTAGATGTGCAAACTGGAGTTTTTATTTCTCAAAAATGTATATATTTTAAGTTATAGTTTATTAAAGTTTGCATGTAATTGCATATAATTGTTGTTGTTATGTTGGCTTTTCTTTTATTAACAGCAGCTGAGAATAACGTTATCAAACTCTGAGCAAAACTATTCGCTGCTCACATTTCGCTCTCTTCTGTAACTTCTTTTTAGAGCGTCTGTTAAACGCTCTAACATTTTTCTGACTGTTCTGACAAGTCAGAAAAATGTAAAGCTTTCGCAAGCCGCTTGCGCTGAACGCTCGCAACCAAGATACATACAAGTTTTTTTATTGCAATTTTCCGTTCACATTTCACTTTATTCTGCTTCTTCTTTATAGAGCGCTTGCAAACAACGGAAAAACTCTAAGAATATTACTATTATTATTATTATTATTAAAGTTGCTAGGGGCAGCAACGCGCACCGGTGGTCGCTAGTAAAAATTATTACTGATCCTTATTTTTTCGATCAGAAATAGAAATGAATCAATGATCTATATTTTTCTAATCAGAAGTAAAAATTATTTCTTGATTGAAATAATATCGATTGAAATTTCAATCAAATCAATATTTACAAATGAAACTGTTTTGAGTTAAAATAAAGAAGTTATTGATTCGAACCATATATGTAATACTTCTATATTGGCAGTACACTCAAGGTACATTCGCCAAGATTAGAGTACAGATATATTTTAATATGAGCGAGAAAATATATAAACGAATGCACCCGAAATTAAATTTGAAAATAAAAAACTCAGGAGCGGTGCTTCCATTGTCAAAAATTTCAGTTGAAAGTTTTGTTGTTCGAATTTTAATGGATAAAATCTTGCTAGCTTCAATTTTTCTTGTTGAAATTAAATCATATTTCACGCGTTGTTGTTATAATTGTTTTCTAATGGTGCGTACCTGTGAGTTATGCAGAACAAATATGATTTGTTTTGTTTTAAGTTTGGTGCAAACATTTTTCACAACAACCGCCTCTGTGACGATTTGACATTTTTTGTGTGTAGTAATTTTCAAATATTCAAATATACTAATACAAGCAAAAAAATCTCATGTAGGCTATCTCTCTTTGATTTCGTAGTTGAAATTCATTGAAAATGTAGGTTGCTGCCAATATAGAAGTATTACATATATGCTTCGAACCCACGTTACCAAGTTAGCTAGGCGTCTTGGATTTGGATTAGTACTTGGACAAGGATTGGGTTAGACAAAGATTTGGTCAAGGATAAGGACAAGGATTAGAACAAGGACCAAGACAAGAATTTGAATAAGAACTTAGACAAGAAAATATTAGTAGGATTAGTAGACAAACTGGTAGGTAGCATGAAATGGTTGTAAAAAATAGTAGTAGAAAATATTGATGGAAAATAGTAGTAAAACACTAAAGAAAATATTAGTAGAAATTAGCTGTAGAAAATACTGTAGAAGTAAATATTAGCTGTAGAAGTACAAAATTTAAGTTGCGTCCCATCTTGTTTCGTTTTCAAGATATGGCGTTTTTTCTAATTTTTAAGGTTATCATGTCGACCAACCCCTCTACCTGTGCGTCGCGAGTTCGATGCCACCCTACCTCTTTAGAAAAGCCAAAACCACTTTTATTTTTTCCTATCTTCCTTTGTTTTCGAGTTATAGCGCTTTTTTAAGTTTTAATTTTATTATAATTTATATCTTAATATACATGTTACTTTTTTGATCAATTTAATATAGATAAAAAAATAATTTTTTTTAATCTGATCGAAAAAATATCGATCAATGATTGATTTTTATTTCTGGGCTAAAAAATATCGATCGAAAATAACTTTTATTTCTGATCGGAAAAATATAGATCAATGATTCATTTATATTTTTGATCGAAAAAATAACGATCACAAAAAGATTTTTATTTCTGATCGAAAAAATAACCAACATAAATAAATTTTTTTCTGATCGAAAAAATAATAGTCACAAAATGATTTTTATTTCTGATCGAAAAAAATAACGATCAAAAATAACTTTTATTTCTGATCGAAAAAAATAACGATCACAAAATTATTTTATTTTTAACAACTAATTTTTCCCTACATTTTTTTAAAAGCGATTTCTGTAGTTGTATTTGGCACAATATGTACATATTATATGTTATATATCAGGCCATTTGGTTAAAGAATTTACCAGTATTAGAAAATAGCAACCTTTAAATGGCCCAGCAAAATCCAAATTATATAGCATAAGCTTCCCGGTCTATTTGACTATACCTCTGTTGTGTTGGTGAAAGGGTTTGGGAAGCGTATTGAATAGCCCTTTCAGTGCCATCTGGGTAAATGTGACTAATGACCGCTCCCACTCCATAAGGAGAAGCATCTGTAGCAAGCACCAATGGTAATTTTGTAACGTATGAGCGAGAATAATGTCTGATTACATAAGACGGTTCCGCATAAACGGAACTTCTTTCTTGAGTAAATTATTAATAGGACTTAAATTTTGAAAAAAAAAAACGAACACAATAATTTATGAGGCCTACCATAGCACGTACTTCGTCTTTATTTTACGGCCGACGCATATTCTGAATTGGTTCTATCTTCTGCACCATTTTGTGTATACCATTCCGGTCAACCACGTACCCACAATACTCAATTTTGTCCTCTATAAATTTACATTTTTCTAAATTGACACGCATATCATGTTCTTGGAGCCGCTTCAAAACTTCTTTTAACCTTCGCAAATGAATTTTTTCATTTGGTGCTGTAATCTTTATAAAAAAAAAAAAAATAAATAACTGGCCATTTCAGCCCTTGAACTTTGACCTAGCTTCTTATGGTCAATTGTGTTGTGTGTGTTATTAAGTTGGTACACAATTGACCGAGAACCAGACCTACATGTTTAACGCCAACTCCGAACGGCGATGAACGGAATGTTCTTGTGCTCAAGAAGCTTTACATGGCATTTTGATTACTCTCTGAGGTTTGCCATTGTCTGCAGAGAGGTGGCGGCCGTACAGAAAAATTATTTTAATTCAAATAATTTTCTGTCGCTGCTGGGGTTCGAACCCGTGTCTTCAGGTTCGTTGACATAGCGGCCACGCACTTTAACCAACTACGCCACGGACGCCAGCTGTAATCTTTATATCATCAATAAAAACGCTAACACCTTGTATACCCAGAAGTAGTTTTTAAATTTTTTTTTTGCCACCTAGTTGGACCACTTACTGGACTCAAAGTCCTTTATGAGTGTTAAGTGTAAGTACTTGGCGATCATCTTCATGGACTTCCATTTGAAGATATGCTCTCGTTAAATCTAACTTTGTGAACTTTTCCCCTCCCGCCATTAAAGCAAAAATTTCATCAATTATGGGGAAAGGGTGTTCATCCACAATTAAATTTGGGTTAACCGTGACTTTATAATCGCCTCAAATTCTAACTTTATTGTTACTTTTCTTTTCATATCAACAACATTGGATACGAATAGCGGGTATTATCAGATTCCAATTAAAGAATCCTGTCGTATACAGCCTTTATTACGACAGACGGCCTATTTGAATTTAAAAGTATACGCTTCGGTTTAAGTAATGCACCAATTGCCTTACAGCGTCTTATGGCCAAGGTAAAAGAAAAGACATGCAATAACAATCGAGTTTAGCTACTACAGCTTTTTCGCACATTCTCATCATTAACATATTTAAAGTCACAATCCAAATATCTTTGAAATTTTCAACGATATTAATACAAGTGGCTCAAAATAAGCTTATGTGCTTATACTCATACGGTTTAAAGGAGCAGTTAACATATAATTTGTTCTACTAAATGGTAAGTAAATTAAATTGTTAGCATTTCTACTGCTTCTACGATTAGAATTAAAATTTATAAGAGAAAGAAGTTCTGGAGAATCGAATACACCGGTGATGAGTTGGTGCAAATAGACGATATCTGCAGACTTCCTTCGCTCACTCAATGATTGCATTTTTAAAAGTTTCAAGCGATCCTCATAAGGAGGAAGGTTTAAAATGTCAAATCCACTTAAGCCTCTTAGGACAAACCGAACAAAGCATTTTTGGATTCTCTCTATTCGATCAACATGCACATTGTAACTTGGAGACCAAACTTGACTTGCGTACTCCAAGTGAGGACGCACTATAGCATAATACAGCGTTGTAGTCGTAATCATGCTATTGAATTCTTTGGCCCAGCCTTTAATAAATCCAAGCATAGAAGATGCTTTTTTACAAATGTTATCAATATGAATGTTAAAGGAAAGCTTAGAATCCATACATATTCCCAGATCTTTAACGACATCCACACGACATAAAGCAGTATCTTTAATCTTATAATCAAAAACTAAATTATTTCTTTTTCGCGAAAAGGTCATAGTTTGGCATTTATCTGGATTAAGAAACATATTATTTTTAGAACACCAAACTTCAAAAGATTTCAGATCGGACTGGAGTAGAGCTGAATTATCTTAAATTTATTTTTCTGTATATTTTCATATCATCCGCATAAATAAGCAGATGAGTTTTTAATGATATGGGTCACATCATTAATGGCTAAAATAAACAGAAGTGGACCTAGGTGACTTCCTTGAGGAACACCAGATAACGCAATAAACTCCGCAGACAAAACCCCTCGGAATCGTATTTGATAAGATCGGTCTGACAAATACGATTTAATCCAGTTTACAAAATATTGTGGAAATCCAATGGACTTAAGTTTAAATAGAATTAAATTGTGTGGTAACTTATCAAATGCCTTGCTAAAATCAGTGTAGATGCAGTCGACCTGGCAACCAGATTCAATGGTGTTTAAGCAAAACGTTGTAAAATCGAGCAGATTAGATACCGTAGATCTGCCACTAACAAAACCATGCTGACGAGTTGTTATGACTTCACGACAGTGAATTTTTACCCGATCATACACGATTCGCTCAAAAAGTTTTGGAATCAATGACAGTTTAGCAATGGGCCTGTAGTTAATGACATCATTCCTGCAACCTTTTTTATAAATAGGACTAATAAATGATTTTTTCCAAAACAGTGGAAAATAACTTTCGTTTATAGATTTATTAAATAACAAAGAAAGTGGTTGACACAAAATTGAACCGCATTGAGTTAACACTGCGGCAGGAATTCCATCAGGTCCAGTGCTAAAATCTTCATCGATCGAACTAATATATTTTAAAATATCCTCTGAGGTAAAGGATAAAGAGTCCAAAGAAACTCTGGGTGTAGAATTCATATATTCAAAATACCCCTCATCAGGATCAAACGAATCCGAACAAAATGAATCTTTAAAAAGATTTGCAAACAAACCACAAATAATGACGGGATCATCAGTAATTCCATCCACAGTTTTAAATGATGAAGGGAATCCATCGGATTTCTTCTTTGTATTTATGAATCCCCAAAACTTCTTTGGATCAGACAGTATTCTCAGCTTTATATTGTCTAAATATTCATTATATAATGCAGCTGAGCTATTTTCAAATTCCAGAAACAAACGTTTGTAGGTTTCCAGGTCATTTGAGTCTAAACTACAGACATATTTCTTCCATGCCCTATTCCTGTTGTTGCGAAGAGTTTTTAAAACCTTAGTGTACCAAGGGTATGCACAGTTTTTCGCAAATTTGAGGCTATATGGTACGGACTGAGAGAACACAGTAAAGAGCTCCATATAAAAAAAATTTATGGAATTATCAAGGTTATTTCCATTTAAGTACTCTAAAATAACATTAAGTTTGTTATGAAGTAAATGATTCATCTTCAAAAAGTCAGCTTTTTTAAAATTGAATTCATAAACCTTATCGATTGAACTAGAATTTACTATGCTCTCCCTGTCCGATTTATACCAAATGCTCAATGGTGGATGGTATTCATCAACATTAGTCAGAGCATGAAAGGCCCTTTTAACAATTACATTGTTACTGTCTGTAGTTAAGACCAGGTCAAGAAGTCTTTCAAGACTATTATAAATACAACTTACTTGTTGTAAGTCAGAACATATATTGTCAACAAATATATGTTCTTGGCGAGTCTTCGAATTTGATGCACAAAAATATGTATCATCGTCGGAAGAATGCCATTTTAAGTCAGGCAGATTGAAATCGCCCAACAGTAAAATGTCGTCAGTAACGTCAAGTACACTTATTATATATTCTATGCAATCCGCAAGGCTTGCATAGACTTCTGCACTGCTCTTTGGGGGAACATACGCATTAATAACATATACATTGGAATTACAATGTATAACCTTAACGCATATAAGTTCGATATTAGAAGAGCAGGGAATATCAATTAAGGAACTGACAAAGGAATTCCTTACAGCTAAAAGGACACCACCACCAACAGCAGAAATAATGTTAGTGTGTCTGTCTCTTCTAAAAACTTGAAAACTATTGTCAAACAATTCCAAGTCAGTAATGCTTCCGTTCAGCCATGTTTCTGTTAACGCGATAATATCCTCAGAGAAATTCTGAGACACCAAAAATATGTCTCAATAAGACTCAAAAAAATCACATGATACATTACACATGATACATATCAGTGTCGGCCAAAAAAATACATACACAGTTCTTTCAGTTTTGAAGTAGTGTGCGCCCAAGTGAGAGAAAAGAATCTCTCTTTGGCGTACACTGTGAAAATATTACTTCGCAGAAGGCTTAAAGAAATTTTTTATTATTAACATTAAGCGGCATTCTAAATGAATACAGATATATGAAAGTGAATTGAGATTAATGAGATTTCTTAAAAATAAAAAAAAAAATAAATAACTGGCCATTTCAGCCCTTGAAAGGACTTTGACCTAGCTTCTTATGATCAATTGTGTTGTGCGTGTTATTAAGTTTGTACACAATTGACCGAGAACCGGACCTACATGCTTAACGCCGACTCCGAACGGCGATGAACGGAAAGTTCTCGTTCTCAAGAAGCTTTACATGGCATTTTGATTACTCTCTGAGGTTTGCCATTGTCTGCAGAGAGGTGACGGCCGTACAGAAAAATTATTTTAATTCAAATAATTTTCTGTCGCTGCTGGGATTCGAACCTGGGTTTCCAAAGTTCTTTGACATAGCGGCCACGCACTTTAACCAACTACGCCACGGACGCCACAATGAAATTTCTTACTAGGTGAATAATGTGCAATATTATTTATTGTCTACGGGCCGCTTTATTAATAATAATTAATAATAACATTAATATTAATATTTTATTAATAATATCAATATGCATATATTTACTATTAATATCAATATTACATATTTATTTGGAAAGTAATCTTTTACTAATAACATTTTACCGACTCCTAATAGTACTAAAATTGTTTATATTGCAGATTACTTCAAAATAAAACACTGGTAGCGCACCCTACTTTCTTCTGACAAATTAAGTTTTCGCTTCCCCAAAAAAATTTTTAAAGAAAAAATATTCTAATTCCCACATTTGGTTGAAAATTTTTTTTACGTGTAAGCATTTAAAATTACGTAATAAATTGTGCGCATGTGTTGCATTGAAGCGTGGTGCTAACTAGCCAAAAGCGAAACATCGACTGAGCGTTCTTGCTACGAATAATCGGTAGCGTCGGTGTAAAAGCACGACAGCCAGTTTTATGTCGGTGTAAATATACGAAGTTTCACGATGCACGCGTGCATAGGCGTCGGCCGACACTGCATTACATAGACGATATCTTGATCGGGGCAAAAACATACGAAGAAATGTTTGCTAAATTAGTTCGTGTCCTTGATGTATTACGTGAGTCAAATTTGATACTCAATTTGGCAAAATGTGAATTTATGAAACAGTCATTAGAATTCTTAGGGCATAAGTGGACTACCGATGAAATTAGTCCCAGACTGGCAAAAACAGCTGCCATTAAAAATTTTGCAACTCCAACGAACGTGACTGAAGTTCGAAGATTTATAGGGCTGAGTGGATACTTCAGGAAATTTGTTCCTGGGTACGCGATAATATCTGAACCTTTACGACAGCTCTTGCGCAAGAATCAACGTTTTGGGCCATGAGAATGCTTTTGAAGAACTGAAGAATGCGCTGGTTTCAGAGCCAGTTTTATCAGCTTACAATGTCGAAGCGGAGCATCAGGTCCATACAGATGCGAGTTCAATTGGATTAGCGGGGGTTTTATTGCAGCGTGATAATGAGAACTGGAGGCCAGTTGCTTATTTTAGTCGTTCCATGAGTGTTGATGAAAAGAAGCATCACAGTTACGAGCTCGAGACGTTGGCCGTAGTTGAATCGTTAGAGAGATTTTAATACTACATTTTCGGTAAAAAAATAAACGTAATCACTGACTGCAACGCGGTGAAGACATCTATGAAAAAAAAAAAACAATTGATACCACGTATTGCACAATGGTGGCTACGAATCCAAGAGTACGACATTGACATTGAACATCGAACAGAAAAACGAATGACTCATGTGGACGCTTTAAGTCGCATGCTAACCACCTCACGAGTTAGAGACGGTTTCGCTTAAAATAGCAAAAATGATTTTAGATCAAAATGATTTTTTATTCTCTACTAGAGGACCCGGCAAACTTCGTCCCGCCCTGAATTAATGTTTTTATTGAAATAATTCCGAGCAATCACGATCCTACCCGAAATTAATTTTGTATCGAACATTCACGATCGATAACAAATGTTGCCAATCGTATTTCAATTATTGATTGAATGAATCACTCTAGTATCCCTTATTTACACGGAATGTAAGGAGGTTGAGGGAATCACATGTCAGATCAATTCAATGCTTTTTGATAGACAACATTAGCAAAAGTAAACAAAGATGGAGGCTTTCCAACACGCGAACATGTCATATATTGTAAGCCATGCAAGAAGCTTGGGAATTCAAGATTAATAGATATAAACATATAAGTATACATGCATTTTTTACAAATAATTTAAGACACACATTGTTTTGCACTAACATTTATTTGAGCAACATTTATATTTTTCCCATATAATTTTGTGAGCGGAACTTCCGTCCGCTTATTTAATCTAAAAAACTGAATGCACCTCCATGCTACAGGTGTAAAATAAGCTGCATTTGCATAGTCTACTTGCTCTCTATCTTTATATGATCGTACTGCTTTGCGCTTCATTATCTTGATATACATTATATAGTATGTTATTACTCGTATGTTCTTTTTATTCTTAAGGTATAAAATTAGTTTAGATTTGATTTAATCCAGCACACAGTGCCATAATTAATTCCAAAGATTGGCCTTGTGATTCATTGATTGAATTCTTGGAATGTGCACTTCCTCACCTTTGAATTGGCCTACTCAAATGCGTTCATCTTTGCTTGAAAAACATTATTCTTGAGTTGCTTCACGACCAAATTTGTTCCCTTGCAGAATTTGGATTGATTGAGGCTCCGAAGCATGATAATAACAGATCCAACCTTCAGTGGTACATTATATGGTGGTAATCCTTGCAAACCAATGAATTCAGGAACACTATTCGATAATTGGTTGCTTCGTCTGGACACAAACAACTGATTTGAACGAATGTAATTGTGCAGAAATTGCATTTTGAATTATGAAATTAAAATCGAGCTTTTTTTATTTATTTTTCCATACAAAATGTATGGAACATCGATTTTTCCGAGAAAATTCCAATTTTTTTGCTGTTAAAAACTACCTTGTGCGGAAACGAACACAAAAAAAAAACAAATAACAGAGGTTCTTATGTATGCCTCTCTGTTTTGTTTATATAAGACACTTATTCGGACATGACAATCTAATTGTTTTCATTATACGTCACTCGCTGCTGTGTGGCTTACACGTGTATTAGCTCGCCGAGCATTTGATTGACTTCGTAGACCTATGTCAGGCTCGTCCCCTCCTTGGAGTTGTAATGAACACTGTACGACACGAAAAATTACCAATTTCAATTCTTTCGATTCTTTTCCTTCCTTCCTTCCTTATTTTCTTTTTTCCTACACCACATCAGTATTGTGGCGAACAAAAAAAAATTATTAAAATCGGCCGAGCCATTTCCGAGTTTTAGCAAGACTAACGCACGGCAATTGATAATTAAATATTCAGAAAATAGAAGATAAAAACGCGATTGGTTTTTGTCTAAGAAAAATATTATAGGCTGCTATAATTCGATTTCAGAAGATTGTGCTGTCATATCATTTTATTGCAAATTCTATTAGGAAATTTTTGTAGTATATTTCAATTTGAATAAAAATAGTCAGCTCAACCGTCAGTTTGAAGCCATGAGGTGGTCTAAGGCTCGATCCTCACAATGGGCAAACAAATATTTTTTTTTTAATATTTTTATTTATTGAAATGACAGCTTTTGTGTTCTTTTTGGAGTCAAAAGTGAATATGTTGGAGCTTTCTTCAAATAGGGATTTATTAAGTGCTAAATAAAATTTATCAACGAAAAAAAATTGAATGAAATATATTCAAAAACAACGGAGTTATTTTCATCGAAAGTAGGAAATAAGGATTTTTTGATAGTTTTTTGTTATTCTAAGGAAACGATGTTATTAGAAAAATACGCTGTACTAAAATTTTGAAGATATGTGAATGCTTTTGGTGTTAAAATAAGAGAATTTTCTTTTGATTATTTAGACGAACAGTTTCGCTAATAAAAGTACGCTAGTAGGATAATTTGCGATTCTTGTAAAGGGGCGGAAGAAGGGGCGTGGTCAAAACTAAGTATGCTGTAACCTTATCTAGGATTCAAGTAACGTGTGTGCAAAATTTGAGTGAAATCCGTTCAGCCGTTAAGATTTGTTGGCTATTTAAAGTAGTCTGATGTGGCAATTCCCATACAAAATGACCAATTTCGATTTTTTCGATTTTTCCGCTGTTCCTTCGAGTTTTTCGCAATTTTCTTTTTTTCTAAACCTCATCCGTGTTGAGGCAAAAAATACAAAAAAAGAATTATTAAAATCGGCCGAGCCGTTTCTGAGCCTTAGCAAGACTAACGCACACGCATTTCATTTTTATATATAAGATAAAATTAAAAAACAAGACGTTACAACAAATTATTGTCAAATTCAAAAAACACTATAAAGATGTGATCGCAGACTACGTAATAGAAAATGGGAGATTATATCGAAAAGTGGATATAATCCGTTCAACACTATTCACATTGACCATATGGGACCATTTCCCCTAAGTAGCCGCAGAAACGAACATATTTTGGTTATAATCGATGCTTTCTCTAAGTATGTGGTGATCCGACCAGTCAAAGACACATCTACAAAACATGTTTTATACGTTCTAAATGAAATGAGCGGGTTTTTTGGAATGCCAAAGTGTATCATCAGTGACAGAGGCACTGCCTTCTCGTCCAAAGGTTTTGAAAATTACTGTAAACGATTTGGAATCAAACATATCTTAAATGCAGTTCGTACACCTCGAGCAAACGGACAGGTCGAGCGTATGAACCGGACGATACTTTCAATGCTAAGACCATCGACATCAGAAGACAAAGTTTGGGACCAAAAGGTGAGGGAGATCCAATGGAATCTAAATTCATTAAAGAGCAGCTCAACAGGAAAAAGTCCACATGAAATCGTATATGGGTTTCAGCCTGAGACATTGTAGCAAATAAACTAATACAAAGTCTACAAAACGATGAAGTTCTAGATGTCGACGAAAAGATCCAGAACACCCGAAAAGACGTAGACGAAACAAAGAATCCAGAAACAACGACAGAAACCAAAGGAGCGTTAGGACCAATTGCACACTAAACCTAAGAAATTCAAAAAAGGAGATCTTGTGTTGGCTGAAAGTGAGTTAGGTAGCACTGGAGAATCACGAAAATTAGAGCCTCGTTTTAAAGGATCCTTTATTGTTACTGAAGTCCTTAACCAAGATAGATACGTTATTGAAGATTTGCCTGAGTTTAATAGAAAAAACGAAAATACAAGTCTGTATTTGCATCAGATAAGCTAAAGCTGTGGTGTACATTACCAGAATACGACGATGACTCCGATGGAGGATCAGAAAATTCCGATGATGAGCAGCGAGGTCGCTAAAATCTCAGGATCGGCCGATTGTTGAGAGAGAGAGAGAGAGAGAGAGAGTGAAAGAAAGTTGTTGCTTAAGATGGCAGTCTGAACAATAACCTGAAACGAAGCGGTCATGCGGTGCGCGATGAAAAACAGTTTGTTAGATACAGAAAGAAACAATAATTTGCAAGTTCATTGAAATAAAGTAAATGAAATAAAAGAAGTATATAAATTTAAATGGTTAACTTTAGTAATGAAATAAAAGAAGTTTTGATAAATTTAAATGTTTTAACTTTTATGAGTTAACGCAATTGTGGATTTTTCAGTGCCAGGGAATATCAAAGATGTTCAGTTTTTTAGGGTTATATTCTTATTTTAGAAGATTTGTTAGACATTTTTCAATCATTGCACAGCCTTTATAGGTATAAATTAATAAAGAAAAATTCAGATTGTTTTTGGTATGACTGAATTGGATTGTTTTTTACTTCTCAAAAGCAAATTAATCGAAGCACAAATCCTCGCAATTTATGACCATCGCGATGAAACCGAGTTACATTGTGACGCCAGCGCAATAGAATTCGGAGCTATTTTACTGCAAAGACATTCTGATGGAATATTCCATCCATTTTTTTTTTATTTCTCGAAATGGACAACTCAATATGAAGCGAAGTATCATAGCTTCGAATTAGAAACCTTGGTGATAATTTAGGCTCTTGAACGTTTTAGAATATATCTCAAAGGAATAAAATTTAAAATCATCAACGACTGTAATTTCGTAAAGCTTACTATCAATAAGAAAAACAAAAATCCACGTATTCCTCGTTGGGTTTTACAACTAAAGGGTGTTTTTTTTAGAGGTATAAACTTCGAATTGAAATAAAACACAAGAAAATCGTTTTAATGTCCATCAATTTGGCTTTATTGGAAGGATAATTTTATGCCATTAATGTTTAAATATGATTTCGGGCATGTGGCCGCCGCGGCTGGCTCGAATAAAGTCAATTCTACAGATCCAATTTTCAACCACTTTTTCGAGCATATGGGGCCGTATGTCGGCAATAACGCCACGAATGTTGGCCTCCAAGTCCCCTAACGTTTCTGGTTTGTTGGCGTAGACGAGCGACTTCACATATCCCCAAAGAAAATAATCCAATGGTGTCAAATCACACGATCTTGGTGGCCAATTGACAGGTCCATTCCGCGAAATTATGCGCTCATCGAATGTTTCCTTCAATAAGTCGATTGTGACGTGCGCTGTGTGGCATGTAGCGCCGTCTTGTTGGAACCACAACTCATCCACATTCATGCCATCCAATTCGGGAACAAAATAGTCGGTTATCATGGCTCTATACCGGTCTCCATTAACGGTAACTGACTCTCCAGCATTATTTCGGAAGAAGTATGGCCCAATGACTCCACCAGCCCATAGAGCACACCAAACAGTCAGTTTTTGTGGATGTAATGGCGTCTCAAGGATCTCATGTGGATTCTCTTCACTCCAAATGCGGCAATTTTGCTTGTTGACGTAGCCGTTCAACCAAAAATGAGCCTCATCACTGAACAAAATTTTGCGATGAAAATCAGCATCGAGATCAATCTCATTTTCGGCCCATTCACCAAAATCACGACGCATTGCATGGTCTCGCGGCTTTAATTCTTGCACAAGCTGGATCTTGTAAGGTCGCAAGCCAAGATCTTTGCGCAAAATCTTCCATAAAGTTGATGGACAAAGCTCCAATTGCTGTGCACGGTGGCAAATCGATTTATTCGGGTCCTCTTCAACATTTTGCTCTACAGCGGCAATTGTTTCTTCGGTGCGCACTGTTCGACGTCTCTGCGGATGCGTATTATCACATAGAGTAAACGTAGTGCGAAAACGACCCATGGTTAACCGAATTAATTGCTCTGATGAACGATTATGTCGACCATAAAATGGACGGAGCTTGCGGTAAACTTCGCGAACTGAACCATTATTTTCGAAATAAATTTGCACGATTTGCAAGCGTTGTTCTTTTGTCAACCTGTTCATGATGAAATGGCAAACCAAACTGAACATAAATGACATTAGAGTTGCCAGATTTGACCACAAAATGCCAGTTTTATCTCTATTCGAAAAACAAACCCCTAAAAAAAACACCCTATACAAGACTATTATTATACATTAGAGCACAGAAACGGAGTGAAAATGCAACATGTAGATGCACTGAGTCGCGCAACTAATATTTTGATTCTAGAAGAGAACACTTCCGAATAAAACTTGTCGATTTGTCAAAATAAAGACCTTGCGTAAAATAAGTAAGCAATTAGAAAATTCTGAAAAGAAACTTTATGAAATGCGTAATGGATTAGTATACAGAAAAGTCAAGTTATCCACAAATATCACGATGAATTGGGGCACATTGGTCGTAACAAGGTATTGGAAGCTATAACTAAGACGTATTGGTTTCCAAATATGAAAGGGGAAATTTCTATTTATATAGATAATTGTTTAAAATGTATAGGTTTCTCACCTAAATTTGGAAAACGTGAATGGTTGTGGAATAATATACCAAAAGGTGACCTTCCATTCGATACCGTTCACATACACCAATATGGCCCAATTCCGTTTCTAACTCTAACAAAAGATTTCTTTTGTTGGTAGTGGGTGCTTATACAAAATTCGTTAAATTACACTGGTCGGTATCAAAATAGGAGCAAAACAATGTATATGTGGAATTACATATCGTCATACATATATATTAGACCGTACCACCTCCTATGCAAAAAAAAAACCCCTACGTTTTTTGACCGAACGTAGGGGTCGCGCATTGACATAAAACTTCATATCTCTGGTGTTTACAGTCGGATTTTAAAGTTTGGCATATCAGGTGTGGTGGCATATCTTAAGGAGACCAATATGACCTCTATAGAGGTCATTGACCTCAGGTGTACCGTTCTAGTACTTACCCTCCAGATCTCAGTTTCTACCATCCTATTGTGCCACCCTAATATTAAAAAAAATTAAGCTCTTAAAATATCATTAATCTTTTGCTCAGGAAGTATATCGATATTTCCAGCAGAAGTATTTTAAAAAAAAATTTTGAAAACATTTTGCCGAACGTAGGGCTCCCTTTTTTCATTTTCATCGTATCTTCGGTATTAAAAGTCTGATCACATTAAATGACATATCAATGTGTTTGTCTGAAAGAGACCAATTATTTTTTCTCCAAAATAAAAAAAAAATATTCCTACAAGTCCTTGGAAGGCCTTAAATTGATTTTGAGGAATTTGAAAGCTCGTAGAAGAATAACAAATTGCGAGTGACTTAAGTAATACCAAATTACTAACGGAGTATGATGTTATACATTTTTTATTGCATCTGCGGCATAACAGTGATAAAAGTCGGAAGTTGGATGTTTTTAAACAAGAAGCTGTTAGAAATGTAATCGATTTTTGGCAACGCGCCGGCTTTCAAATTATAACCCTAGCGGCGGTTCGGAAACGTGTTGATGTACTTGTGAATAACTATTATACAATTTCTAAAAATCGATTGAGATATAACGTGAATGCTTGAAATAAATTGTTTAAAATTTCGCGTTGTAAGTGTGGCATTGAAAGCAACAATCCGTGTAGTTGCAACACCTTAAATAAAAGTCCAAACGCAGCAAAAATTTTCTTTATTGATCAGTGCGGTCCAAGATCAATGGCATTAGATGATGTCTATGAAACAGTGTCGATGAGAACTGCCACTGTAGAAGTAAGGTCAGTTGCTGCAACATCGAATGCGGATAGCGAGGACGAAGAGAAATTTGAACAAAACGTAAGCGAATTACAGACGATACAAAAAAATTTTGTAGTGGTGGACATATCACTGCGAAATTATAGTTCTGCTTGGGATCGCAGCGACACATCAGTTCGCTTTGGTGCACTGCTTGCGGCCATGTTAATAAAAGATTTACGATTGTCGATTGCTGCAAAAGCTGAAGAAGAGTTATTTTCCTAAACAGCAGAAAAAAATACTCAATTCTTGGATGGGCTTATCATTACAAAAATAAAGTATTCAGAGAACGTGTCAAATTTCGAAAAGAGGCTTTAGCAGCAGCTAAGTGTAATGATTTGCTAACGTGTATTTCGTTTGATGGGAAAAAAGAGCCAACTTTAAAAAGAGTCACGGAGGCAAATGTGACGCGTAACGTTGTTGTGAATAAAGAACATGTCACCATTGTGAAAGAGCCAAATTCAAAATTCATCGGTTATGCTACGCCCGCTGACAGCACTGCAGTAGGTGTCCAGAGGAGCATTGTGGAATATTTGAATAAAGAAAATTATAGCATGATCACTAAATTGCAATTGGTTGCGACGGAACACCTACCAACACCGGCTACAAAGGCGGAGTTATTGCAAGAATGTGAAAAAATTAAATAATAATACAGTACACTCTCACAAATTAGAACTCTCAAAAATTCGAATTTTCCAGAAATTAGAACTTGCCATTTCAGTATATCGAACGCTCTGAACTGAATATTAGAAATTGTGGTTTTAATTTCTGGATGTTTCTTTATTTATTAAATTCATAAGTGATCGTTGCTTATTGATTCGTAATGACATTGTTGTTTCTAAATTGAATAAATAAAAAAAAACAAACAATCATTACAGATTATATGTTAAAAAGCATTGAATAGTTATTTAAAAAAATAAATAATAGGGTAGAAAAGATTTTTGAGTTAACCCTATTCATGTCAGGCTGTGTCTTTGGGTCACTAAATTGAAATTGAAACCAATATAAATGATTTAAAACTTGTTTTAAAGCAAAATAAGTTACATATATTTTATTATTGGTCATTCTGTTTCTGTAATATACAATTTATTTTTTTTATGTTTTTATAATATTTACTTATTACACAAAATATTAAAAAATAACATGAACTGTCACGTAGTGACTCTAAAACACTGGTATCTGCAAAAAACGTGATAATGGAAAACTCATCATGAAACCCAGCTTAGAATGCATTGACAGTATAATCAAAGAAGAGGCGTCAACTTAACTGTTCCTCTTATAAAAAAGGACGATTTTCTAAGCAATTTCGTGGTAATAGTCAGAAACCCATGAAAAACGAGTGTTCGCAGCAGCAATCTATAAATGCACCTTAAACTTTATTTGGAATCTCTTTAAATTTAATCTTTAACTTTACTTCACTCAAAATCTCTTGAAACTGTTTTCTTTGCTATTTGCTTTTGCTTTATAATTGTATACTCATAAACTCTTTGATTGCTCTCACGCATTGTCACTCATTATTTTAACTTAAGTATGCATTGTCATAGCCCTGTAACCTTACTTCTACCGCGATTGCGAACGAATAAACATTCAATCGAAAAGCACAAACGTTTATTATTTTGAACAAAGGTGGTGCAAACCAGCATCTCCACAAACATTTTGGTGACCCCGACGTGATCGGTTTAGAAGTCTTTTCGCGTTATCAAATCGGATAACAAGTCTCGTTAAATTGAATTTAGAAACCATAAATTTAAAATCGTTTCGTTCGAATAGCAGCACTTATATACATAACGCATCAAGTGCATATACATACATATAGTGCAGCTGCATCGTTTTCGTTTACATACTCGCACACATAACAGCAATGCCTGATAAAAATCCCGCTATATCGAGTGATGCTATGGCTAGCAATGATGAGACGATTTTATTTCTTAAAAGAAAATCAATGTCGATTAAAAGGCAATTAGAAGAACTCAACAATATTTTGACTGCAAAGCAACTTAATGAATTCGATGAAGCCGAAATTTCTGTTCGTATGGAATTCATCGAGCGCTTGCAAAATAATTTTGAAAGCGTACAGTCAACGTTGGAAGAAGCTGACTCAAGCGAATTAAGCAGTGCAAGCCGTACGGAATTCTTCAAGTTATACTTCGAAGCAAGAGCTAAACTTTCTCGTGCACTTATAATTCAACGCAAGGCAACTACAGAACATTCATCGACTATAAGACATTTTGCGCTCGAAGATGCAACCACAACATATATGTCATCTAATCGAAAACTCGTCTTCCTGAGCTAAAGATACCAAAATTTAGCGGCACATATACGGAGTGACCAAGCTTCAATGCAATGTTCACCAGCGTCATCGATAAGGATATCGAGCTCAGTAAGGTTGAAAAGTTCCAGTACCTGCGCGCTAGCTTACAGGGAGCTGCGCTGGAAACAGTCTGTTCACTTGAACCTAACGGGGAAAATTACGACAAAGCTGTAGAATTATTAACAAAACGTTTTGATAATAAATTATTAATATTTCAGGCACCACATTAAGGCGATATTTGGGCTGAAAGGTGTTGAGAAGGGATCTGCGAGCGGTTTGCGAGAACTCAACGACAAATTCAATTCACTTCTTCGCGCACTTCGCACATTGGCGTCGACAGACCAAATTTTTCATGGACTGCTTATATACCTCATCGTTTGCAAACTTGATCAACGAACAAAGGAGAAGTGGGAGGAAGATTTGCCAATACATGAGCTGCCAAGCTGGACTGCTATGTCAACATTTATGGAGAATAGATGCCGCATGGTGGAAAATCTGGAAAATGCTATGGTAACTCAAACACCTAGCCACCAGTTGGGAAAAAATTCAAATCATATGAAAGCTAGAAGGAATGTCATGCTAGTGTCCTCAAATGATAGCATATTATGTGTATTTTGCGATTCAAAGGAGCATTATATTAGCAGGTGTCCACGGTTCATGAATTTATCTCCTAGCTTGCGTTACAGGGAAGCTAAACAGCTTGAACTTTGTTTGAACTGCTTGCGTAAGGGCCACAATCTACAACGGTGCAAGTCTGGTCATTGTCGACATTGCCCAGCAAAACATCATTCACTGATTCATATGACTTCGAACCCTCCTAATGCTTCTTTGCAACCAACGTCAAACACACTGGTCACAGCAATCGATTCACCCAGCATTTCTGTAAGCTCGCCCCAATTAGCTCTTGTATCATCATCGTCGAATAACTCTGAACATACACCCCACACAGCCTCGCCAAATAATGTGTTGCTGGCCACAGCTATTCTTTTTGTAAAAAATCGCACAGGCAATCTGGTGCCTTGCCGCACTGTATTAGATTCAGCTTCTCAACTTAATTTTGCAACAACTCGATTAGCAAATCAATTGCAACTTCAATCAAATAAGTCCCATATATCCATTTCTGGCATAGGGCAATCCAATTTTGTAGCCGACAAATCAGTCGAGATCATAGCACAGTCTCAAGATGGTGACTACACCACTTCGTTTACTGCTGTAGTCACACCAAGCATCACCAATTATCAACCCAACTTTAATTTAAATACATCGGATTGGAATATTCCACGAAACATTAAACTAGCTGACCCTTTGTTCTTCAAACCTCAACGCATCGACCTTTTAATAGGGGCCAGTCTGTTTTTTGACTTGATGTGCGTTGGTCAAATACGTATATCAAACAGCCTGCCAACCTTGCAAAAAACTCGACTGGGTTGGGTTGTATCTGGAGGAGTTTCATACGCTAGTAGACAATCATCGTCTTTAGCTGTTTTTAGCAAGAACTTAATTGACCAATCTGACGATATCTCGTTAATCGATTTAGTAAAACGGTTTTGGGAAATCGAAAATTGTTTTGAGATAAGCCCATGCGTATCTGAGAAAAGTATTTGGTGTGAGGAACATTTAAGTCAGAATTGTACTCGTTTAGCTTCAGGAGCGTATTCAGTACGACTTCCTAAAAAATCAAAATTTGAATTACTTGGTGACTCATACAAACGTGCTCTCCGAAGATTTACGGGTTTAGAAAGGAAACTTCAAAACAATCATGATTTAAAATCTCAGTGCATTTCGTTCATGAATGTGTACGCATCGTTGGGCCATATGTCATTAGCAGAGCCACCATCAAATATAGCAACATATTTTTTACCACATCATTGTGTGCAGAAACTCGACAGCACAACAACAAAACTCCGTGTCGTATTTGATGGTTCGGCAAAAAGCACTTCTGGTTATTCTTTAAATGATCTGCTCTTGGCTGGCCCAACCATCCAACCCAAGTTATTCGACACGCTGTTACGTTTTCGATTTTTTAAAATCGCTTTATGTGGAGACATTTGCAAAATGTATCGCTGCGTTCGCGTTTCGTATCCAGACGAATATCTCCAATGCATTTTATGGCGCGATCATCCAGAAGATGAAATCAAGATATACAAGTTAGACACTGTGACGTACGGTACTAAGCCTGCAGCCTTTTTAGCAATTCGTGCCATGCACCAGCTTTCAATTGACGAAGAAGAGTTGTACCCGATTGGAGCTTAAATCGTTCGCAGAGATTTCTATGTGGACGACCTTATTTCTGGTGGCGAAACAATAGAAGAAGTAGTTGAAATTAGGCATCAAGTGAAGGATCTCCTTCAACGTGGAAATTTCAAAATTTGCAAGTGAAGTTCTAATGATTCTCGTACTCTTCATGGAGTTTCAGATTTAGATCGTGAGAAATTTATTAAGTTTCATGATGGTATTGATGTTACTAAGACGCTTGGTCTCGTATGGGATCCGAACACCGATAATTTTTTATTTTCCTTCACGCCCTTTTTAAGCAGTGGACGCATAACCAAACGATCGGTTCTTTCGGCAATAGCTCGGTTTTACGTCCCTCTCGGTCTGATTTCTCCTATCGTCACAAAGGCTAAGATTCTTCTTCAAGCTTTATGGAAAGAAAACTTACAATGGGATGAAAGCCTACCTCAATCATTACAAACTGCCTGGACTGATTTTTGCGCTCAGTTCGCTGATGTTAGCAGTTTAAAATTTTCTCGATACGTACTCTTGCCTCAATCTGTTTGGGAGATACATGCGTTTTGTGACGCAAGCTTGGCCGCATTCGGCGCTTGCATATACGTTCGATCCGAAATTGATGGAGTTGTTAGATCATCTTTGCTATGCGCAAAATCAAGAGTCGCACCTTTTAAAACTCTAACGGTCCCGAAGTTGGAGTTATCTTCAGCCTTACTTCTGGCCGAATTGATAGCCTCTGTCCTGCAGCATGGTCAACATTCTTGCGAAGTACATTGCTGGTCAGATTCGATGGTAGCTCTGTCTTGGCTGCGCGAAGAGAAATCAAATTTTAACGTTTTTGTAGCAAACAGAGTTAATCAAATACAAACACTCACCAGTGGTATGACTTGGCATCATGTACCGACTTCACAAAATCCAGCAGATATTCTATCGCGGGGATGCACCCCTAAAGAGCTATTGAACTCTAATCTTTGGAAGCATGGACCGTCATTTTTATTAAAAAATCACTCGCATTGGCCTAACAATATGGATTACATTACAAATTTGCCTGAAAGACGACGTAAGGTTTTAATTGTATCATCGCTTCAAGACTTATCGCTTGGTTGTAAGTTTCATAACTCATTCGGGAAACTGCAACGCGTGTTCGCTTACATTAACTATTTCGGCTCGGATAGAACCAAACGCATTTCGCAAGGTAAAAACTTTATTTGGAATCTCTTTAAATTTAATCTTTAACTTTACTTCACTCAAAATCTCTTGAAACTGCTTTCTTTTGCTATTTGCTTTTGCTTTATAATTTTATACTCATAAACTCTTTGATTGATCCCACGCATTGTCACTCATTATTTTAACTTAAGTAAGCATTGTCATAGCCCTGTAACCTTACTTCTACCGCGATTGCGAACGAATAAACATTCAATCGAAAAGCACAAACGTTTATTATTTTGAACAAAGGTGGTGCAAACCAGCATCTCCACAAACAACGAGCATTCACAGAAAAGTGTAGTTTGCCTTTAATGTACAAATTAATAGTTTAATAACAATTTCCACATTATTTATAAATAATTTCATTTTTCTGTTTAAAAAAAGAAATTAATTCTCCATGAACGATATTTTGTATTAAACTTTCTTTTTTTTCAATAAAATAATCATGTTTTTGTATTAGTGTCTCTAAGTCACACCGTGACAGTTTACGTTATTCAAATAGCGGGACATGAATAGGGTTAAAGTTGAGGCCTTACCAAAATAGACGATTTGCTCCGTAACGAGTGAAGACGAAAATGTTCGCTTAAATGTATTTCAATGTTGTAACCCAAAATTAACAAACATAAACTTATCGAAACTAAACGAAACAGTTTGACGAGACGTTCTGTTCCGTAACAACTGAACTTTTAGCGTCTCAACTCGTCAAAAACTGTGCAGAGTAGTTTTTTTTCAGACGATTGGAAGAACTCGTTTCATTTTGGGTTAAATGTCAAAACAGCCGTAACAATTGCAAACGTTCGGGAAGTTGCAATCATCTCGTTTATTTTGATCAGGCCTTTATAGTTTTTTGTCAATGAATTATATGAATTTTATGATAAAAAAACATTAAATTTTAATAAATAAAAATTCTTTTGTGATAACAGAAATTTTGTTTAACCAGTTTCATTCTTTTCCTTTAAATTTTTGTGAAAAAAGACGTCCAGAAATTAGAACATTTCAGAAATTAGAACCACCCATGGAACAAAGTGGTTCTAATTTGTGAGAGTCTACTGTACATTGTATATTTAATAAATCACAACAAAAATAGTGTTGATACCTCTTTAAGCATTATTCTTTTACGAGCCTTAAAATTCCTCAAAATCAATTAAAGGCCTTCCAAGGACTTGCAGGAATATTTTTTTTTTTTATTTTGGAGAAAAATAATTGGTCTCTTTTAGACAAAAACATCGATATGTCATTCAATATAATCAGACTTTTAATACCGATGATCTGATGAAAATGATAAAAAAAGAAAATGATAAATTTTCAAAAATTTTTTTAAAAATACTTCTGCTGGAAATATCGATATACTTCCTGAGCAAAAGATTAATGATATTTCAAGAGCTTTATTTTTTAATATTAGGATGGTACATTAGGATGGTAGAAACTGAGATCTGGAGGGTAAGTACTAGAACGGTACACCAGAGGTCAATGACCTCTATAGAGGTCATATTGGTCTCCTTAAGAAAAAAATATTGATATACCAAACTTTAAAATCCGACTGTAAACACCAGAGATATGAAGTTTTATGTCAATGCGCGGACCCTACGTTCGGTCAAAAAAAAATTTTTTTGTCGTAATTGTCTTGCAAAAATACGTCATATTTGCTGGTATACGGTGAACTTTTTTTTTGAGGTACGGTCTAATATACATATCTTTGATAAATATCGTCGCGCTTAATCTAAATATGTAATCAGAATTTATCTAGCACGTCCAGTTTTGATGCTATAAGCAATTTTTGTTAAATTTCTTTAAACTTTGGTGACCCGAATTTCACTGTGTTCTGTATTTATCTCTGTGTAAGAAAAACACAGCAATCTAATGTTTACCGTAAACTAACTGACATGCGCGAGCGCAGTGATATAAGTTATTTATTACTTATTACTTATTTTTCATTGATTTTTTGGTTAGTGAAATTTCTTTTCTTATTCGTATTGATTAATTTAATAATGCTATAAAAATTGAATAGTGTTTATTGAATATAAAATTTTACAATATCTTTTCTTTTGAGGTAAAAAAAATTATAAATATATTAAAAATATTTTTTTCAATCATATTTATTATATATAAATTTTAATCTTTTTGACATATTTATAAATGTTTGAAGATAACAAAAAAACTTTTTTTATCACTTCTTCAGCCGGTAGAAGGCGAAATTAAGCAATTTTGGACAATTTTTACATAGACGTGACATTCTCTCAAACCTATAACAGTTAAGGGAGTAGTACCAATCTTTTGGTAAAAATAAATATCAATCATATTTATTAAATATCAATTTTAAACTGTTGGTGACAACCTCTTATGTGGAAATTAACCACATTTAGGGAAAAAAGTAAAAAAAAAATATACAAATTTTAGAAAATTTTGAAATACGGGTCCTGTTTTTGGATACACCCCTTTACATAGGGGACTTTTTTCCCTAAATGTGGTCAATTTCCACGCACGAGGTTGTCACCAAAAGTTTAAAATTGATATTTGATATATATGATTGATATTTATTTTTACCAAAAGATTGGTACTACGCCCTTACTTGCAGTGTTGCCATTTTAGCTACTTTGTAGCTAGTTTTAGTTTCTTTTTTTCTCAATTAGCTCCAAAAATTGTGTTTTAGCTCCTAGCTATTTTTTTAGTTTCTTATTTTTCGAGTTTAGCTACTACTTTTTTTGTTAAAAAATTCAATATTTTCGTAATTTTGTGACATCTCTAATACTATGTTCAGACTGAGTTTTAAATGCGCATTTAGAAGTTCGAAAATTCTTACAAATGTCAAGTGTTCAAACTATGTAGAAGCCCTTAATTCGCATTAAAATTGACAGATTTCTTAATATTATTTCTATGTTCTGAAAATGCTGACATTGTAACAAAAATATGATTGCAGGAACGAACCAGAAAGTTTTCGAAAAATTGTAAACATTTATTATTTTTGTTTGAATATATTTATAAACAACTTTATTAATAATTAAACAAATGTATCATTGACAAATTAAATAAAACTCACAATTAACCCAAACGATTTTTTTTATATGATTTGCAATTAGCTTGAGTATGCGAGCCTGCGCAGGTGTCAATACTTTTCCTTCTTCGCACACGGTGTAGTCACTATAGAACGCTAGAATTCCCTTTGCAATTTGGTAGGCATACACTGTGAAAGGAAATGTGGCTCCAGTGAGTGTGCAAAATCTTCGGGTGGACCTGCTTTTAATACCACTGTTTCTGTGGCTACAAAAACACTGCGAGCATATTCTACCGCTCAGTAATATTTTGTACAGTCACCTCTTGCTTTGGCGTTTCAGTACCAGTCCATCCTGTCGCGAAGTCTGTTGGAAAGCTTGTGGAAACCTGTTTCAACTTCTTCAGCTTTGTTACGTCCCAAAACTATTTGCATGGTATGATTTTTACCAAAGAGAAATCTTGAGTTTGCTTTCCATTCTTGTCGTAGATCATTCAGCAGATTATTGTGCATATTTTGCACCTGAAAGACAAGGATGAGAAGATGTTTTCCCACGCAGCGGCGCACGTCTTCTATAATTTGTTGTTTTCAGCCTTTGCGATCGGTTTTCACCAACGGAATCTTCTTATTTATTTTTGAAGACTTTTTTTGTGTACTTAATTAATAAAATTAAGAAAACAAAAAACAAAAACTGTTCAAGTTTATCAATCGAATGGTGAACAGCTGATTGAATTTAATAACGAGTATTGTCAAAACAAACGAGTAAAATGTATTCGAACTTCGAAACAGGGTCCCAAACTGCTAAATGCTCATTTGAAGTAGAATTTATGTGAATTTACTTGACAGAATTTTATATGGGTAAATTCGCATTTAGAGAAGCATTAAGGAAATAAATGCGAATTAAGGTCTAAATGCGAATTTAGCACCCAGTCTGAACACAGTATAACTTACACATACGATGAAATCCAATGAAGAAAACTTCACACTTATCCATGGACTAAAGTATCGTCTTCTATTGATTTTTGGATAGAAGTAAGAGAATGGAAGGGTGCTTTAAACGAAAACCCTTTCTCTGATCTTACTAAATTCGTTTTTAATTTTTTACTTTTACCGTTAAGCAATGCTGAAAAAGGGAACGTTTTCAATAATGAGTCTTATAAAAACGAAACAAAGGAATTCAATTAAATTGTTAATGTAAAATTCCACAGTATGTTAACCTCATCATTCGTATCACTTAACAAGGGCATGAACGACAAAAAGAAACACCTACTTTCTTCTATATATAAAACTGCATATTGCTTATCGTGTTTTGCTTATCGTTAGTAAGCCTATTTCGCGATACAGAATGAAGAGGTAAGATATATCTGAAAAAATAAACAAATGTTGCCACGATTACATTATAAATGACGATCTCGTAAAATTTATGAAACACATTACAAAATATTTTTAAACTAAAACAAAAAATATTGTTATATATATTAAATAAAAAAAAAACATTTTAACTGAAGTTTTTTTAAATAAAAAACGCAAAAATTGGTAAAATATTTTGTAAAATTAAAAAAAGGCCATTTTATATATGCAAAAATATATTTTGTATTTAACCATTATTATGTCTTATTTAAGCTCTAAAAGTGCCAAGGTGCGCAAATGGCCGGTTTCCCTGTTTTATAACTTGTTTGATGGTCATAAAAATGCTATTTATTTTCATTTCAAAACCAGGTTTCAACTGTTTTTTATAATTTTGATAAGCCGATAGCCCAAGCTGCTAGTGCTTTTAATATTCATTGTAAATTAAATTTAAAACTAGTAAGCAATGATCTTCGACTGGGCCGAAATTAAAATAGCCCCACGACCGAACTAAAGTATATTCGAAGTCACTTTGTATCGGAGGTAGGCGTGGTTTTCACCCGATTTCGTTAAATTTCATACTCAGGGAGCATATTAAATATCGAAGCTCATACGCAAAATTTCAAGTCCATCTTTTAATATTTGTGGAATTCTAAGACAATTTACCTTTTCAATAAAGCCACTTTGTATGGGAGGTAGGTGTGGTTTCCACCCGATTTCGTAGAATTCCATACTCAGAGTGGATATTAAATATCGAAGCTCATACGCAAAATTTCAAGTCCATCTATTAATTTTTATGGAATTCTAAGACATTTTACCTTTTTAATAAAGTCACTTTGTATGGGCGGGGTAGGCGTGGTTTTCATCCGATTTGATTCATTTTCGAACTTGACCTTTATTTTTCAGAGAAAAGCTTATATATCGAAATATTTCATAGCTTTTCTCATTTCTTAGGTATGGACCAAAATATAGTCCACATGCATGGCAGCCACCGCGCCCACTTGTTCAATCGTGCCGAAATATTTTACACTTTTTCGAAATTACGTACAAAACATCTACGTTAAATTGTTTTACTGTAGCTTATCTGATTTCTAAGATGTAGCGAAAAATGTGATTAAGTTGTATGGAAGCTGCCACGACCACTTCTTCAATCACATCGAATTTTTTTTAGATTTTTGCAAATTATATACAAAGCGTCTACGTTTAATTTTGTTATTGTAGCTTAACTCATATCTAAGCTAAAGCGAAAAATGTGATTAAGTTGTATGGCAGCTGCCACGCCCACGTCTCAATCGCGCTGAAAATTTTCACTTTTTTCAAATTACATACAAAAAATCTACGTTTGATTTTGTTGTAGCTTATCTAATTTCTAAAATATAACGCAAATTATGTTTCAGTTGTATGGCAGCTGCCACGCCCCCTTGTCTAAAATTTCTGAAATAGGTTTTTTGCATTTTCCTATACCTAAAACACCGGAAACTACCAACAAAATCCACAAAATAATATTTTCCGTCTAACTTGTACCAATCGCATTACTGCGCGTTGCTTGGGAGTATAAATATGATATGAAAACATATTTTAAATAAATACTCAAGAATCAAATATGTTTAATTCATTTTATTTTATTTGAGAATATTTCTTATTGAAATAAAAAGCGTGGCTTCTTATTGAAATGAAAAGAGTTTCACATTACTAAAATCAAAATAAATACGATATATTGGACTTATGGCAACACTGCAGCAGAAATTAACTGAATGCAACTATCCACTCAAGATGGCAGCGCGGTGAGTTGTAGACTTTCACTTCTACCTCTCAACAAGAGCTTAAGCTATTGTTTGCTGTTATTTTGTGCTGCTTATACATACAATGGCAGCATGGATTAAAATGCATAAATTCTTAAATAATTAAATAAAAATTTTACCAAAAACGTAGTACCCAGCAGGGTCGCTTCTTATAGCAATTGAATAGTGAAAGAATTATTAAAATCGGTTCATAGGTTACCCCGTGATTGAACAATAAAAATCCGAGATTCTGGCCATTCCGCAGATAGAAAATGGTCTTGGGAAAACTATTGCGATATGTGTCGTTAACGATGCTACTGAGAGAGCAATAAATCTTATGTCGAGATACAACGATAAAGTGACGTCATTGGATGCGGAAAAACAGGCTTTTCTTCACGTGTAAGAACACCATTGTAAGCTTTTTCCATGCGTTACAACAAAATCCAATATTTCTGAACGCATGCAGCAAAAGAAAATCCATATTCACAATGATTAAAATGAAATCCTTTAAAAATCACTACACCAAAAATATCGTATCTCATTAAAAAATAGGTCGATCCTGTTTTTTTGTTTTTAATTATTATCAATGCAAAGGACAAACATGAAAAAAAAATTATATGAAAAAATTTTAAAATGTTGACTTAAAATGCATTTATTGCAGAGATGGGCACACCACACACCGACATTATGTCAATGTGTATGTGTCGCACTCAGCTTGCTACACTGAAAGCTAAGAAATCATATAAAAAAGCGAAACAGATGAACGCGATGTTGCCTGCTTGAAGTTCCGTAGCATACTGATCTCTACTGATCAACGCTGACTGCTGTATGTGTATACAGAAATGTTACGACATTCCTCAAATTTGAGGTTCGTGCCCTTCTCTGGTTTATTGGGACCGGACTTCATTGAACGTCAAATAAAAGTCCAGAATCAGATTCTTCAGCTAGTTAAACATAGAAGTAGGTACTTTTGTTTTTTTTTTCAATTTGAAATACATTAGAAAAATGTAAATACATTTCATCTAAAATTACTCTCCGAAAACCGGATTTTCGACCAGAACCGGGCTATTTTGGACAATTCTTGGACTTTTAAGAGCTTTTATTCATTCATTTGCAACCATCGTGTTTTTCAGGGGGGGGGGGGGGGGGTCACGGAGGATTCCATACAAAGTAGCATTTGACTTGGTCTAATACGGACGCGATATCATGAACGCGACAAATTTTTCAAAGGGGAATAAAATACATATGAAATACAAATAAAGTTATGTTATAGTAATTATTACACTTCAACTCTTAATTAAAATAAAACATACCAAGTTAAAATTCAAGTTACATAACAGAAACTGTAATCAAAATAAGAAAAAAATAAAGTTAAAAATAAAGAAACATTTTTTTAATGAAGAAGCGGGTTTTCTTTTGTAATGCATAAAATTGTTGTTTGTAGAAAACTTTTAAATCACAGCAACAATTACTTAAATAAGCTAAAAACACAAAGAAAAAATATGGGTATAATTCGTCAAAAGGATCAGAAAAACAACAGCGAATACGGTGGATGAGGAAGCAATTCGAAGCCCAATTCGTGGATTTTCGGCATCGTTTTCATCGATTTGTGACAGGGTGCATTGTCTTGGTGAAAAAGAATTTTTTTCTTCTTCAAATGGCGCCGATTTTTCGCGATTTCATCCTTCAAACGCTCCAAAAACGCTATATAATAATCGCTGTTGATTGTTTTTCCCTTTTCGAGATAGTCGATGAACAAAATTCCATGCGCATCCCAAAATACAGATGCCATAACCTTTCCAGCCGACTGTTGTGTTTTTGGTCGCTTTGGCCTGCTTTCATCGTTTGCTCTCCACTCAGCTGACGACCATTTTGATTCCGGTGTGTAATGGTGGATCCATGTTTCATCCATTGTCACAAGCCGACGCAAAAGTTCATGTTTATTCTTGGTAAACAGTGCTAAACAGCTCTCCGAATCAACGACATGTTGTTGTTTTTGGTCCGGTGTGAGAAAACGCGGCACCCATTTTGGAAAGCAGCTTTCTCATCTCTTTCCCACACTGCCTTTCGATATCTTCAGAGGCTCGGTCGGTATTGGTCGGCCAATACCATTTTGTGTACTTCTTTTATGTTTTGTGGAACAACTGCCTCATTTGGGAGTCCTGAACGTTCAGCATCATTTGTGTCTGTACGACCAAGTTTAAATTCAGCATATGTAAGTGGCGTCCGTGGCGTAGTTGGTTAAAGTGCGTGGCCGCTATGTCAAAGAACCTTGGAGACCTAGGTTCGAACCCCAGCCAGCGACAGAAAATTATTTGAATTAAAATAATTTTTCTGTACGGCCGCCACCTCTCTGCAGACAATGACAAACCTCAGAGAGTAATCAAAATGCCATGTAAAGCTTCTTGAGAATAAGAACATTCCGTTCATCGCCGTTCGGAGTCGGCGTTAAGCATGTAGGTCCATTTCTCGGTCAATTGTGTACAAACTTAATAACACGCACAACACAATTGATCATAAGAAGCTAGGTCAAAGTCCTTTCAAGGGCTGAAATGGCCAGTTATTTATTTATTATTTATATGTAATGGCGCTTGAAGCATTTTGAACTGCAAAAAAGTAAAAAAAAAAAAAAAAAAATGTGAAAGAAATGGATACCATTTCCTTTTCTTCGCCCTTAACGCCATCTCTTAGTCAATCGTTCGTAAATGTCATAAGCCGCTATAACGAGAAAACGTCATTTTATTCTTTACCTCCAAATTTCCCATATTTTCTAAAGAAAAATCTTATTTTGTAATGGCTGAAATTAAAGCTTCCTGAAAATAAAAACACAATCATGCGATCTTTTCCGATTCAGCTTCTGCCGAGTACAGTACTCCTGAATTTTAATAAAGGAAAAACTCTTTCAAAAAAAATATACTTACCAGTACTAAATTTAAAAGTACACAATTAAGTCAATTTTTTTTTAATAAACTTCTTTAAATAAGATAATGGTAATAATTCAACTTTAAATCAAAGAAAAAAAAACATATCAAAGCTTAACCAGTTTCCTTACATACATATATTGAAGAAGATCATCATCGACGATCGAGCATGGTTGTTCCTAAAAGCTTTTTCTTCTCGTCTTAAAACAAGACGCAAAGAATTTCTCAATTTGGCAGTCATAAGCTGATACGCGGGTTGAAAATAACGCAACAACGAGATCGCGATTCCCGGTTAAATTCTATAATATACAATTTCAATATATCACAATAGTAAAAGTTTCATAAAATAGTGTCTAAATGTTGTTAAATATTTAAAGAAAGTATTAAATAAAAAAAATAGTGAACTTAAAATTATAAACAGTATCGAAATAATTTGAAGATATTTATATTTTTAAAATTAAAAAAAAGTATTTTTCTATATTTAACCTTTTAAAGTAAGAAAAAAAAGAAAAATTTTATATATATATAAAATAAATATTTAAAAGTAAAGACATAAAATTAACCTTAACATAATGTATTTACATTGCATTAAAGTTTTGTGAAGGTAAAATATGTATACATGTATATAATACATACAAAAAAAAAAAAAAACTCATATGCTTAGTAGGTTACTATAGGGTGAAAAGCTACAAGAGTGGCGAGTTTTGCAATTGCTAAAACATGTTAAAGCTTAATCTGAAATAATAAAACGAATTTGTTTTTTTTTCCTGCAATGCTCACTCTCTCTCATCTATTGCCATTTTGGTTTAAAAAAAAAGGTTAATAATTAAAAAGAGTTATATAAATAATAGACATGTAATCGTTAAAATAATAAATTAAATAAGCTATATCTAGAAAAAGCTTTGCTTAAGGTGAATAAAATGTGTCGTAAAATAAACACAAAATGGGAAGCTTAATAATAATGCCAATACAAACATTCTTTAAATTTACTAAATACGAGAGAGAGAAATCATCGTTTTCTCTATCAAACAAAACTATTCAAATTCTCTTTCTCAAAACAGCACTTTGAAAGTACTTTCAACGTGGGAGCAACGCGATAAAGCAAGTAAGTAAAAAGTTTTTTCATTTCTCTTATAATCACATTCTCTTCACTATCCGTGTGCTTGTGTAAGCATTAATTGCCAACCTTTGTCTAATACTGGGTTTTTTCCAATAAATTTAATAAAAAAAAGGGGAAGCTAGAGTTAGTTATAGCTAGACTAAATGAATATGTTCAGAAGAAGAGCTTTCGTAAATTGATAACTAAATTTCAAAAAGTATTTAAGCACATTTGGATAGAGGAAAAAAAATCAAAATTTTAACTATTAAATTTTATAAAATGCAGTTTTGAATCTGAACAGTTGTTTTTGTTTTACAACAACCATATGGGTACATATTCACACTCTTATATTCGCGCAGCATTGGTTTCCTTAAGGTAAGTTTTTTTTTGTTTTTATTTAATACACGTAATTATGTATCTTATACCTACATACTTTATCTTAATCTTAAAGAATGCCATGTTATCGATATTGTTATTTTTGGACTGTATATTTTTGTTTCTTTCAATCGGTCTGCTTCAATGTTATTTTTTTTTTCCTACTTTTGTTAAAACTTATATGAAATTCTGGTTATAAATCTGAAACTTTTGTATTTCAAATGTTTTTTTTCAGAAATTTAATTTTTACAACTTAATAAAGTATTGTAATATGGATTAAACACCATTGATTTTTGATTTCTTGCTTGAGGTTTTTGATTGGTAAGTGTAATGGGTGTAAATCTTGCCATATATTTTTTATATTTTTTTTTTTGTTTTGTTTTTTATATTTTTGGTATATGACACCTGGTCACCTTGTCTTGTCACAAAACCTTACACCATTCAACACTCTAAATGCGTATAAGAGTTCGAATAAAATTATCCAATGTTAGTTTGGTCGGAAATGGTGCTATTGATCTTTTTCTATCCTCAAGAAACTTCTAATTAAATAGTTCGTAAATAAGTTTGAACGTCCCAAAAACCACGAGGTTCAAATCGAATTAGTTTGTATAGACCTCGAAATAAAAGTTGGAAAGATTAATCGGTCATTTCAATTCTGGTATTACAACTATACGTGACTTCTGAGAGTTAGTTTATAAAAAGTGAAATTTCAATAATTCAATAATTATTATAAGGAATTGTTCAAGAAACATAAACAATAAAAACAGGTAAATTCAATTTAAAATTAAATTAAAATATTAAAAAAATATATAAAAAAAGAGTGGATATTTTGTTTTACTCGCTAAACACACATTATAATTAAAAACTTTCAGAGTTTTCACGCCATTTGAGGAAAATACCAGGAAAACTGCCGCTTGTAATTTTTTTAGAAACGGTTCCCCTTTTTTTTAAGATAATTTTATTAAACAAAATAAAATAGCGCAATAAAATAAGGTTTATTATTTCATTTTACGTGCAGGGGACCGAAAAACTGGCTAGTTTGCGATTTTTTTTATATTTCATGGCATGTCCAATATGCTAGGATTTGTTTAGTCCTGCAGGCTGTACTTAGGACCTAGGCAGTAACAAGGAATTAGCAAGCCAGTTAGCGATTTTCTCCTACAGACACCATAGCTGAGCTCCTGTTCCCCAATAGTTATCAACAAGGCTACAATACATTCAAACAACACATAAAAACAACAACCGACAAGCAAGTTCACCAAAATTAAAATTAAAAATTAAAGTGCGTAAGTGAACCACTATAAGTACGTTATTAAAACGAGAAAAAGTTATATACCCACACACAATTGGGAAAAAATAAAATCAGTCCGCGTGTCCAAAGTGCCTAGCTAAGTCGTGGGTGTCAATAAAACTTAATAAAACTCAAAGAAAAAGTAAAAAGCACAAATAGTCTTAATAAAAAAATATTAAAGAAACGTTGAAAATATTAAAGTTAAGAAAAAACCATTTTTTTTAAAAATGAATAATTCTAAACAGACAAAAAAAAAAAAAAAAAAAACATATCTTATTTGGTAACTTAAAGTAAATTTATAAAAAAATGAAAATGTGCTAATTTAGCATTATTAAAAAAAAGGAAGCTTAAAGTGAAACTAAAATAAAAAAAAAAAAAAACAGGAAAAATAGAATAATCGATCATTAGTTATCTTAATTAAATTTAAAATTCCAAACTTTACAGCAAAATATCATCAACGAGCTGCAGGCCTGGAGATCTCGGATGACGATGTAAGTAAATTGTTAATTGATCTAACCTATACCATTAACTTCTTTTTTTTTATAATGCTTTATTAACTTAATATCTTAACATGAACAAAAATTGTTCCTTCCTAAAGAATAAAAGGATAATATTTAATAAGCCTTAACACTAAAGCTAAAGTTTAAAATTTTGTCAAGAATTTTTTTTCATTCTCAACGCGTTCCTAGACTATGAAGTTAATTCAACGAAAATTTATTTAAATGTTCCAAATTTCATTTTGTTCCTAACAATCGTAGTTTTCCTTCTCGAGAATTCGCACTCAAAACAAATTTGTTCCAATTCAATTTTGTTCCGCTATACTACCAATTGAGTACATGTGTAATAACACTCCAAATATGGACTTAAACGTGTTTCATTCCTTTCGTTTCATTGCAAGCAATGTTTAAAGCAATGAGTAAAATTAAGTTACTCATTTGTTCCAAATTATCACTTGGTTCTATATGCGTGCATAGAAGTGCAGAAATAACAGAATAAACGTTGGTATGTAAATTCGAATTGCGGAGTTCGTTCGAAAAAATTTTTTTTGCCAAAGCATAAATCTAAAGTTCAGTGCACTTTGGGTTGATTGCTAACAATTTTTCCTGAGAATTTTGGAACAGCTGATTGGCTGAACACTAACGCGAAAGAAGGAATGAACTTAATTATTATATATGTATATTATACATAAAATAATATTTTTGAATTTTTTTTGTTTTGGAATTATAAAAGTTTTGAATTAATAAAATTTATCATATTTAAATTTAAAGTAAATCAAAATTATGTTAATTGAAATTACTGTAATAATTTACCTATACAATTATTAATCTAATATTAGCTGAAGATTTCAAGAATTACCTAATGCCTAAACTTAAGGGAAAATACAAAAATAAAAACATTTAAATAAAAGTTATTAACATAAAATGAATTCCATGCTGTAATTTTTTTTTTGACAGAATGACCTAACTCCGGGCAACTATATTAGTGGGGTTTTCAAGTAACGTTTTTTTATTGAAAACCATGGATGGGCGGGTGAAGAAGGGATCAGGTCACCAGATCCCATGCCAGTTATTATAGGGCTTAAAGGATATAGTTGGTAGGGTGTAGAGTCAGTTTATGTTTTTTTCCGATTCAAATTTACATAGATTTTTTTCTTTCTTTCATATCTTAATATGCACGTAGATTTTTTTGTCAAGGATTTCTGTAGTAGGTTAGCAAGCCCCCACCCCCAAAACCGACGAGACTTAGCCTATGCCAGTACGTGCAACCGCGATTCCTACTATAGGTCAGAACCCAAATCCTTAGGTGTTTGGAAGGAAAGAGAGAGACAAGAGAGCTCCTGAACAATGCGAGATTATTATGGCGGTCTGCTGTCCATTAATAGACATGTTATATCAACACTCTTTCGACCTCTCCCACCGGGTAAACATTACATAAGTTGGAAAGGGATCTTAATTGACATTGTTTTGTTTTTTGGTTATATAAATATATAAGATCATGACAGGGAGGGCAATAGTTGCATTAAAAACATCAATTTGCAACAACGCTTCGGTACTGTTTTCATGCTATGAACTAGTAGCTAACATCTTTCTTTTAAGTCTGTCGGTCCGTGTTTACGAAATATTGGTTTCTCTCTCTATCAATGTTTTTTCTTCTTTAGTATTTCTCCTGACTCCTTCTATCTTTAAAAAAAAAAGCAAAAGTAAAAGCTTTTTAGCAATGTAGATTATTGAACGACAGGGTGCAAGATCTCCACCCCTCAAGCCGACGATCCCTAGCCGGATTTCAATGCGTGCATCCGCTTCCTGTTGTGAGAAACTAACTATTATTTTTTTTAAACGTTGCATGCTACACCTACCATCGGAAATGGTTGCTTTTGACGGATCAGAGTCAAAATAACACTTTCGAAGCCATTGCTCAGCTTAGACAATATTTTTCCCATAAAAAAACAGTGATAAATCAACATACGGACTGCTTTGAATCCATTATTTTGAAAATATCAACAGTAGCGTCACTTAAATCACTGCAACTTCTGAACTAAACTTTAGATTGTCATGAAATTTTTACACGTATTGTTTGAAGGTTAAAACTATCGAAATATTATATCGATATTTCGTTAGAGGTGCCACTTAGTAGTTAGTCTCGGGACTTATCGGGCCATGTGTTACATTGTGTATAAAATTCAACCAAATCGAGTGAAAACCACACCCACCTTCCATACAAAAGCAAATATTTTCTGTTCAAACTATGACAAAAATGTTTTTAAAAATAAAAATTTTATTGACGGCTTACGACTTTGAATATACCTTGGTTCGGCCGTGGAGGTATTTTTACTTCGGCCCAGTCTAAGACCATTTCTCACTACTTTATACAAAAAAATTGTTTTTTAATAATTTCAGTTGATGTATTTTGATTTAAATTTTAAAATTAAAAAAAAAACATGAAAATAAAATAAGATCTAAGCTAAAAATAAAATATTAAACAAGCGAGCCGAGTCGTCATATTTTTGATACCTACACAACAATTTTTTGTGCAACTTATAGATAAACTGATTAAGGCATGTTGCTACATGGAGCGCTCGGTATTCGAGTGAAAATTCAAAATTTTTTACAGGAAAATGGTTAGAGATAGTTGAAAATTTTTTTAGGGTAAATAAATACACTAACAAATTATTTACAAAAAAATTTTTTATTAATATTTAACATTTGTTATGCATGAAACTTTAATTTTAAGTTGACGTGTCGATATCGGAAAGAGAGTATGAGTGAACTAAAATTTTTAAGTTTGGTAAAAAAATAAAAAATTATGAAGATGTGAAAAAAATCGCAACAAAATTCAAGTTTTTTTTTCTGAATTTTGTGCAAAAAAATATAAAAATAAATAAATATTTTTGCAATATTTTCGTTCACACGGAACACATATATGTGGAAAGTATGCGGTTAAAATTTGGAGATAATCGGACAAGGTAGTTCTATGTAACGATGGTAACCAGGTATAAAAATGTAAAAAACTTCAAATTAAAGTTTCATAAATAAAAACATTTAAAAATTAACAAATTTTAAAAATTTTTGAGTCCATTAATTTAAAATGTTCAAAAAAATTTATCCATTATCTCTTACCGTTTTCCTGTAAACAAGTTTTAAATTTTCACTCGAATACCGAGCGCAAAGTAGCAATATGCCTTAAGGGAGTAAGTAGTACCAATCTTTTGGTGAAGAACGAAGACTATTTTTAATATTTTTTTTTCAATCATATTTATTAAATATCAATTTTAAACTTTTTGTGACATATTTATAAATGTTTAAAGATAACAAATAGAAAAAATTTTTTTAATCACTTCTTCAGCCGGTAGAGGGCGATGAAATCAAGCACTTAAAAAAATGACTTGTCCCGCTGCTGCAACTTAATGTCAGGAACGGCTAATCTGAAACAAAATAATCAAATTGGTTATTATTGGTGACAACCTCTTACATGGAAATTAATCACATTTAGGGAAAAAGTAAAAAAAAAATATACTTACTTACTTATCTGGCGCTTGCAACTGTAAGTCGGTTTTGGCCGCGTATAAGAAATTGCGCCAGCCATTTCTGTTCTGCGCTTGCTGGCGCCAGTTGGAAACACCAAGCGTGGTCAGGTTATCCAACACCTGATCCTTCCAACGAAGATGTGGGCGTCCTCTTCTGCGTTGACCACCACCGGGCACCGAATCGAATATTTTTTTCGCTGGAGCGTCGTTTTCCATTCGCTCAACATGACCTAGCCAGCGGAGCCGCTTGGTTTTAATGCGCTTAACTTTGTCGATGTCAGCGTACAGCTCATACAGCTCGTGGTTCCATCGAATTCGGTACTCGCCATTGACGCAGATTGGACCGAAGATTTTACGAAGGATCTTTCTCACGAAGGCTCCCAGAGTCTTTTCATCAGAACTCCTCAACGTCCAGGTTTGTGCTGCATATAATAGGACGGGCATGATAAGTGACTTATAGAGCGTGAGTTTTGTTCGTCGAGAGAGGGCTCTGCTTCTCATTTGCCTACTTAGCCCAAAGTAACACCTGTTGGCAAGAGTTATCCTTCGCTGTATCTCAATACTGACATCGTTGAAAGAGTTAATGCTGGATTCCAGGTAGACGAAGTCCTTAACAACCTCGAAGGAGATGTTGTCAACAGTGACGTGGTTTCCAAGACGCTGGGACTGTTTATGTGTTGACACTAGGTATTTCGTCTTATCTGCGTTCACCTCAAGACCCATTCGACTCGACTCTTTCGCTAATCTGGAGAATGCTGCACTGACTTCACGCGTATTATGGCCAATGATATCGATATCATCAGCATACGCCAGCAGCATAATACTTTTGTAGAATATCGTGCCGCTTCGTCTCAAATCAGCAGCTCGGATGATCTTCTCCATCATCAGGTTGAAAAAGTCGCACGATAAGGAATCACCTTGTCTGAAACCTCGTTTGGTATCGAATGGAGGAGTGAGATCCTTCCCGATCTTAACTGTGCTGCTGGTGTTGCTCAGTGTCATTCTGCAAAGACGGATGAGCTTTGCAGGAATACCAAATTCAGACATGGTGGAGTATAGATAATTCCTTATAGGACTATCGAAGGCGGCTTTATAATCGACAAAAAGATGGTGTGTGTCGATTTGTTTTTCTAGGGTCTTCTCCAAGATTTGTCGTAGCGTAAATATCTGCTCTATGGTGGATTTACCAGGTCTGAAGCCACACTGATAAGGTCCAATCAGCTGGTTTACGATGGGCTTCAGTCTTTCACATAGTACGCTCGACAGGACCTTATTTACGATATTAAGAAGGCTTATCCCACGGTAGTTGGCGCAAATTGCGGGATCGCCTTTCTTGTGGATTGGGCAGAGCACACTGAGGTTCCAATCGTTTGGAATGCATTCTTCCGACCATATTCTGCATAGAAGCTCATGAATGCATTTAAATAGAGTTTCGCCTCCATTCTTGAAGAGCTCAGCCGGTAAGCCATCGGCTCCTGCGGCTTTGTTGTTTTTAAGCCGAGCTATAGCTTTCAAGACCTCACTATGGTCGGGCAGCGGAACTTCAACGCTGTAGTCCACAATTGGGATTTCCGGGATATCATCTCTATTGGCGGGATTGTTGTCGTCGTCACCATTCAGAAGCCTAGAGAAGTGTTCCTTCCACATCATCAGTGTACTCTGGATATCTGTCACTAGATTCCCATTTTCATCCTTGCAGGAAGAGGCCCCGGTCTTGAAACCATCGGCCAGGCGTCTTATTTTTCGAAAAATTTTCGGACCTCATTCCTGTCACCATGCATCTCAATTTTCTCGCACTCACGCATTTCTGCTTCCCTTTTATTTCGCTTGAAAATGCGGCTCTCTTCCCTCCTCTTCTCTTTGTATCACTCTTTAGCAGCACGCGTTACAACCGACTGCAGGGTGGCTTTGCAGGCGGCGTCTTTTCCTGCAGTGGCGTCGCGACACTCTTGGTCGTGCCACTGGTTTCGGCGAGGGCGGTGATAGCCAACCACCTCTTCGGCAGCCGTACGCATAGAGTGGGAAATGTGATTCCACTGCGCGCATATATCGTCGATCGGAGGAGTGCTTTCTTGAAGCAGGAGTGAGAGTCGAGTAGCGAAGTCTTCGGCTTGTAGTGGCACAGCACAACAAGCTTACGGTATAATTGAAATTCGGCACAATTTAAAGAATTGCAATTGATAAACTAATTTTCGTTTTGTTTATTTTCTTTCATTCATAACGGCACTGGGTCAAACGATTTGTATTACATAGCGACTGACGCAAACAATGTTGCTGCATTGACTTTGCAAGCTCAGCATAATTATTATTAGAACTAGTGTGAATGAAAGAAATGAAAAGAACTCTTTAACAAAAAGATGTTGCACAATAGATCAATCTATTGGTTAACTAAAGTTTTATTACTTACATTGGAAAACATGGGAGGAGTTTTGGAAGCAGCAGCAAAATAAAATACTGGTATTTTTGATTTATATAGCAGAGAATAATTTAAATAAAGTTAGTTAATTTTTGGTTAAACAAAAAGAAACTCCTTTCTTTTATTTTCAAAGTACGGCGTAAAGCCATTTTTAGATTTAGCCATATAGATCGGCACCTTAGGGCATAAATATTGATCCTGTTTTTATCCATTCAAAACACCTCTTCATGGCGATCCTGCAAACCGATCCTGCAAACCGATTCAGCTTTTTGATCCTGTGATCCTGTGATTTTTTTTTCTCAAGCCTACAACATCAATGTCAGAGGACGATTTCAACGCGCTATTTGAGAGAGCAGCAGCAAACGCAAGGAAATTCGAAGAAGAATACGTGCCACAAGCATTGGCAGAACAACATGAAACAGCTGTGTATATTCCAACACCTAAGACAGCGGGACCACAACCTATAAGCATTGAAAAATACAAAGAACGACAACAACGGCGGAAGGGAAGTAACACCACACAAGAAACAATCGACAAAACACGAAAAAGAGTTAGAGGTGGTAAGCGAGTAATCGCACAACAACGGGTAGCAGAAATTTACAACATCCTACCACTGGTTAACGATCTGGCCCAAAAGCAGCGTTTACTACAACAAATAGAGTTGGAAAAACTCAACTACGGTCCGAGCAACAGACACCAAAATGGGTTGGTTCGGCACCAAAGAGGTAATCAACAACAACAATAATAACAGCAGCAGCAGCAACAGCGGTGAAAGTGGATTTTTAAACATAGTAGGAATCATTAGTGTTATTTTCATGATTATTACTATATTGTATATAATAAATAGATATTATAAGAACTATGTACGCAAACAGATGTTGCGCAATATAAACAATTCAGTCTAAAAAAAAAAAAAAAACAATTTAATGAAAAATTTATAAAATTTTTAAGCCGGATGCAAAATCAAAATAATGATTAAAAATTTGATAGAAAACATTAAGATATTGAGTATAGTAATTGTAAAATTTTGATAAAATATTACTATGCCAAAATCAGCAACAAATTGTTTTTACCAAGGGTGTTTCGGCATTCTATTTGAAAAATATTGTGCCAATTGCAAAGAAAAGATTATAGATATAGGTAAGGTAAGGTATTTAGCATATGAAAAGGAAAGTTTTCATTATAGATGTTTCAGATGTGAAATTTGTAAGAAAAAAATTGGGAAAAATATGTTTGAAAAACGTAACTCTAAATATATCTGCAACAAATGTTTGTGAAATAATATCAAACTTGAATGGAATTAGATACAGTTCAAAAACTTTTAGTAAACTTGCGTAAGGCTCCAAATAGAAAATATTCATTGACATTTATAGAGAAAACTAAAAAGCATTTAGCAGTACTTAGAGAAACACTAGTAAAAAATACGACTAGCAAAAGTGAGACAGAAACATTTGATAAGATAGTGAGGACAATAGACCAGTTTTTGAAGCCTAGACAAGGAAGTGAAAGTTCAGGAACAGAAATAGAAGAGGAAAATAGTTACTCAAACAACATGTCAGTTTTCAATCTAGAAACAGCCCTTAAGGCCATACCAATATTCAACGGACAACATAAAGAACTGGAACCATTTTTGAAAATCATAGAATTATTACACAGATCTTACACAGCTGACGCAAGAATAAGCCTAATAGAATTTGTGACTAATGTAAAGCTTAATGCGGCAGTTCGAACAGCTTTAGGTCCTGATGTAACAACACTCGAAGAACTCAAGAAACGGTTACAAGAAAGATACAAGAGCAATTTTACAATCGCTCAGGTACACACACAATTAGCATTAACAACTCAAAAGAATAACACAGTAATAAATTTTAAAGACAAGATTTTAAATTTAGTATCAGAACTTAATAGGTTACAAATAAATGAACTAGGCAACACTGCAACGAGCGAGCAAAAGGCAGTAGTAGGAAAAATGAATGAAAAATATGCTCTGACGATTTTCAAAAACGGTTTAGAGAATCATTTGAAAACCACATTATTTGCAGCTCAGCCTAAGGATTTCAACACAGCCGTGGATATTGCACAGGAAATCGAACGAGACACTCAAAACAGTAGCTCGCACATTTTTAGCTACCGTGTACACCACAACAAACAACAACATCGACAGTTCAACAACTATAATAACAGAAACAACCCTCAGAATATAAATAGATATAATAACACTAGAGGCAATAACACTTTCAAATACAATACATATCAACGAAATAACCACACTGACTACAGCAATAACAGAAATGTTGTACATGACAACAATAATTACAACAAAAGGCATTCGTCATATAACAACAGCAATAGAAGAAGATATGCTAATAACAACAATAGAAATAACAATCAGAGGAACTCCAATCAAGGAAGTAACCGACACTATATGCGTGTAATAAGCCACCAGGGAAACATGGATGGCCCGGAGGAAGATTTCCAAGCACCTCCGGAAGGCCAACAATAAATAAAAAGAAAATTTGCCTAATATCAGAGAATCTCACCAATTACGTAACACTAAGATGCGCACAAACAAATCGTGCTTTAACATTTCTATTAGACACGGGAGCAGACATTTCGATATGCAAAGAAATAAACGCAAATTTTGAAATAAATTTTGATAACAAATGCAAACTAACAGGCATAACTAAAGATGAAATATACTCTTTAGGCGTTACAAAATTAACATTATGCCTAGGAGATAACCGTGCTGACAATGATTTTCACGTAGTGGATAACGATTTTCCCATCACTACAGACGGAATTCTAGGTAGAGATTTCTTTGTAAAATACACATGTAAGATAGACTATGAAACATTCACTATTACGATTCCTATAGCCGAAACGGATTACGTAGTACCTATCTCAACAAGACTACCAAAGCAAGAATATTACACAATACCACCCAGAACGGAAATGATCTTTCCAATAAACCTTGATATAACGGAAGACTGTGTCATTTTGAATCAAGAACTCGTAGAAGGCGTATTTTTATCTAACTCCTTAGCACCTACCAAAGGTATCTGCCACATCAAGGTTATCAACGTAAACGATAAAGAAGTAATTTTGAATGAAGTTAAGCCAAAAACAGAAAAACTAACAGAATACACAATCTTGACAACAAAAAATGAACACAATGAAGAAATAAACGAACAACGTTTTAAGAAGTTAATGATAGAATTGAAATTAGACAACAGTACCGAGACCGAATTAAAAGACATATTTAGAAGACATCAATCTATTTTCCATCTTGAAGGAGAAAATTTAACGACTAATAATTTTTATACACAAAAATTAAACTTGTCAGACACAACACCAGTCCATATAAAAAATTATCGACTTCCTCATTCACAATATGAGGAAATAAACAAACAAGTAGAAAATTTAATAAACAATGACATAATTGAGCCCTCGGTAAGCCCATACAATGCACCATTGCTACTAGTTCCAAAGAAAAGCAATGATGACAAAAAAAAATGGCGCTTGGTAGTAGATTTCAGGAAATTGAACGAAAAATTAGTTAACGACAAATTTCCACTGACAAGGTTAGAGGACGTCCTAGACATGTTAGGAAGAGCCAAGTACTTCTCAACATTAGACATGACAAGCTCTTTTCATCAAATACCACTAGACAAAAATTCACGACCATTAACTGCATTTTCTACACAAGACGGACATTACCATTTTAAACGTCTACCATTTGGTTTAAAGATCTCTTCAAACAGCTTCCAAAGAATGCTTACAATAGCTTTGAGCGGTTTGAATTCAGAAGCTTTCCTCTATGTCGATGACATAATAGTATTTGGATGTTCACTTAAGCATCATAACCAAAATCTAGTAAAAGTTTTTGAGCGCCTGCAAAAATACAATTTAAAGCTAAACGCGGGCAAATGCCAATTCCTCAGACCGGAAGTAACATACCTCGGCCATTTAATAACAGACAAAGGTATTAAAACAGATCCAGCTAAATGTGATGCTGTTTTAAAATACCCAACACCAAAAAATGCAGACGACGTACGAAGGTTCGTGGCTTTTTGTAACTATTACAGACGTTTCATACCGGACTTTGCGGCCGTAGCAAAATGTTTAAATTCCCTACTCAAAAAAGGGACACCCTTCATCTGGTCAGAGGAGTGCGAAAAAGCATTCTGTAGCTTAAAACATAAACTTGTTGATTCACCAGTCCTACAGTACCCAAATTTTGAAAAGCCATTTATCGTAACTACTGATGCATCCGATTTTGCATTAGGAGCTGTTCTCTCGCAAGGAGAGATTGGACATGATCTGCCAATATCATACGCTAGTAAGTCATTACAAAAGCATTACAAGTCATCAACAAGCCGGTCATAGAGAAAGAACTCCTAGCAATACACTGGAGCATAAACTTTTTCAAACCCTACCTATATGGAAGAAAATTTATAGTAGTGACTGACCACAGACCACTAGTCTCTCTATTTTCACATAAGAACCCATCGTCCAAAATGACCAGAATCAGATTAGATTTGTCTGATTATGACTTTGAAATTACATACAAACAAGGCAAAATGAACACTAACGCAGATGCATTATCCAGAATAAAATATGACAGCGAAATTTTAAAAAATATGATTCCTATGAGCAGTGAAAAAGAAGTATTAGCAATAACAAGGAGCAAAACAAAACAAGTAAGTACAAGGAGCAATAACGAAAATGAGGAAAGAAATGACAATCAAGCGAGTGAAATGATTATGGGTACCAAAGAACGTGTTAACAGGAACAGCACATCTCATAAAGAGACTGATCACCTCTATATTTGGGAATGCACATCCTTTAATGACGTAAGAAGAGCAATGAAATTAAAATTTTTTATTAAAGAAAAGAGTAACGTTACTATGAATATAAATAATAATGAAGTGCACATAACATGTAGCGATGACCCTTCGAAACTAGATTCGATGTTGGAGAAACTACATTGTTTATTAAATAGATCACAGATAAAGGAGCTAGCCCTTTGTGACAAAGATTATATATTTGAGAATATTAAAATGAATGCATTCAAAGAAAAGTACAACAAGTTGAAAATGAATAAATCCTCGCCTATAAAGATATTAATTTACAAAGCTCCACGACATATAGAAAGTACACTGCAACAATACAAATTGATAGATGAATATCATAATACTCGAACAGGAGGACATTTAGGAATCAGGAAAACTATTTTGAAATTAAAACAACGCTACATATGGAAGAACATGAGAAAAATGGTGAAAGAATATATAAATAACTGCGAAAAGTGTCACAGAAATAAAATACATAGACATATCAAAGAGAGTTTAACAATAACGAATACACCAACAACAAGTTTCGAAACTGTATCTATAGACACAGTAGGTCCATTAAAAATGTCGAATGGAAATCGATATATTTTAACTATCCAATGCGAACTTACCAAATTCACCATAGCACATCCTATCGCAACAAAAGAAGCTAAGACAATTGCAACCACGCTTGTTGAACAGTTCATACTTAAATACGGATGTTTTAAGACCCTTAAATCTGATTGCGGTACAGAATTTAAAAATGAATTGATGGCAAACATATGTAAATTGCTAGACACGCGACAAATTTTTTCGACTCCATACCACCATCAGACTATTGGAGCTCTAGAAAGAAATCATAGGGTTCTGAACGAATATTTATTATCTTTTGCAGATGACCTAGAATGGGATAAATGGGTCCCTTATTACACATTTGCGTATAATACTACTCCTCACGTAGATACATCATATTCACCGTATGAACTAATATTTGGTAAACTACCATCACTTCCGAGTGATATTACAAATGAACATGACAAAATTTATAATTTAGAAGATTACACTTGTAAGCTTTTTGTATTTGTATAAGAACTCGCTTTACTTTCGTTATAATGTTTGTCGTATATTGGGTTATTGGGTTAATGACTTTCTAACTTAACTTGGCAGCACTTGGTTATTCTGACAGCTCGAATTATCGGCATTTGGCATGACTGTAAAAAAAGGTCTTCTTCCGGAGAAACTAAAACAAAGAGGTTGTTAATAAAATAAAAGAAAGAAAAGAGGTTATTTTAATTCAACGAAATAAAACTAATCCCTAAAGTTATTACAACTCAGATGTGGGATTGCCCATTAAAGCTCCAAGTTGCTTTATAACAGATTAAAATTTTTATAATAATGTCTAACAAAATGACGAAGCAAATGTTCATGGACGCGTTGACTGCAGCCGGCGTAAGTTTTTCTTTGTCTGCCACGCTGCCGCAGTTGAAGAAATTATACGAAGATGAAAACTTAAGGGACGCTGAAGTTGTGGATGGCACGAATAAAAACGCAAAGATTGCTACTTCTGCCGATGCACAGAAAACTACTGTTCTTGCTGCCGAAAATGCCGCTAATGAGACTGCCGATACTAAGAGAACTGAAGAAAGCTGCCGCGACAAAAAGTTTCTCAACGTGGAGGTGAATGTTCCAAATTGCTTCGAATATGCCGCCTCTGCAAATGCCGATGACGATGAAGGTGCTAAAGCTTCAATTTCTGACGACGAAGACGCTGCCCTTGATAGAGAGCTTCAGCGGCTTAAAAAACGACGGGAAATATTGCAACTGCAGCAACAGATACGGCAGCTCGAATCTTGTGCTACAGTTCCAAGTATGCGCCAACTGGACTTCGGCGATATCGAACACGCCATCCCAAAATTTAGTGGTGATGACGTGTCCAATTCTGTAGAAAACTTCTTGCGCAACTTTGATGAGCTTATGCTCACTATCAATGCCGATGATCGCTTCAAGCTGCTCAGCTTACGTCGCTCCTTGAGCGGAACTGCACGTGCATTTTTGTCTACCACTTCTGCCGTCAAATACGATGACATGTGTAAAGCGTTAATGACAGAGTTCTCTGTTGAAATCAGCCGCTCAGACATTTACAAAATCCTAGCGACACGAAAATGGGATTGCCGCAACGAAACATTACATCGTTATGTAATTGAAATGCAAGCGATTGGAAAAAGGGCAGATATTGGTGAGCAGGAAGTCGTAGATTTTATCATCGAAGGAGTTGATGGTAAAGTCACGAATATTAATCTGTTGATGGGCGCCAGGACACTAGAAGAGCTAAAGGCGCTCATTAATCGCTACCAAAACAAGTATTTGGCTTTAGTGTCAGCTGCCGGCGCCCGATCTGTTTGCGCCAAATCAAGAGCTGGACCTAGTGCCGACAAAATTATTGCTGCAAAAGAAACTCCACTGTGCTTCAACTGCTCCCAGAAGGGCCACATAAAACCAAACTGCCCATATCCACTTCGGGCTAATGGATCGTGTTTCAAATGTTGGCGAATGGGCCACGACCATCGTACATGCCCTAATCCAAGGAAGGTTCTTATTGAGTCAGCTGCTTTAGATAAAGGACACCAGGTCGCCGCGGTGGAAGGGGAGGATACTTTTAATGATCAGAGCGATGTATTGGGTGCATTAAATTTGGTGAGTGTTGCTTTTGGAGTTGGTACGACAAAAAGTGCAAGGTTTAATCAATTTTTTTCTCTTTTCGACACCGGCAGTCCAATTAGTCTTATCAAGCAATCGTGCGTTCCTATTGGCTTACAATCCACTAAAGATAAGTTAACAACGTCAAAATACTGTGGCCTTGGAGGGAAACCACTTCAATTTTTAAAAACAATTCTTGTAAAAATGAAATTCCGAAATTGTGAAAAAGATATTTTTGTTTATGTTTTGCCGAATGACGCCATGTTAATGCCTCTAATTTTAGGGCGTGATTTTTTAAAAAAGTTTAATATATGTTTAAGGAAAATGAATTGGAAATATAGTAAGGAAAAATTAATAAAACTTAATGAAAAGGAAAAATCTTGCACTTTCGGTCGTAAAAGCTCCTTAATGGTTCTTGACAAATATGGCTTGCTTGACTCATGTGGGCCGGATCGAAATTGTAGATCTGCATGCTCAGTCGCGACAGTAATGGGGACTGGTTCAACTGAGACTACTGAGGTGCTAGATAGACACAAACAAAGTGATTCATCAAATTTGCCTGACATATTTAATATCGAAATAGCCAGTGATAAAGACGAAATTGATATAGATTGCTTATTAGGAAAAACTTCACGTGACGAATTAAACAGCTTGATTGTAGAGAGTTATGTAGAGCCAAAGAATGTCCCTACAGAACCGATAAATTACGTGATGAAGATTCATTTGACGTCCGATAGACCTTTTTACTGCTCGCCTAGAAGACTTTCTTTCTCTGAGCGGATAAAGGTTCAAGAGATTATAGATGAGTTGCAACGGGACGGCGTTGTTAGGCCAAGTAATTCTCCATATGCCTCAGCCTTAGTTCTGGTAAAAAAGAAGAATGGTCAGACGCGCATGTGCGTCGATTATCGCGGTTTAAATAAACTAACTGTTCGGGATAATTATCCACTCCCATTAATCGAAGACTGTATAGAGTACTTAGAGGGTAAATCTTATTTTTCGGTCTTAGATCTAAAAAGTGGTTTTCATCACGTAAGTGTGTCTGAAGATTCAATTCCGTATACTGCTTTTGTGACGCCATTTGGACAATATGAGTACTTAAAGATGCCGTTTGGACTCAAGAATGCCCCAGCTGTTTTTCAGCGATTTATAAATGAAATATTTCGGGACTTCATAGATAAAAGAGAAATTGTCATTTATATGGATGACATACTTATTGCTAGTACAAATATCGACGACCATAAAAATTTGCTGGGTAGGGTACTGCGACGAATTACAAGTCAAAATCTAAAACTTAATCTTGCTAAGTGTAAGTTTTGTTACAAAAGAATAGAATATCTTGGATATTCAGTAACTTCTTCTGGAATTTCACCCAGCGAATCCCATATTAGGGCTATACAAAAGTTCCCTATGCCCACTAATCACAAGACCCTACAATCTTGTATTGGACTTTTCTCATACTTCCGCCGATTTGTGCCGTCATTTTCACGCATAGCAAAGCCATTACAAAATTTGTTAAAAAAGAATACCGACTTTTGTCTTGATGAAACTTGCATTGGTGCTTTTAATGAATTAAAAAGAAGACTGATGGAAGCGCCTGTGTTAGCAATTTATAATCCGAAAAGAGAGACCGAATTACACTGCGATGCCAGTTCAATTGGTTTTGGGGCTGTGTTATTACAACGACAAAGTGATGGGAATTTACATCCAATATCCTACTATTCAAAGACTACAACATCGGCCGAGTGCCGATACCATAGCTTTGAGTTAGAGACTCTGGCTATAATTTATGCTCTTAGGCGATTTCGAGTGTATTTGGAAGGAATACCCTTCAAAATTGTGACGGACTGCAATTCACTGACGATGACTTTAGAGAAGAAACAAATTAATCCTCGCATAGCTAGATGGGCCTTAGAGCTCGAAAATTTCAATTACACAATGCAGCACCGAAACGGGTCAGCTATGGGTCACGTAGACGCTCTCAGCCGGTGCCAAATTGCCGCATTATTAAACGTGAATGATGTTGACTTGCAAATTCAGATCGCTCAAGGACGCGATGGCACTATAAGGGATTTAAAAGATCGACTAGAAACGGAAAATATTAAAAACTTTCAGATGATAGATGGACTTGTTTTTAGAACGTATGCTGACGGACAAAAGTCCTTATACGTTCCTAGCGAGGTAGAAGGTAACGTAATACGCCTGATGCATGAAAAAATTGGTCACCAAGCGGTTGAAAAATGCTACGATAAAATCAAAATGTACTACTGGTTTCCAGAAATGCGACGAAAAATTGACAAGTTCATTAAAAATTGCTTGAAATGCATTATGTACGCCCTTCCGGTCAGAAGCCGTGAGAGGCACTTATATCCAATTCCAAAAGTGCCGCTGCCGTTTGATACTCTTCACGTTGACCATTTTGGCCCCTTGCCGTCTATTAAGTCCAAAAGAAAGTACATTTTAGTTGTAGTGGATGCGTTTACAAAATTTGTAAAATTATATCCGACAAATTCAACTAGTACGCGCGAGGTTACTTGCGCTTTAGAGAAATATTTCAGTTACTATAGTCGACCTAGAAGAATTGTGTCTGATAGAGGGACGTGCTTTACATCATTAGATTTTGACGACTTTTTATTAAGGAGAAACATAGCTCACGTGCAGGTTGCGACTGCGTCCCCCCAGGCAAATGGACAGGTAGAACGGGTAAACAGGTCAATAAAAACGATGTTAGGAAAGTTAAGTGACCCTATAAATCATTCGGATTGGTGCGCAAAGTTGCTTGAACTTGAATACGCTTTAAATAATTCCGTTCACAGTACCACTAAAAGGACTCCCAGTGATTTGTTATTTGGTGTTGAACAGCGCGGAGTTATCGTTGACGAATTTACTGAATACATCCAAAATAAAATAGATGCAGAGAAAACCCGTGACTTACAACAAGTACGATTAAGTGCCGAAAATGCTATAAGAAAATCACAAGAATACAGCCTGAACTACTCCTTAGAACAGAATACTGATGCAAAGAAATACAATGTAGGTGACTTTGTAGTCATTAGGAATATTGATACTGTAATTGGTACCAACAAAAAGTTAATACCAAAATATAGGGGGCCATATGTAGTGCATAAAATCCTTGGTAATGACAGATATGTTGTTCGTGATGTCGAAAATTGTCAGTTGACCCAGTTGCCATACGATGGTGTTGTCGAAGCAAATAGAATGCGAAAATGGCTATTGGGTAGTAGTGGGCCAGCCATTGATGTTACAAACCAGAGCAATGCTGTATAAGATAAGTTTGTAAAACCTGCCGTCTGCCGATAATTATGTGATGATCGGGGTCGATCGAATGTCAGTTTGGCCGAGTTGTAAGCTTTTTGTATTTGTATAAGAACTCGCTTTACTTTCGTTATAATGTTTGTCGTATATTGGGTTATTGGGTTAATGACTTTCTAACTTAACTTGGCAGCACTTGGTTATTCTGACAGCTCGAATTATCGGCATTTGGCATGACTGTAAAAAAAGGTCTTCTTCCGGAGAAACTAAAACAAAGAGGTTGTTAATAAAATAAAAGAAAGAAAAGAGGTTATTTTAATTCAACGAAATAAAACTAATCCCTAAAGTTATTACACACTAATGAATTAAAACTTAGGTTAAAAACATCTATCAATAGGGCTAGAGATATGATTAAAACAGTTAAACATAAAAGAAAAATAGAGTATGACAGAAATAAGAATGAAGCAACATTAGAAATAGGTGATTTAGTTTTCGTAGGTTTAGAAAATAAAAGGAAATTACAGAGTCCCTATCACGGACCATATAAGATAATTGATAGATTAGGTGTAAATTCACTAGTAGATATAAATGGTAAACATAAATTATTGCACAACAATATTTTAAAGAAATACATAAATAGCACTTTATAAATTACAATAAATCTAATGTTCACTAGTAGAAATTAACAGCATATATAAATTGTTGCAAGACAATACGCCCCTACATACATGGTGTATATATCAAAAACGGGCACAAACAAAAAAAAATATTTATATATTATTTATCATCTGAAAAACATAATTATAAGCAAAGACTATAATAGTTAAACATTAAGAATTTAAAAATACTTTTGTAAGACAAAAAAAAAAAAAAAAAAAAAAAAAAAAAAATGAAAACAAAAAAAAAAATATTTTAACTATGGTATATTATATTATATAAGTAAATTGTATTATTATATAAGTACTCTTATATACATATTGCTAAATTAAACAAGTAACAAAAAAAATTTGTTTATGAAAACTCTAATATGTAAGCTGCTCCTAAACTTCTCCAATCTTTAAAAATTATTTCAAGTAATAATTTTTCGCTTAAGGGTAAGGGTGTAGTGGCACAGCACAACAAGCTTACGGTATAATTGAAATTCGGCACAATTTAAAGAATTGCAATTGATAAACTAATTTTCGTTTTGTTTATTTTCTTTCATTCATAACGGCACTGGGTCAAACGATTTGTATTACATAGCGACTGACGCAAACAATGTTGCTGCATTGACTTTGCAAGCTCAGCATAATTATTATTAGAACTAGTGTGAATGAAAGAAATGAAAAGAACTCTTTAACAAAAAGATGTTGCACAATAGATCAATCTATTGGTTAACTAAAGTTTTATTACTTACATTGGAAAACATGGGAGGAGTTTTGGAAGCAGCAGCAAAATAAAATACTGGTATTTTTGATTTATATAGCAGAGAATAATTTAAATAAAGTTAGTTAATTTTTGGTTAAACAAAAAGAAACTCCTTTCTTTTATTTTCAAAGTACGGCGTAAAGCCATTTTTAGATTTAGCCATATAGATCGGCACCTTAGGGCATAAATATTGATCCTGTTTTTATCCATTCTAAACACCTCTTCACGGCTGTTTGTTTTGATTGCAGCTTTTCGACGTCTAGCTTTCTCTGTGCTGGATTGCGCACATTCTTCGTTGCGCACAGGCGTGTTCGGATCTTGGCTGCGACAAGATAATGATCCGAGTCTATATTGGCACCACGGATCGTGCGTACTTCTAAAACACTGGAAGAGTGCCTTCCGTCAATCAAAACGTGATCAATTTGGTTACGCGTCTTTTGATCAGGAGACAGCCAAGTTGCTTTATGAATATTGAGATGCTTGAATCTAGTGCTACTAACGACCATGTTTCGCGCTGCGGCAAAGTCGATCAGCCTCATTCCGTTATCGGAGGTATTGTCGTGGAGGCTGAACTTTCCGACTGTTGGACCAAAGATATTTTCTTTTCCCACCTTGGCGTTGAAGTCACCAAGCACGATTTTTATGTCGTGGCGGGGGCTGCGCTCATAGGCCTCTTCAAGGCGCTCGTAAAAGCTGTCTTTGGTCTCATCGTCCTTATCTTCTGTCGGAGCGTGCGCACAAATCAGGCTTATGTTGAAAAATCTTGCCTTGACACGGATTATGGCAAGTCGTTCGTTCACAGGTGTGAATCGCAGGACATGATGTCGTAGTCTCTTGCCAACCACGAATCCGCATCCAAATTCGTGCCTCTCCGCATGGCCGCTGTAGTAGATATCACAGGATGCTTGCCGTGAGCAACCCTGTCCCTTCCATCGCATTTCTTGGATTGCAGTGATATCAGCTTTGTATCTTTCTAAGATATCTATCAGTTGGATAGAGGCACCATCCCAATTAAGGGTTCGGACGTTCCAAGTGCATATCCGTAAATCATTGTCAGTTTTTCGTTTGCAGTAGTCATCAGATTTGGGGATAATTTTTATCTTTATTCTTTTACGTTTCATTGAAATTGTTTTTTACGTGGTGGGCTTCAAACCCAACGCACAACCCTTTAAAGGCAGGGGAGCCCGCCGCTCACATTAGCCGTCAAACTAACGGTTGCCAGTTTGCCGTTTCTAGAGGACACCACGCAGAGGTTTGAGTCGACTTGAGACGAGTTCGACATGGATAATGCTGGCCTCACCAGGTTGAGGCAGTCAGACACGTTGCCATGTAAAGATCGCCCCTTGACCCCCACGCGTTGCCTTGTGAGGATTGTCCTAAAAAAAAATATACAAATTTTTAAAAAAAAAAATTGAAAAACGGGCAAAATTTTTTAAAAATTTTGGATACACCCCTTTACATAGGGGACTTTTTTCCCTAAATGTGGTTAATTTCCACGTAAGAGGTTGTCACCAATAATGACGAATTTGAGTTTTTTTGTTTCAGATTAGCCGTTCCTGACATTAAGTTGCAGCAGCGGGGCAAGTCTTTTTTTTAGTGCTTGATTTCATCGCCCTCTACCGGCTGAAGAAGTGATAAAAAAAAATTTCTATTTGTTATCTTTAAACATTTATAAATATGTCACAAAAAGTTTAAAATTGATATTTAATAAATATGATATTATGATATGATATTATATATGTAAATATAATATAAAAGTATATTTTTTTTTTCTACCAAAAGATTGGTACTACTCCCTTAAAAAACTAGAAATGACACCTCAAGTACAAACAGACGACTTATTTTCAATAACCAGCAACGAGTTTATCATCCAGTTTTGCGACTAATTGTTCATCTATAAGACCCTTTACAAATAATTGTTAAAAATTAATAATTTTTCTATAAGATTTTGTGCTTTGGCGATATTCGTTATAAATATGTACAGTACACTCTAACAAGTTTGAACTGTCCAGAAATTAGAACCTGCCATTTCAATATTGACCTATGGTTCTAATTACTGGACATTTCTTTATTTATTAAATTCATAAGTAATTGACTCATTGATATAAATATAAAGAGGGGAATTATATGAGTTTTATGGTAAAAAACATTAAATTTTTTTTTACCAGTTTCATTATTTTCTTTTAAACTTCTGTGAAAAAAAGTCCAGAAATTAGAACATTTCAGAAATAAGACCAACCCGTTGAACAAAGTTCTAATTTGTGAGAGTCTACTGTATTGATTTTTGTTTTTTGTCGGAGTCGGTGCACTTTTTAAGACTCCGACTCCTTTACACAAAAATCCTAACTGACTCCAACTCCTCGACTCCGACTCCGCAGCCTTGTAATTAAGTAATAATCAAAAGTTCTGTGCTATCTCGATTATAAATTTACCTTCAAATATCCTTCACCCAGGACACTGTGGAAAAAAATCGTGAGTGGCATCGTGTTTGTCAACATATTGTTAGTTTAAGTCTAAACTTACTTTTGCTTTAATACATATGTTGTTTTTTTTAAAAATCAAAGCATTTTAAGATCGTTATTTTTTAATGTTTTTCACAAAAAAAAAACTTTTGGCATCATTTTATAAATCACCGTGATGAAACGCAACGCTAACGCGGCGCATCACTTTGATTTAAAATTTGCATTTTATTAATCACTACGTTATTGCGTTAGCGATGTTACGTTACCACGGAGAACTGTCAGCCAACAGCAGTTTAGGGTTGTCACATGTGAAATAAAACTAGCATCATTATTGCAAATCTTTGAAATATTTAAGATTCACCAAATTTGGACTTGTTGGCAACCATATCAGCTGTTCTCTTCTGCCATCATTAAATTGAAATTGCAATATAAACGCCAAACACTGTCGTACCATTTGCTACCTGCGGTAGTTTTTTTATTTCTTTTAGCAACATTTCGAACTGTTGGTTCGTTGCTGCTGTCTTTAACCTATATTCAAACGATATATGTAAACATTTAAGAATATATGAGTGAAACAAACAGTTATTACACTTTCAATGCCAACTTATTCGTTCTAACGGCAGCTCAAGAGCAAGTGATGAAAGTGACAGTTCAAGTGAACGAATTTCAAGTGCAGCGTTTTATAAAATGCTAACTTTGTACTGTTTTTACTACGCTATTGCGTTACTCAACGCTGAAGATCACGGCCTGAAGCGTTGCGTTTTATAAATTGCGAATTTCAACAACACAGCGTGAAGTGATGTGCAGGGATTTATAAAATGATGCTATTTGTCTTTGCGGGAGAGGAAGACATCGTTTTTTTTTTCATAAATTTTTGACGTAAAATACGTCTTTCTCGGAGGTTAGTAGGGCGGTTGATAGTGATCAGGCGGCGGTTGATAGCGTTTTTAGGTCATACTTTGAGCTTTGGTGTGCCTAAAGTACTGATCGTACAATGTTGATGTGAGCACTTGTTGGTCTGCTTGATCCTCACTGGGAGAAAAATTCATCTTTGAACTCTACCTTATATAAATTTTACAAAATTACATGAAATATAAAGCCAACATTTGATGTTTTTGTTTGTTGTGCGCATGGTTCTTGTTTAAGATTGATACCTATTTATCGACGGTTTCCGGTTTTTTCGACGGTGAAGACAGCGCCAATTAGCGTAGCGTAAATAATTAGCATATGGTTATAATTAAAAAAAGCATACTTTTGGGGGTTATTGTTCTAAACGGCTGTAGTTTTTAACAGAAAAATTAATTTTGAGGGGCATGCTATTTTAACAGAATCGAGCACTGCCGATTTCCGTATAGAAAAAGCGTTAGCGGAGGCGAGGCTGCGGCATGGATTTATGATTGTTATTTAATTGTGAGAGGGGAGGGTTTCATTTTGGCGGGGGCGGGGCGGGTCTGCGGCATGGTTTTATAATTGTTATTTTAAATGCAAGCTAATAGTTGTATACGAATAATTGAATACGAAATCCACCACATAAAACCACCCAACAAAACAAGTTGAAAAAATTGTATCAACTCTTTCTACGTTCTAGTATTAATAAGAAGTGCATAACTCAATTGTTTGTAATTAAAGTATTATATAATTCTACGTCTTGTGTTACGACATAGTCGAAACTGCTGAATTTTTTTTTGGGTGATCTTGAAAACCCCATGCAACTTTTAAGAAACCCCTATAATTTAAGAAATAATTCATATTTTAGAGTAACGTTCTTTCCAACGAGTAGAGCACAAAACTGTTTATGGCGTAATGGTTTAAATTTATTCAACAGTCTGCTCAATAGTTTGGTTGATAGCAATATAGCAATAGCAATATATTTAAAATAAAACTTATCACTTATATAAAAATAATTATAATTAGGAAAACATTATAGATATTAAGTAAAACTAACTGTTTCTTTAAATAGATATAAGCTGAATAAAAAATAAATAAAAGTAGTTCAGACTTGTAAAAACTTTGAGTAAAATAAAAGTAGCGACTAAGAAAAACTAATGTGTTTATTTTATTCGGAAGTTATAAACAAAAGGATAGCTACAAGTTGTGGCGTCCGTGGCGTAGTTAGTTAAAGTGCGTGGCTTCTTTGTCAAAGAACTCGGAGACACGGGTTCGAACCCCAGCAGCGACAGATAATTATTTGAATTAAAATGATTTTTCTGTACGGCCGCCACCTCTCTGCAGACAATGGCAAACCTCAGAGAGTAATCAAAATGCCATGTAAAGCTTCTTGAGAATAAGAACATTTTCGTTCATCGCCGTTCGGAGTCGGCGTTAAGCCTGTAGGTCCATTTCTCGGTCAATTCTGTACAAACTTAATAACACGCACAACACAATTGATCATAAGAAGCTAGGTCAAAGTCCTTTCAAGGGCTGAAATGGCCAGTTATTTATTTTTTATTTTTTTTTTTAAGGCTTCTTGAGAATAAGAACATTCCGTTCATCGCCGTTCGGAGTCGGCGTTAAACCTGTAGGTCCGTTTCTCAGTCAATTGTGTACAAACTTAATAACACGCAAAACACAATTGATCATAAGAAGCTAGGTCAAAGTCCTTTCAAGGGCTGAAATGGCCAGTTATTTATTTATTTTTATATTATTTATATTATAGCTACAAGTTTTTATACGTATTGTTTATAAGTTTTTTTTATACAATTCTATAATTTACACACATATTGAATATGTAATTAATGGACTTTTTATGTTGATTTCGTGTTACTTTAATATTTTGGATAAAATTCATAGATTTATTGTATTGAAATATTATCTTTTATTGAAATTCAGTTTTAATTAGTGTTTAAGCGATTAATCGGTATCGGCAGGAAAATTAAAGCCGATGGGCTTCGACTCAAAATAGAATCGGCATCAGTTTTGCATCGGCATCGGTTGAGATTCAAGAATCGGCATCATCGGTTTATAAATTGCAGTCAATCGGCATCAGTGCAAAAATTGGTAATCGGGCGAGCACTATAGAATATTGGATCTTATTTTTTGGTAATATTTATCGAAATATTAAATTTGAACTAATTGCTTTTAAAACTCCTTTATCTCCGTTAGATGATCATTTATCTTTAGAGTTGGAAATTTCTTTTAACAGGTATCTTAAAATTTCGAATCGAAAACATACACTTTAATTTAAGAACATAAAACATGTCATTTTGCTTTATTGAATAATGCTCTTAGTTCTTTTGATAGGATAAGAAAACTGTAAAATTTTGACACTGTTTAAAGTTTTGATATTTTTGTTTACCGTTTATTTTTAATTTGCAATGATTTTATTCCTGAATATAGGGAAAAATCTTTTGAACTATCTTGGTATATGTAGGGACTTTTATATCTATATATGTAAATAAAAATCAAATGTCGTTCGTTGGTAATTGTATCAGTTGAAAACGGCTGGACCGATTTGGATAATTTTTTTTTAATTGTTCGTAATAGTCCAACTTAGGTTTTTACGGAAAGAAAAGTTGACCACGCCCACTTTTACGACCACTTTTTTGATTTATCTAAAATCGGAAAACGGCTAAACCGATTTGGCTTATTTATTTTTTAAATGTTCGTAGTAATCCATTTTAAGTTTTTACTTAAGAAAAATTGACTACGCCTACTTTTACGCCCACTTGTTTTATATCTATATATATAAAAAAGGAGTTTTTTTGTGTAACTATGCAATAGACTCCTAAACTATTCATCCGATTGGCATGAAAATTTGTATATAGAAGTACGGTACGGTGCGTGTTTGTGGGCTATCAATTTTTATTTGAACCACCTTGAACATCAGAGAGCGCTGAAGCACAAATTTTTTACAAAACTGCCTAAAACTCACAAACCGCTCATGTGATTGGGATGAAAATTGTTATATAGTAGCTTTCATGTGCGTTGAGTGTTTTTCTGCTATCTGTTTTGACCGAACTTGAACAACAGAGGGCGCTGAAGTACAAATTGTATAGACGTGTTGATACGAATAATATTTAATGTCTTTATTAATAAAACTCAAACAATGTAATTTATAAAATGCAAAATAAATAAAAGTTAAATAAATCAAGTGGCGTCCGTGGCGTAGTTGGTTAAAGTGCGTAGCCGCTATGTCAAAGAATCTGGAGACCCAGGTTCGAACCCCAGCAGCAACAGAAAATTATTTGAATTAAAATAATTTTTCTGTACGGCCGCCACCTCTCTGCAGACAATGGCAAACCTCAGAGAGTAATCACAATGCCATGTAAAGCTTCTTGAGAACAAGAACATTCTGTTCATCGCCGTTCGGAGTCGGCGTTAAACGTGTAGGTCCGGTTCTCGGTCAATTGTGTACAAACTTAATAACACGTGCAACACAATTGATCATAAGAAGCTAGGTCAAAGTCCTTTCAAGGGCTGAAATGGCCAGTTATTTATTTTTTTTTTTTTTAACCCTGAGGTAGTCGCGCGGATTACATATGTAATCCAGTCATGCAAAATTATGAATTTCACAATTGTCTGCAATCGATATTCTTTGAGCTTACGTACTATAAGAATTATGTTTATGTTGTTTTTTTAAATAAATATAATATAAAATAAAGTTATAATAAATATTAAAACAAATAACCAAGCATTTTCAAATTGCCATCTCTTATTTTAAACTTTAGAAAACGGATTACATATGTAATCCGCGCGACCACTCTCGTCACATTTAGGTACGCGACTACTGCAGGGTTAAATAAATCAACTCGTTCAGAAGCCAGCTGTTAAGAGAATGAAAAAATATGATTTCTTTTTGCTTTCTTTCTTCTGTTTTTTAACAGTCATTCCATCGCACTGCCATATCGATCAGATAAGTGCTGCCATATTTACTCCCCCTCCAGTGACCGAGTCACGATTTGTCGCAAACGATACTTTTTTCCTGTTGGAATAAGTTCGTAAGGGTGGTTCTGTTATTTCCAAACTAATATCTGTATCTGAAGTCCGCACAAATTGACCTTCCCTTGCGATAAATACTGGTTTTAATCGGTCAGTAGAAACGTTGACGTCTTTATTGTTTATCTTCAGTGTAAAAATACGATCAGTTACTCTCTTGACAACTAGATAAGGCCCTGAATAAGGCGGCTCTAATGGTTCCTTTACAGCGTCGGTCCGAAGTAAAACATGTTTACAGTCGTACAGGCCTTTTAATATGAACATACTCTTTTTAACATGATGTGCTGCAGGTGCTGGGCGTAGCTGACGCATTTGCTCTCTAAATTTTTCCACGAATATTTGTGGATCCGCAGGCAATCGAATGGATCCACCGTAAAGCATATCCGATGCAGATGCTTTAAGATCTTCTTTGAAACACGTCCTGAGTCCAAAGAGAACCCTTTGTAAAAGATCTAGCCATGGTTTATCTGGATGACACATTAATGCCGCTTTGAAAGACCTGTGTCATCGTTCAATCATGCCGTTACCCTGTGGGTGATACGCCGTTGTTCGAATCCGTTTGGCACCAATTAGTTGAGTTAGTGCTCTGAATAAAGCAGATTCAAACTGAGAACCTTGGTCGGTAGTAATCGATTTTGGACAACCGAACCTAGTTACCCAGTGCGTCCAAAAAGCCGTAGCAACTGTATCCGCTAGAATATCTTTCAGAGGAATTGCCTCTGGCCATCGAGTGAAGCGATATATCATAGTGAGACAGTAACGGTAACCATTTACTAATGGCAGGACTACGATATCCAAGTGGACATGATCAAACCTATTGTCAGGGATATCGATTTTAACTGGATTTAGTTTGTTGTGTCACTGGACATATTTATGCCGGAGTTGTTGTAAAGTTGAGCGTCCACTTGGGTGAGAAAGTCCATGCACAGTTGAAAAGATTTGTTTTCGAAGTTTTTGTGGAACATAAGGTCTAATATATCCAGAACTGATGTCACAAAAAACTGAGGTATTTGGAGCAAAATTTACTTTTTGTAATTTTAAAGAGCAAATATCATTTATTATAAGCTTCAGTTCAGCATCTTCTTTTTGCGCTGCTTGTAGTTGACTTGCGTCGATCGAAATTAGCATGGAGATTTCGTTGAGCCTGGAGAGTGCTTCGGCCACAGTATTTTTAGGTCCTGAAATATAGATTATTTCTGTAGTGAACTGAAAAATTAAATCCAGTTGTCGGAGCTGTCTTGGCGAAATTTTGTCCGTCTTTTGAGAAAAAGCGTAAACAAGCGGTTTGTGGTCGGTTTTTATTACAAAATGACGCGCTTCCAAGATGTGACGAAAGTATTTTATGGCCTGGTATATAGCAAGCAACTCCCGGTCATAAGTACTGTATCTCTTTTCTGCTTCAGACAATTTTTTTGAAAATAAGCCAAGAGGCTTCCAGCCGTCAGCAGTTTGCTGCTAAAAAGCTGCCCCAATTGCAATATATGACGCGTCTGTGACTAAAAACAGCTCAGCATTTGGAACAGGATGAGACAAAAGCGATGCTTCAGCAAGACTTTTTTTACAGGCTTCAAATGTTTCGTTAGCTGCTGCGTTCCAAGCAATATTTCGTTTGTCATTTTTTTTCGAATCATTAAGAAATTCATTTAAAGGTGCTTGAAGCTGAGCAGGATGTGAAATACATCGACGGTAATAATTCAAAATGCATAGAAATCTTCTTAGCTCACATATTGTAACCGGTTTAGGATAATTTATTATAATTGAAACTCGGTCATGTGGTGGTCTGCAACCATTTTCATTAATTATGTAATTCCGAGAAATTGGACCTCAGATTGACCAAACTGACATTTGGTTGGATTAATGGCGAGTCCATGCTGTCGAAGCTTATCCAAAACAATTCGAAGATGATCGCGATGCTGTTCTGCTGATTCAGAAATGATAAGAATATCATCTACATAACAATAAACAAAATTGATGCCTCGAAAAATATTGTCCATGAATCGCTGAAAGGTCTGCGTTGCATTTCTGAGGCCAAAAGGCATATACAAAAATTCAACAAGGCCAAATGGTGTGCAGACGGCCGTCTTTTTGATATCTTCATCAGCCATACGAATTTGGTAGTATGCGCGGATGATAGTAAACATTTTGTTGCCATTTAGCCGCTCAGCAAAATCTTGTATGTGAGCGATCGGATAACGATCAGGTACCGTTCGCGAATTCAGTTTACGGTAGTCACCGCAAGCCCTCCAACCACCGGTTTTTTTAGGCACCATATGGAGTGGGCTTGCCCAATTGCTGTTGGAGGGTTTGCAGATGCCTTGTGCAATGAGATGCTCAATTTCTACCTTAGCCGAAGATATTTTTTCTCCCGAAAGTCGCCGTGGCCTCTCTGCGATAGGTTGACCATTTAAATATGGTGTTGGACTGAAACGCAATTATTTTTAGATTTTTTAATCAGTGAATTTGCTGTAACATCGACGAATTCTTTGAGCAAGTCGCTGTAGCCGCTGTAGTCAGCTGAGGCGTTAACAGTAGAAATATTAAACTCAGTGGTTTTAAGCATTTTTCCCTGTGTGGTTAGCCCTGTTTTGGAATCGATAATGCGTTGATTTCGTAAATCGACTAGAAGATTAAAATTTGACAAAAAATCTGCACCGATGATGGCTGAGTCAACTTGAGCGATGATAAAAGACCAATTGAATGCACGTCGCAGTCCAAGGTCGAGTTGTAAGATGTGTTCACCAAATGTTGAGATTTCAGATTGATTTGCAGCGAAAAGTTTAAAAGTACCTGCCTTGAGTTGTCGGTTTACTAATGATCGTGGGAACACTGAAACAACAGAACCTGAATCAATAAGAAATCGAGTGGATGTGCTTTTATCGAGAATATGTAAACGACTTTCTTTGATGTTATAGAATGTTGGTTTGATAAATATTTTATTGTTATTGCTGTTACAGCTGTGAGTGCTGTCGTCAGCAGCATGGACTGACGACAGCCCAATTAGTTTTCCGATTTTGGTTTATACCGTGGGCAATTATGTCGACAGTTACGAGCAGCGTCACCATATTTGGCATGAAAAAAACATAATTTATTTAGCTCCATAAAACTATCTTTATCGCGACTTTGTGACCGACTACGTGAATGTAAATTGCTTCGCATTGTGTTTGATTTTTTTAATTTGTTAAAATCGTTTATAATTGAATCCACTTTAGTAGATAACGCTTTAATGGTTTGACAGATTTCAGACAATGTTGTAGATCCGCTGAACGAGACTGCTTGCAAAGATTGCTCTGATTGCAAGCTGAGGAAGGAGTTGCCGACGCCATTGAAACAATGTATGTTTAATTTGCGTCCAGCACTTTGTCAGCTAGCTTGGCGAGTTTCTCTAGATCTTCTTCTTCCCAAGCTGTAAGAAGTGGCCGGATTGATTTTGGCATCTGACCTAAAAATGGAGTCTGAATAATATCTTCATTACCTGGACCCGGAGCAAGGCGTTTCATGTGGGCAAGTATTTCAGTTGGCTTCAAGCCTGCGGTCTCGCCTCCTTGCAACAATCGACGAAGCTTGGACTCCGGTGGCTCAGCAAATTTTTCCATGAGACGTTCTTTCAGCAGTTGGAACTTGTTTTTTCCGGTGGGTGAGTAACCAAATCTTCTACATCTACTTAAATATCATCTTCCAAATGCACGGTTACTAAGTCGAATTTATCAGTGTCGTTGGTAATGTTGGTAATGTTTCCCAGCAGAAAAGTGGACCAAATTTGAAATAGTTCTGAACTAGTTCCAAAAAGGACCAGTACTAGTCCCACTACAATACCCTTTAACATTGAACGAACTGACGCTTTTTGCGGGTTGATGTCATAGAAAAAGACAATTGTCCCCAGAAACACTCCTTTTGCCCCATATTTGAACTAGTTGCATTAGGAACATTTTTAAACTGGTTGCTTAAGCAATAGCCTGAAAGTGGTTCTTTTTTAACTAGTTTTAAAGTGAACTTATTAAAAGTGTAAAAATTTAGTGCAATTCCACATTCCAGAAAACATTTTGTATATAAACATTTTTTTTTTATTATTTTTTCTTGTGCGCAGCAAATTTTAAAAAGTAGCCAGAACGCGTTTATTTTTTCAGCAATACTCTTGAAAACAAAAGCAAAGATAACTGTTCTACACTGAACGCCTTTTGTACTTTTTCAGAGCTGATGCGAACTGCGCTAGAAATGAACTAGTTCACTTTTTCAATTGACTCCAAAATAACTGCTGGGTTATACGAAAAGAGCGCTCCACTTGAGCAAACCAAAGATGAGGATTCAGCTTATTAAATTTGGGTACATGAATTCTCTGCGAAGTTGCTTTTAATGGCTCAGGCTGATTTGATGAAAAAAATATGATTTCTTTTTGCTTTCTTTCTTCTTTTTTTAACAGTCATTCCATTGCACTGCCATATCGATCAGATAAGTGCTGCCACAATTGTTTGCAAAACCATCTAAAACTCCCAAACCGCTCATGCGATTAGAATGAAAATTGGATCATGCCGGCTTTTAGATACGATGAGTTTTTCAGCACTATCTTCTTTGATCCACCTTGGACACTATATGGTGCTGTAGTACAAATTTTTACAAAATCGCATATTTTTAGTGGTTTTCTTAGGTTACATATGCAAATATTTACAAAACATAAAATACCTCTTAAATTCAGTAAAATTAAAAAAATTTCCATTATTTTGACATCAAAAAAATGAACATTAGGGCGTATCGAATTACAATTTTTTTCGAATTTCACATTCTAAGAGGTCTAAAAATTTGATTGGGGTTGTTAAGGTCACCCAAAAAAATTTTAAGGAAACACAAGGATGTCTTCCTGCCCTGCAAGGACAAAGTTGTTTTTTGAGGAAAACAGTAAAAAATAACGATCTTAAAATGCTTTGACTTTTATAAAAAAAAACTACGTATGTCTTAAAGCAAAAGTAAGTATAGGCTTTAACTAACAATATATTGGTAAACACGATGCCTCTCACGATTCTTATCCACAGTGTCCTGTGTGAAGGATATTCGAAGCAAAAGTTGTGATCGAGATAGCACAGAACTTTTGATTGTTACCCAATAGTCTAAATTTTGGTGGTATTGATTATACTGTTTACGCATTTCTTAAATTTGGCGAATTAATAATTATCATCATTTTTGCATATGCATTTTCCTATTTTTGAGAAATGTATACTTGAATGCAATTTTTTAACTTTTTCAGAAAAATGAATATAAGATTTTTTATCTCGGTTACCAGAAATGGTACCGAAGAAAATTTGCTCAATTTGGATTCTTCAAATATTCCTGAACACACCTGTCTAAAAGTTTTAATTAAAAATACTAGCTTAAGGCCACGATTTTATTTTTTATTTGCAACTTTTGGGACCTCTTAGAATACGATCTAAATTTTTCGATACGCCCTAATGAACATTAGGGTTATAACTTTTTTTGGACGTCATTCTCCCAAGGGTCTATCTTACGGCCAATTATGTTTTGATAATAAAACACATTTTTTTACTTCAATTTGGTGAAAAAACGTCCCGCGCCTAAAGCGATTTCTAAAATGCATTTAATTTTTTTTTTTAATTTTTTTTTAATTTTTTTTTAAATACTCTATACAAAAATTATAACATTATATGGTTATGACTAGGTATTAAAAGACATAAACGTCAAGTTCAGAGTACGAGATGTTTTGGACATCTTATGGTTCATTTTGAATATACCAGTGGCAAAAATATTTTTCAAAAACACGATATGTAGAGTCCACGCTTGATAAATACTAATAAAACAAATGGAACACATGACATGAAGAAATCACAGGAAAAGCAAAGTATTTTAAGCAAAGCATAGATAACGGTAAAATGAACAATTGAGAGTGAGTGCAAAACTGTAACATTTGCCTATTTTTACCTTTTAGTCTGCTAGTTTTTTTGTTGTTGGGAGATTAACTTGAAACTGGTTTGAGAGGAAGAGTGCAAGTGTACCAATAACATAGTAAATCAAATTCATTATTATTTGGAAGCGATAGCAGCTGCTGAAATGAGATGTGCTACACAATGTTACAGTTTTGGTCATCAGTGTATGTAGTATTTTCATTGAAAACTTCATGGCGTTAGGCGCGGGACCTTTTTTAACGATAGCGAAAAACTGAAAATGCAGTTCTTAATATTTTCCCATGCCCTACACGATTTTACCTTGGGAGAACTGATATTTGCAAAAATGTAAAAAAACTATAACCCTAATGAACATATCTTGAAAACTATGAAAAATTTTACTACAACCATATATATAATGCAACATCGTTGCTCAAAAATGAGAAAAACACAATTAAAAATTTAATTTTGTGACTTTCGATTCAAATATCTCCGCTGCTTTTTTATACATTTTGTTAAATTTTTTTTGTCTTAAAAGCTTCATCAAAGAACTATGAAAACCTTACTGCAAGAATATCGTAAGTTGAGTATATATATTTTATATATTTCTTTCAAAAAAGGTCTGAAATATTGGAGTTTTCCCTGAAAAAAAAGTATAAAAAATTGTTTTTGTTGCAAAAATAATTTAAATTCAAATTCGTAAACTTTCAACTCCATTTAAAAATAACTAAGCAAAAGTTGTTTCAATTTTACGCAAAAATTAAAAACCGTTTTTGTAATTCAAAAAACAAGGCCTACCCCCTCCCATGATTTTTTCGAACAAAGTGTTTTTTCCAATATTGTGTTTTTATATGTTTGAAAAAATAAACAAGCTAAAAACTTAATTCATTAGAAAAAATTAGAAATATAATTAGAAATAATTATGTCTCTTGCCAATCAAAAGTTATAGCCAATAATCTTTGTCCAAAATATATAAACAAAAAGCAAAACGCTGTCTGTGTGATGGCTGGAAACTTCAAAATTGCCGAGCCGATAAAGCTGAAATTTTGGCAGTACATTTTTTTCAAGTACGAGATGGCTTAAATTTCAGTCACACCTCCTTTTACCGCCCACAAATCAATAAAAATGCTTAATTTTCTACGGTTTTCGTCAATTTGGCTACGTTTTGGTAATTTAGTTTGCATGCTCACTGTTGGCAACTGTACTAAAACTGGGTAATGTCCATCTACTAGAAAACTGGGATGGGCATTATATAAGAGGGTGTGGCTCCGCCCATACAATTTGTATTATCGAATAGCTTTGAAAGTAAAAGTAGCAGTACTTACATACAAAAACAAAATGGAGTAACTATTTGGTGATCTCCTGCTACTGGGAAACTGTAACTGTCAGTGGAAAATGACAGTGGTGTCAATGAGTTTAAGAAAAGTTTTGAATATACCTAATATGTTCCCATATAGCTGCAGGGTGCAGCAACGCGCCGGGAAAAGGCTAGGTTAGGTTAGGTTAGGTTGACGTGGCTGTCTCCTATGAGACACACTTAGGCCAGTTTGGCCCGTTGTGATACCAGGGGTTAATTATTTCCACTCCATCTGAACCAGTTGGAGCTATTTATGAAGCGGGAAAAGGCTAGTATGTTATATATAAACTGGCCATTTCAGCCCTTGAAAGGACTTTGAGCGAACTTCTTATGTTCAAAATGTGTTGTGCGTGTTATTAAATGTTTGTACACAATTGATCGAGAACTCGACCTAAGAGTTTTATGCCGACTTCGAACGGCTAATGTGCATTTTCTCAAGAAAGCTTTACATGGCATTATTTACTCTCTGAGGTTTTCCATTGTCTGCAGAGAGGTGACGACCGAACAGAAAAATTAATTCAATTGACAAAACTTTCTGTCAGGTGCAAATTGAACCAGAGTTCTTTGTCGTGTTGCCATATGCCCCGTATTTCACGGGACGTCCCGTATTTTGCATGATTTTTTAAGTGTCTCGCCGGTACAAAATTTGTCCCGTATTTTTGACATTTTTGTAAAATGTCTATGATTTCAAATACGAATTCACATGAACTGAGGCATTCAAAAAAGAAGTGTAAGCCGACCATAATATGCCCAGAACTATATAAGCAACACAGAGTGCGAAATATATGTGAAGCGCAACATTTGACATTATTATTTATTCTGCGTACCTAAATAAATAGTTTTTTTCTGAAATACATTTTTTTTAAAAATAAATTTCTCTTTATTTATTGTCCCGAAAAATTTTCCAAAATCCAGTTTTTTTTAAATATTTTCTATTCGTCTCGTATTATTGTATTGTTTCCATTGTTTGTATTGTATTGTGCAATGGTGAAACAACAATTTGAAATCACCGTGAACGAAAAATTGATATTTACCACTAAGAGTAAAATTTCAACGCCCCTGCATGGTTTCGTACCGGGTTGCTCGAATATTTCAAATTTAGTCCTTTTAATATGAATATTTTATATCCACGATTTTGGTTTGACGAAATATATAATACGTATTCAAAAGCTTTTGAAAATTTCTAATCCTTTAAACTCAAAAAAAAAATTGATCGAATTGGCTTTCAATATTTTTGACTTGGAAACCTTTGACAAGACAATTCACAAGGTTTGTCTTATGTCGTATTTCAAAGTTCTACAAAAATATGACACTTGCGAGGACCCTTTAATCGTTGTATGTCATAATGCTGAAAAATAATAAATGACACACGAAAGTAAAAAAATAAAATTATAACTGCTTTTTGGAAAAATATTGCAAGTATTAGCTTTATTAAGAGTTGAATCAAGGAGGTAAATGATTTGTTTGTTTAGCAACCAAAGAAGCGCTCATTTCGGCTTATCAAAATATTCCAGTTGGCAGCAAAATGTTGGTGTAGGGTTGTTTGGTTGAGACACCAGTAAACAATCCCAATATTTTTTTACAAATGATTCCACTTCTCTATCAACCAGTAGCCACCAAACTTTGTTGGACGTTGTATGCCATACGGCAACAGTTTGCTTTGTGGCTCTGTTTCTAGTTTGGGACACCCCGCTTTTTAACAATACATTTTTAATAATAGATTGAAATGTGATGAAAAAGAAGAGAAAATCAAAAATACGAAAATTAATTTTTATAACATGTTTTTCAAGGTTATTCCGAGTGAAGTCATGAGCGCGACCACGCGGCCACGCGACTTCAAAAAAGAGCAAATTAAAAAATTTTTTTTAAATATTTCCGAGAATTTAATAAAGCTAATTAAATATAATACTATGAATGTAAAAGATCTTATTCACATTTTTAGTTAGAAAAAATATGTGATATTTAAGCGGTAGAAGTTTTTAAAATTTTTTTGAATAGTTCTAAAAATGTTTGTAGTATCTATTAGGAAAGCAATACGGCTTTCAAACTTCATACTCAGCTTATTTTAGGCAAAAACTGACCCTGAACGAAGTTTGGAATGTTTGGCATTGCCATGGCTGATTTGGCACTGAAAGGGTTAATCAAAGATCTCGGGGTCTATTTCACTTAGCGACTATGTTAGTTAGTGTTTTCCTTGTTAGAAAAACTTAAAAAAAAAATATTTTTTTTTATTCTAGACCGAAGTCAACTTTATTATTTCACTGATTACAAAAGACTAACTTAAAAGCTAAGCTTAAATTTACTTATCGCCTAAAACTGCGCTGCTATGTCGCTGCTGCTGGTGTTATTGTTGTTGTCGTTGGTTCACCTGCACGTAGGCCATTTCTGCGAAAAGCGCTAGACATAGCGTCAGCAGAAATTATGGGAACGGATGTTGTGGAGTTAAGCAATATTCAGCTTAAGTGTCGTTAACTCCTCCGCCCTTAAGTTCGGACGTCCTCGTTCGATATTTTAAAATGTTCATTTATATTTTCTAAGTTTATTTCTTGTTTATTTGCATTTTTTTGTTCTTGAAAAATTATTTTATTCTTTCTAAATTTAATAAAAATTAAGATTACGATTAAAATTCCAGATATTAAAAACATTACATTTACAGTGAAATATATATCATTTTTCTTTTTAAGTAGTTCTATATGTTTAGTACTATTCACATTTAGATTTTTCAACATTTCTAAAGATAACATTTCTTCTAAAATATTCTCGTTTTTATTTAATTGTAACATTGCAGGCAATGGCTTATTACTACTAACAATTTTGGAAAAATATCTTTTGTTATTTATTTCAATTGTTTGATTAAAATGCTTAATAATATAGCTTCCATCTAGATCAATGTTTTCATCGTTTATTTTTATTTTTCCCTAAAAATCATTCAAAAGTATGATATCATCAAATACTTCTTCTATTTCCTCAATATTATCATTATTTATTTTAGTGCAATTTGCCATTTTACTTTTAAGTAATAGTGGAATACATGAACTACTCGTTATATTTTCGATTTTATTTTTTTCGCATATTGCTAAATTATTAAAATTCTTACAATCATTTTTTAATCCGTATATCTCATTAGTACATACTAAAATCTTTTTCAAATCTATTTTGTTAATATATTTTCCTTTCCTTATTGGCCTGATTTCTAATTTTTTACAATTTTCTGTATTTGTTGTTGGTAAGCTTATAATATAAATTAAACTGTCTCTACTTGCTGCTATTTTAACATCAGCGAATTCTAATGCCTCATCTATGTTAACGTAAGGGATATTTTCTTTATTAAACATTTCTTCTGCTAACCTTATTTCACTATCAGCTATAATAAAAGAATTAACAATATATGCTTTCGCCCAATGAATCGCGTAGGCAATATTAACTATTTCTTCCTTAAGTAATTCTAATTTATATTTCATTTTCAAAGCGAAATTAGTTTTTATTTCGAACTTACTAGTACTATTTTCCTGAATCTTTATAATTTTATTGGTTATTGTTGTAATTTCGTTTATTTTACTCTCAATTAGTTTATTTATAACCACTTGGTTGTTGTTATTTTGTAATATATCATTAATTTTGTTTTCTAATATTACCATATCGTTATGGTCGGGTGTGCCTGTAACCCATTTCCATGCGCTGCCTAATATATTAATAGCTCTTTTTTCTATTTTACTATGAATATTTAGCCTTTTCATATGTAGTTTTATTTGCTGAATTAACGATAAGAGAATTGGATAGTTATTGTTATCGTCTTTTAAAATATCTATTGTGTTTTCAATGTTGTAAATAATTTTATTATATTTACTTATTTCTATTATATGTATAATTTTGAATGTTCCCGTTTGAATTTTTGCTGTTCCGATGTCTATAGTAATTAGCTGCGACTTACTATAGTCCAGTATTTGTACTTGTCCGTTAGCGGCTGCTATAAGTACACTGATAAAAAAATTTGCAATGGGTTTTAAGTATGAACGTACTTAAATCATAATGCACCTAAAAATCCATTGAATTATTAACGTTTATACTCATTTCAAACACAAACATATTTAAAGAATTTTTTTAAATGCATATGTGTTTAGATTTAATATAATATGTAATCATTTAAATATGATTTCATTCAAATTGATGTCTTAATCTTATTTTTTAAGAATGTTTTGCTTTTGATCCTTTCTTTATTTAATTTTGTGTAATAAATATGCAAAACACATAATTTAAGTATGCAATATATTCAAAAATTCTTCTTGATTCAAGTGCGAACATATTTAAATTATGTGGTTTCATACTTCATAGCTTTAAAGACGGAAATTTGATTATGATTTGATCGTATTTTGAGTGTGGGCATATTTAAACTATTGCAATTATGACTATGTCATAGTATTTTAAGTATGGGCATATTTAAACTATTGTAATTATGACTATACATATTCATAATTACAAAAATTTTAAATATGCCCATACTTAAAACAATTCTTTAAACAATAGATTAAATATGACCATACTTAAGTTTAAATATGCCCATACTTAAAACACGATCAAATCCTAATCAAATGTCCTTCTTTAAAATAATGAAGTATGAAACCACATAATTTAAATATGTTCGCACTTGAATCAAGAAGAATTTAGTAAAGCAACAACACTTTCTGTTTGTTTTGTTTGTGTACTATAACGGCACTCAGTTGCAGATGTGAATTGACATCTGGCAATAAGAAAAAAAAACAATAAGGTTTCAGTTTGTGTTTAGAAAGCCAATAAACATGTACGAGTTAGAATATTTTAATTTGGATGCGCGCAAAGTGATTTGTGAAGATTCCCAGTTGGTGGAGCTCTTAAATGCATTTGAGTTGAGTGAACTATTACCTGTTTTAAAAGGTAAGTAGATCGTAATTTGAAAGTGCATGTGTGTACAAAAATATAAAATTTTAAATTCATTTAATGCAATGTACATGAATTTTCATAAATGTATGTACAACACTACGAAGCACTATTGTGGGTGCTTCATAGCTTCATCGAGCGGTTAATAATAAGATAATTGCATATACATATGTGTTAATTCAATAAATTGTTTATATTGATATATTTCAAATAGAACGCAATATTACTTTTCGGTCTCTAAAATATCTGTCTAAAGAAGACATTGCGGAAGCAATATCAGATATTGGATTGCGTGCAGAATTTCGTCATAAACTGTTTGTTTGGCGCAAAAAAGAAGTAAATTATTTCTTTACCATTCTAAGTCCCCATTTACACTAGAGATCTTTTGCTTGGCGCACTTTTGTTTTCTCTTTTGAAGTTTTGCTTTGCATTTACACTGCAGAGCATATGTTTTCAGCAAACGCTCACGATTTGTTTTTGTGTTTGTCAAAAACAAAAACAACCATATTGCTTACGGACAACACCAAAGCGTGTTCGACGAGTACATCGAACACAGTTCCCCCTTCTTACTTCTTCCCTCCCTCTCCTACGAACTCGTGTTTTGCAGAGCACAAGCTCTCTAGTGTAAATGGAGACTAAGCAAATACTGTATAATAATAAAGTCTTCATAATATAGTACAATATAGACGATGAAACTATCACCACAGGCGATAACGTCACCTCGTGGTTAAATAGTGTTTCCTGTGCTCCACTTTCGGATCCTTCAAGTTGTCAATATATGCTTAAATTAGTAAGTAAAGTCTCGAAAAAATAAACATCTACTAATAATTCTTTGTTTTCAGAATGTCCCAGTTGTTATAAAAAATTCATCGAGAGGCAGACATATATTAGACTTTTACCAGCGCAATCAGCATCTATTAAAGGAGCACAGGGACATTTTAATTAACATAATAATTGAAGAAATACAGTCATCACAGTTGACCCTCGTATTATCTGATTTTGCGGCTATTGTCGAACAGCTTGTACAGATATTTCCAACAGAATCAAGTGTTAAGGTAAAGAAAAAAACTATGTAATGAAATTCACCCCTTTTTTACTTTTTATCATTATTAGGACTATTATTTTATTCCACGCACTGGTCGTAAAAATCCCGGCGGAAAGTTGTACGCAAAATATTTAAATTGTAAAGCTAAACGACCTAAACTCTCTTCAACTGCGGAATCAACCAAATCGACTGAGCCAAGCGATTTTGATATTTCCATATCGACCGCGCTCAAAAACGAACTCAAAAGGGACTTAGCTGATTGGAGTGCTGTTGCCGACAAGTGGCAAAAAACCTTTTGTTTGCGCCAAAAAGAGTTAGGTGATAAAAAATTGAATATAAACAATTTCTTATTAGAATGGCCAAAATACGCGGATGGCAGAGCGGCGGAATTGGTAAGTTTTCATTTAGAATCCAAATCACAAAACTATGTTAATTTTTTGTTTCATACTACTAGATTCAAATTGACTTTAAGCTGCTGTATCCTGGCAAGGACCATTTACTTTTTTCGAAGTGGGAGGACTTCAAGCAGACAATCAAACAATATTACGAGGCAAACATTTTAAATGCCAACTGCAGAAAACTTTTTTCTTCACTTCCACAAGCAACTAGTGTTGGTAAGTTATAGGCGATAATTAATATGTTTATTTTAAAAATTTGTTGTTAACAATGCCAACATTCTTTCCTTATAGATTCGGAAGATTGTATTGTAGCGACATTGTTGACATCAGTATTAAAACCTACGGGTCGATATAAACACTCCAAAGGAAAAAATGCAGATAACAGGGAAAATAAATGCAGCAGAAAGTATACCATCTTGGATTCACAAGAGTCATTTGTGTTAAAAATAACTACACTCAGCGATTATCAACGCCACATTGACGCAATTATTGATAAGTATTTTCATGATAAGAAAACTATTCAGCCATTTATCGTAGTTGAGGGAATCGAATTAAATAATATTAAATCCTTTGCAGTTTATTTTAACAAAATTTTGTACACAGCTAATAGTTTTCTTCACAGCATAGACATTTGTTTCAAAATTTTCCATACCCTTAATTTACAATATCCAGCAGCCTCTGAATTTCCGTGGCTGTTTATTCAAAAATATTTTTTCGATATCGAAACAAAATATGACAAAAAATCATCTAATTTAACGGAAATGCTAAATTCTCTCAATAATCTGTCAAAATAAAATACAAAGGATTTCTTATTATTTTTTTTTCTAATTTATGATATCAATTCAATATGTTTCCGTGTTTCAAATGTGAAAGTTCTTTTGCTAGCGTGGATTGTTTAATTACGCATTTAAAATATCACCATCTTATTCCTGAAAATAATAATTTAATATGTAAAGTTGATAGCTGTAATCAGTTATTTTCTAACTATAAATCTTTCAAACTTCATTTAACCAAAACGCACTGTAGAAAACTTGATAATTCGAACAAAAAAAGCTTAAACGTCGTACGTACGCAAAGAAATGTATCTAGGAATGAGGTACAGGAAAACAATTTCTTTCAAGATATATCTCAAAATTTGGCTCAAAATAGTTCGCATAATTTTGATGTACAACAATTGGTCAAATCTGTCAAAAAGCAAGCAATATTATTAACGATACGTCTTCATTCACAATCATTCATGCCGCGAAGTGAAGTTCGTGCAATTCAGAATATGATTTCAAATTTAATGTCTTATGTTACAAACACACTAAAAATGTTCATGGGGACGCAGACTTCAGCTACTTTCGAAGAATTAGATATTATTTTAAGCGCTTGTTCGAGTCCCTTTGATGATATTAGATCCGAGCATCGACTTTTAAAACAATTAACAGATATGCATATTTTCCATCCACATAGTTCATTTGTTATTCAAAATACAACAGTGCCACGAATTGTAAAAGGAAATTGTGTTTTATCTGCAAATGTTTTAGATATGCATGTGATGCCAATAAAATTTCAAATCAAATCTTTTTTTGAGCTGCCAAACATTTTGAATGTGACAATTGAAAATCAAAAAACAATGCAAAACAAATTTTGGGAGATAATTTGGGTCTCAATAAGCTGTTAGGCTTTGTGCAATCGTTCAATGCAGACAAATTCTGCAGAGCATGTTCAAGAAGTAAACTTGAAATGAAAGTAGATGTTTCGGAAAATAGCTCATTTTTAAGGAATAAAAACACATATGATTCAGATTTACAAAAAAACAACGTTTCAGAAACAGGAATTAGAACAGTATGCATATTTAGCGAATTACAAAATTTCCATGTTGTCGAAAATTTTTACTTTGATTTAATGCATGACATTTTAGAAGGCGTATGCGTTTATGATATTTGCCGTATTTTACTTGCTTTGATAGATAATAAAATATTAAGTATTGAAATAATTAATAGCAGAAAGAATCTTTTCAACATTGGTGAAATTGAAGTCGGAAATTCTTCAGTGCCAATTGACCTGAATAGATTAAAAAAGAATAATCTGAAAATGACTGCCAGCGAAGCTCTTTCCTTTCTTCATTTTATGCCATTAATGGTAGGCGATTTAGTTCCTGAAGAAAACAGGCATTGGCAATTGCTTATAAAATTGATTGAAATAAAAGATTTATTATTTGAGACTGAATACACTGATAACGACTTAAACACTTTAAGAGATTTGATAAGAATCCACCATGAATTGTACATTGATTTGTGCGGTCCTCTAAAACCAAAGCATAATTTTATGGTGCATTATCCCACAGCGATTAAGAAATGTGGACCATTAAAATATGCATGGGTGATGCGTTTTGAAGGTAAACACAAGGAAGCTAAAGCATATTTTAATAATATTACAAGCAGACAAAATCCTTCTCATTCCTTAGCTACTAAAATGTCTTTGAAATTTTCAAATTTTTTATTATTATATGAAAATGGTTTTCCAAAGATGTTTGAGAAAGAAAAGTTTACCTTAAAAAAAGTTTGTGAAATTGAACATTTGAAACACGTGACGCATAATTTGTATGATGAAGCTATAAATATAACATATGACGTTATACATAAAGGTATATCATACAAAACAAATTATTATTTAGGACACAAAAAGCAAATCTTGAAACTTTATAAAATACTTTTTCTATTTTATAAGAATGAAACACTTTATGTTGTTTGTAACGAAATTGAATTGAAAAATTTTTCCCAACATTTTCAAAGTTTTGAAATTGGTGCTAGTTTTGGTATTGCTATTGAAGAAATTGCTTATTTTACTAGCTACCCTATGCATATATACACAATTAATAACGGTAAAACGTATTTAAGATATAAATCCTTATAATTTATATTGAAATTAAGACTATGTGTTTCAATTAATATATAATATAGTATATAAGATGTTAATGTAATTTAAAATTCAAACATATATTTAAGAATGAATACAAATAAAATATAATTTTTTCACTACAAAAGTCGTTTTTATTTAATTAATTTGAATTAAAACAGTAATAATTTAAGTATGAATGTCAATATAATTTATGTATCATTCATATTTATTTTATATATGAATAAATTGTAATTTAAATATGACTCATATTGAAAAATAATGCGTGCAAATTTAAAATAAATGTAAATGTTAACAATTTAAATATGCTGCATATTGAATTTGAGTGTAGACTGTTAATAATTCAAGTATTTACTGAATTAACATTATAAACAATTTATGATTGAATGCAATATGTGTCATACTCAATTTAAGCATGATCACTCTTAGTTTAATTGCAAATATGAACAAAAAATTTTTTAATTGATTTCAATATGCCCATATTTGATTTTAGTAGATACGTGGATAACCCCATAATGACAACCGATTTTTATAATTTAAGTATGAATATTAACAAAAATCGCTATTTTTTCTATCAGTGTAACAATACTAGTATATAGTCTATCATTTTCTTTGCTGTCGAAATAAAGTTGTCTCTTCCTTGGTTGGCTGTCCGCCAGATTAGACGTCCTTTTTGTTGCCTACTAAGGGGCCTTTCCAAGAGTATGTTGAGATGTCCTTTTCTTCGAGTGTGTGGACCAACGGATGAACTAGTGCTTTGCTCGTTAATTTAGTGGCGCTTTATTTATTAGCGGCACTTTGTAACGATTTTTAGTAACACTTTATTTGTTTAGTGGTACATTCAGTTCTTCATTTATTTAGTGGCCCTTTTATGAGTGACACTTTGTTTATTGAAGAGTTTATTTTTTAAGTTGCACTTTTAACTGTTCTTTATTTTATCTGGCTTTTACGTTAGCCTCACACACTTTTCAGCACTTGATTTTTACTGTTGCTCGGGCGCCAGTTAGTGTTTTCCTTGTTAGAAAAACTTAAAAAAAAAATATTTTTTTTTATTCTAGACCGAAGTCAACTTTATTATTTCACTGATTACAAAAGACTAACTTAAAAGCTAAGCTTAAATTTACTTATCGCCTAAAACTGCGCTGCTATGTCGCTGCTGCTGGTGTTATTGTTGTTGTCGTTGGTTCACCTGCACGTAGGCCATTTCTGCGAAAAGCGCTAGACATAGCGTCAGCAGAAATTATGGGAACGGATGTTGTGGAGTTAAGCAATATTCAGCTTAAGTGTCGTTAACTTGTTATCTCTAAAGCAAATTCACTACTCGGTTTTATCAAAGGAAATGCTAAGGAATTCACAGATGCTTTAACACTAAAAACGACATTCATTTCCTTGGTGAGATCGGTTCTTAAATATGGGGAAGTAATTTGGCATTCTATATTTCAAAACGACATAGATCGAATTGAGAGAATTCAAAGGAATTTTACAAGCTTTAAGAAACTACTGTTATCTGTTAGGGCTTGACCCAGTAGATTAAATAAATAAAATTAATAAATAAAGTAAATAAATAAATAAAATAAATAAATAAATAAAAATTGAAAATGGTACAACAAAAAAAAATTAGCCATTAGTATACGCTATTAGTATACCATCAAAATACATACAGCATCAATAACCTTGATATATTTCGACGCGCGCAAATAACAATTCTATGCGTCGACAGTAATTTCTTCGACAGTAATGTTTTCGAATTACAACACACACTCAAATATTGAAGTTGTTGTAAGTGAGCTATAAGAGTCAACAGAGATATGGTATTTACAACTCTGTTGAGCACCAGTACTACCTGGATAATAGTCAACAATACAAACATATTCTGAAAATTTGCATTCAAGTTACAAAAAAATTGATTTTTATACAATAATCCATAAAATCTATATAATAGGGTAGATTATTATCAATCAAGAATTCATTAAATGTTTATTATAAAGTATTAAATATAAATTATTATTCTTGAATAAATATGTAATTAAGTTTATTTTTTCTACTTAGATCTACCTTCTGATCAAAAAATTTCCCATTAAAACAAACCGCGGTTGAGATATTGTCTAAATTTTTTTTTTCTGGGTTGGTACATGTCTCAAATTTAGTGCTCAAATATCTGTTTGAGATCTATTTGTTGGCAGTTTGTGCGTGATAGCTTTGCAAACAAGTCAATGTTTGTTGTATTCTGTGAAATTTGCAATATCGAATTTAGTTCAGCAAAAAGTTGATCTGAAATTTTGTTTCTAATAAAATACCATGTGCGGAAGCTTTTAAAATGTTTACGGTAACCTTTGCAGACGCTAAAATGTCAAAAACACAAGCGTACGAGTGACACAAAGAGTTTAAAGCGGGCGGTACTGTGGTTGATGATATGCCTCGTTCCGGTCCTCCACCAATCAATGCGACTGACGAAAAAATCGAAAAAGTTGAGTAAATTGTACTCGTAGATCGTTACTGAGCATAAGGGATATACCAGGCGATCTTGATGTCATGGTTTCTTCAACACGCACCGGCTCACATACCTCATTCACCCGGTATTCCCCCGTCATGGCTCATTTGTGACTTTTTCGTATTCCCACGACTAAAGTTACCATTTGAGGCGATAAAGGAGAATTCGCAAATGCAGCAGAAGTGTTTTTAATATTGGTGGAATACTTTGAAGGAAATAAAATGAATATTGATGAATTGAACTGTTTTCGTTTTATTTAAAAATTCCAGTTATTTCTTGATCAGAAGGTACTTAAGGGCTCACTAAAGTTTTTCGGCGACCAAAAAGCAAATTTTTTTCTTAAATTTTTCGAATATATAACATCTTAAAAATATTGACAGAAAGTTTTAAATCAATTCAATAAAAATTGTAGCAGTAATATGCACAATCGTTCGAAGAGAAGACCAGCTGCTACAAAAACTCTTCTCTGTAATGTCTTTTATTTTTTTCAAGGCACTCTTTTAAGTGTCTATAATTTTTATAATTCACTCTTTATACAAGTATGCATAAGCATAGGTATCCACAGTAGAGTGTCCCTTATTTTGCGATTTTTGGAAATGTCAAGGGGCTGAAAGGTTTTTTTATGCGTTTTTATATTCTAAGAACGAAACTAAAAAAAATTTTTTTTTACGACAACGTTTACCCGTGCCAATCGGGCCCGAAAGTTTCGAAAAAATGCCCATATTAGACCATATTTGCACAAATTAAAAATAAAATCTTTTCTCTGCTTTTTATAAATGTTTTCCATTTTTTGGAACACATACGTAAGAAATATGATATCTACAAAGTTTTTTTATGGTGGGCGTGGTTACCGCCCCTGCTGCGTCGAAATTTCTCCCGCAGCCTTTTCCCACTTTTTCATGAAATTAGTGCAATTTAGGTATTAATATCAACAATAAATAAATACATTTTTATTATGCTAAAAGTATGATTACATTTCATTAAATTCACATTATGTACTTACAAAAATTAACAATAAATTAAAAAACTAGTATTTTAAACTGCGGCGGGCGCGCAATAAGCTAATACCTACAAGCAATCTTATTGCGGCTTTTCAACCGAAATCATAGTTTTTTTTATAAATAAAAAATATCAAAAACCAAATATATATGCCCCCTGAAGGGTTAAATTTTAATAAGAAATACAAATTAATTATAAGTTTTTTTTAAGAGCATGTATTTTTTTTTTTTTTTTTTTTTGACAGTTCGAGTATATTTTTCGAGTATTTTGGACCACAATAAGTAGGTTTTGAAGCTGCGCTTCTGATTTTGTAAGCTCGAGAAATTCTTGAGCAAGTTGTACCCCACGCTCCGCAACATCATTTACAATACAAAGATCTTTAAAATAATTTTTTACTCTCTGGTATTCTTCATCTTTTTCCCATTCGTCAGAATCATATTTTAAAAAATTGCATGTCAAACTAAACCTACGAAATAGATTTGTTGTTCGACAAGATGCAAAACAATCTAAATATTTTTTGTCTATTCATTTGAAGAATTTGGGTTTGCGATTGGATGATTATATGGAAACTTCTGAGTTTGCAATGCTGCCACCATACTGCGTTTTCTCTCAATAGAAACTGCATCATCGACAAAAGCGAGTGCTACAAGTTCTTCGCCAAGGTACCAAAGATGCCGACCAAATTTTTGACTTGCAGCAATGAATATTTTTTGTTAATTGTCTTGTTTGCAACCAAATCTTTTAAAAAAGAGAGATCCTGATTTGGAGGTTTTATGCTATTAGTAGCTTCAAACCAGACTTTGATGTATAGTAGAACTACAAAAATACAGACTTGACGGATTCCGATAATAATGAATAGCATAAACGCTCCAAATAAGGGTCTGTCTTTTTTAATTAATTTGTATTTCTTATTATAATTTAACCCTCCAGGGGCATACATTTTTGGTTTTTGATATTTTTTATTTATAAAAAAAAACTATGATTTCGGTTGAAAAGCCGCAATAAGACTGCTTGTAGGTATTAGCTTATTGCGCGCCCGCCGCAGGTTAAAATACTAGTTTTTTAATTTATTGTTAATTTTTGTAAGTACATAATGTGAATTTAATGAAATGTAATCATACTTTTAGCATAATAAAAATGTATTTATTTATTGTTGATATTAATACCTAAATTGCACTAATTTCATGAAAAAGTGGGAAAAGGCTGCGGGAGAAATTTCGACGCAGCAGGGGCGGTAACCGCGCCCACCATAAAAAAACTTTGTAGATATCATATTTCTTATGTATGTGTTCCAAAAATGGAAAACATTTATAAAAAGCAGAGAAAAGATTTTATTTTTAATTTGTGCAAATATGGTCTAATATGGGCATTTTTTCGAAACTTTCGGGCCCGATTGGCACGGGTAAACGTTGTCGTAAAAAAAATTTTTTTTAGTTTCGTTCTTAGAATATAAAAACGCATAAAAAAACCTTTCAGCCCCTTGACATTTCCAAAAATCGCAAAATAAGGGACACTCTAATCCACAGTGGGAGCAAAGAGGGGAAAGGCCCCCTGGTTTTCAGTAAAAGGAAAAACCTTATATTATTGTAAAAAAATTAAAAATAAAGTAATAATGAGAACTGCTCCCCCTGCCATAAAATACTGTGGACGCAATGTGGAAATTGGCATTAATTGTGGCAAAACTGTCATACATTTATAAAAAACGTTGATTCCACGCGTATTATTCTCGCAAAGAAAAGGTGGACAGCATTACTCAAAAACTATGCCAAGGATCGCTACCAAATTTATTTCAATTGTTAAGTAAATATGACCTGACCGGTACTTTTGATCGTTCGATTTTTATTTTAGAAAAATAATCTTTTTCTTATAACCTATAAAAATTACTTTTTTAGTCAAAAATCAGTTTTTTACCTGTCATTTTGGTAAAAGTCAATATTTTTCTAAAATCTTCGATTAAAAGCTTCAATAGAACCTTAATCATTTGTATTTTTTGTTTTTAGATAAATAAGCTCTGAAAAATCATGTCCACCGCATATTTAAGGTACTTTACGAAACTACGGATTCCGGCTATATGGTTTAATATTTGCTGTCCAAAAATTAAAAAAATTTTCTTCAAAACATATATAATATAATGTTAAAAAAAAAATTACCTAAAATAAACAGTAGTTTAAAAATGAAACTTTTAATACAGGGTTTTTTTCGCTTAAAAACTTTAGTAGGCCCTTAAATGAAGGACAAAGTTCTTGATTTTTTTTTTCTACGTAATAAATACCTGTAAGCCAAGTTCATGCACTTGAAAAGCTTAGTCAATGAAGTTTCAATCTCCAGATGAGTCGTCACCAAACCCGCCATAGAGTTTTCCACTTTTTTAACATGAATTTTGCTTCGCGGTACATACAGCTGCACCTGCATACAAGCGTTCGGTTCATCAGGTTTTAACAGACTTGGATCCTCGGGGTCCAACATTTTTACTTCACCATCGTCCAAATCATCCATTGCTTCTTCAGCCTCAAAATGAGAAACCATAAACTGGCCTGAGTGTATAGTCTCCTTCTCAGCTTTGATTTCATCGGATATCAAAGCACTGTTCATTGCCGAACCATCAAAATCCTTCTTTGTTGCGTTTTTAAGCGTTTTATCGATTTTATTTGGCATTTTTATAAAGTTATAACGTTACACTAATGTCAGAAGAAACTTGGCGATTTTTAAAGCTATTTATCATTTAGCTTTTTAGAGCAAAAGATATTATTAAGTATAAGATAACCGGACATTTAATAAAGTGACAGAGCTTGTTATCTATTTAATCCAACTCAACTGAAAAAAACGACATAGATTTGCTAACCTTTTTTGTTATAGTGTTGAAGTATTACTCTTTTTATAGTTTTTTAAAATTACTGCTCACTTTCGAAGAAAACTGGCCACTAGAATGCAATGTTCAATATGAGAAGGTTATAAATCAGTTCTTTCAACCAACAATTATAAAAAGGACAACAATTATATATTTTCGCGAATTTTGTGGTTTTTTAAGAATATAATAAAAGTAATTATTTTTAACTATTTGGCTTCAGCTCATATAAAATACTCGGCTCAGATAGTTCGGCTTTGGTCAAAATCAAAATTCAGTAGCTTTATTGTTATGGTATCAAAATTGAATGCAATTACAAATAAATGGCAAGCTAACGAATAATGTGTTTTTTTTTAAACGTACAAGTACCAATTGTCGAACGAATACCTCAATTTGACCAATTAATTGCTTTACTTATAACAATGTAGAAAATTATTGAATATGTATTAGAAGTTTTTTTAATCATATAATAGATAATACGTAGTTTAAAATTATATAAAGTGACGGCCGTAGCCGAGTGCGATAAAAAGTGCATGGACTATTTGATTTCTATTCGAGACCAGTAGTGGGATAAAAAAAACTAAATAACTGGCCATTTCAGCCCTTGAAAGGACTTTGACCTAGCTTCTTATGATCAATTGTGTTGTGCGTGTTATTAAGTTTGTACCGAGAACCGGACCTACATGTTTAACGCCGACTCCGAACGGCGATGAACGGAATGTTCTTGTTCTCAAGAAGCTTTACATGGCATTGTGATTACTCTCTGAGGTTTGCCATTGTCTGCAGAGAGGTGGCGGCCGTACAGAAAAATTATTTTAGTTCAAATAATTTTCTGTCGCTGCTGGGGTTCGAACCCGGGTCTCCAGGTTCTTTGACATAGCGGCCACGCACTTTAACCAACTACGCCACGGACGCCACCAGTAGTGGGATACTGTAACACATTTCGGCCGATATTCGGTGTCAAAAGTTCTATTTGCGATAATTTTCGGAAAGTAGTATTCAATAAATACTTTTTCCGATTTTGTCGGTGAAAGTGTCGGAAGTTTGTCGCAAAGGAATCGCACAACTTGCGTGGAATATTTTGTTCTAGAAAAGTGAATCGAAAATATCTGTAAGTATTTTGAAATTGAAATTATTTATAATAATTTAAATTGACTGGAACAAATTCAAATATTTAGTATTTTTTTGTAGTTTTAAATGGCTTTAAGTAATTTGGTAATGGATGCTCCTAGCGATTGAAGCTCATATTCGTGAAATCAGTTTGGAAAGATAATTTCTTCGGAGAGTTGATTCTTCTTTTGATTTGGAGTTGAAAAAATTCAAAAAGTCGCATCACGCCAAATATAACTCATGAGCTCATCGACTTATTAGACTACCGTCTACAGTGAAATAGAATCACTGCTGCAAATCTATTTCAGTAAATATTGTTTTATGATTCATAGACATATTGGAACTTTTCTAATTTTTGAAGGTTTTTGCAGCATTTGCAGCCAGTCATCCTAAGTCGATCCATTCATCGAGTTACGGACGCAATGAATTTAAAAATTTTTCGTCCGCTTTGACTATTTTGAATTTTAATCGATATTTATATATAACTGAATAAATATGACATTTTTCTCCGATTAATAAGTAGTGCTGTCACTTATTTCACTTAAATTTGGAAACTTTTTTTGACCGAAGTTTATCGCAAAGTAGAATTTAGTGAATCAGTCTTATTCTAGGATGCGTCGTAATAAATCTACGAACGTAAGCCTAAGCTACGAATACGAAAAATTTGCTATGCTAGGTTACGTACAAAACAAAGTGGAAAGTTACCTCATTGAAATTTAGTTTCGTAACCAGTTATTTTTGACAAGAGGCATGAAATTTAAAAAAAAAATGTGATAAATTAAAGTGTTAAGTTTAATGATTTTCAAATAAATAGTGATTTAAAATTAATTCCATTGCAATTTAAATTTTTGCATAGCATGAGGAGGATATGCTACAAGAAGAGCTATGAAAGTTCAGAAAAAAGTATTGCTAGATTATCCTTTTGAAATGGATAACGAAAAGTAAGTAGTGCACGTTCCAAAGCATTTGTAAGTGCTCGATTTGGTAGATAGAAAATTACCAGCAGCAACTGACGGTGGAAGCCAACGTTTTTGTTTCGAAGGAAGTGTATTCGATCTGTCCGAATTGCGGCACTCGTCATCGAGATTTTTCATTTCAAATATGTCAACTATGTCCATAAACTATCAGTTTTGTTTTGTCAACTATCAGGAATGCCGCGAATCGACTTCAGATTGGATTATTTTCCGCCGCAACGAATTGGCCTGTCGTTTGAAAGTTTTAAACATGCCAACTTGCATGCTGCTAAAGCATTTTATGCTGTGGAGACGTGCGAGAGAGATGGCTGCGGCTGTGAGATGGCCTTACCGCATCATAAAAAAGCATTTGTGTATCTTTTGCGTATGATCTAAGTGTTTGTTTCTGTGTGATTTATTATGCATATTGTATGATATAAGTATTTGTTTATGACTTATTTGTATTTACTCTAAGGTACCTCTAATCTTAAGTTGTATTGTTATTTGCAACTGTTGCACACAAATTTATAAATATTTGAAAATTTTCTTAAACGATACTTTCTGTTGCCTTCAAGTTGCCTTGGAGTAAAAGCCAAGTAAGTCTTACAAGCCAATTAATTATAAAACTTTGTTTTGTTTTAATTTCTTTATTATTATTAACTAGCCTTTTCCCGGCGCGCGCTGCTGCACCCTGCAACTATATGGGAACATAATAGGTGTATTCAAAACTTTTCTTAGACTCATAGTTTGAGACGACTGTCTTTTTCCACTGCCCGTTACAGTTTCCCAGTAGCAGGAGATCACCAAATAGTAACTCCATTTTGAGTTTGTATGTAAGTTCTGCTACTTTAACTTTCAAAGCTATTCGATAATACAAATTTTAATTGTATGGGCGGAGCCACACCCACTTATATATGCCCATCCCAGTTTTCTAGTAGATGGACATTACCCAGTTTTAGTACAGTTGCCGACAGTGAGCATACACATTAAATTACCAAAATGTAGCCAAATCGACGAAAACCGTAGCAAATAAAGCATTTTTATTGATTTGTGAGCAGTAAAACGGGGGTGTGACAGAAATTTAAACAATCTCGTACTTGAAAAAATGTACTGCCAAAATTTCAGCTCTATCGGCTCAGTCGTTTTGAAGTTTCCAGCCATCACACAGACAGCGTTTTGCTTTTTGTATATATAGATTATTGGCTATAACTTTTGATTGGTAAGAGATACTAAGATAATTTTTTCTAAGAAGTTAATTTTTTAGCTTGTATATTTTTTTCAAAAATATGAAAACACAATATTGGAAGAAAAAATTTTGTTCGAAAAAATCATGGGAGGGGGTGGGCCTTGTTTTTTGAATCACAAAAATGGTTTTTAGTTTTTGCGTAAAATTTAAATGACTTTTGTTTATAAATGTTACAGCTTTTCAATAGAGTTGAAAATTTGCGAATTTGAATTTAAATTATTTTTACAACATAAACAAATTTTGAGCCTTTTTTTGAGGAAAACTCCAAAATTTCAGGCCTTTTTTGAAAAAAAAAAAATCCAAAATATATATACTCAACTAACGGTATTTTTGCAATAACATTTTCATAGTACTTTGATAAAGCTTTAAGACAAAAAAAAATTAACGAAATGTATAAAAAACAGCGGAGATATTTGAATGGAAAGTCACAAAATTAAATTTCTGATTGCGTTTTTCTCATTTTTGAGCACGATGTTGCATTAAATATATCGTTGTAGTAAAATTTTTCATAGTTTTCAGGATATGTTCATGTTTTTGATGTCAAAATAACGGAAATATTTTAATTGTACTAAATTTAAAAAATATTTTATATTTTGTAAATATTTGCATATGTAACCTAAGAAAACAACTAAAAATATGCGATTTTGTAAAAAATTTGTACTACAGCACCATCTGGTGCAAAGAAGATACTTTCAAAAAACTCATCGTACCTGAAAACTACTATAGAACAATTTTCATTCTAATCACATGAGCGGTTTGGGAGTTTTAGGTGGTTTTGCAAAAAAGTTGTACTACAGCGCCCTCTGGTGATCAAGATAGGTAAAAAAGATAGCAGCAAAACACTCAACGTACATAAAAACTACTGTTTACCACTTTTCATTCTAATCGCATAAGTGGTTTGTGAGTTTTAGACAGTTTTGTAAAAAAGTTGTACTACAGCGCCCTCTGGTGTTCAAGGTGGATCAAAATTGATAGCCCACGCACCGTACCAAATTACTTCTATACACAATTTTTCACGCTGATCGGATAAGTAGTTTAGGAGTCTATTGCATAGTTACAAACATAAGCTCCTTTTTGATACATATAGTTTTATGTCCATATTTTGTAAAACGCACGCAATCACGTCACTTCGGGTTTTCTTATCTGGTAATATATTTTAGTAGAAAATTTTTGAGTGAGAGAGAGACTTTTTTTTACTTCATATGAAAAAGGATGGCTTTTAATGGAATATTATTATTGTTACTGAGAATAAATTTTTGAACTTACACTTTACACTATTGTTCTTTTAATCTTGACGCCGCGCTTTATTAGAAATTATAAAGACACGATCCTAAGTTTATTCATGCTCCAGACACAGGAAGACAACATGGCTAGTTTTCAAATTAAACATTTTTGCAACAAAAAAATGTGTGTCTTCAAATTCAATAAAGTTTTGGGTTGTGTCGACATTTTTATTTATTTATAAAGTATATTTTATTGTACACGTGAGACTGTAGGTCTCTTAGGGCCAGTTTTTCAGTGCGGGTTTAAACTCTAGTCAAATTAAACCGAGATTAACTCACCAAAAAGGGACGTTAAAACTTGGTTTAACTAGATATTGCAGCATTCGTTTAAGTTGAATTGACTTAAATTATCACATGATGTGTTTTTTTTTTGCTTAAACCGAGTTTAAACGTCCAATTTTGGTGAGTTAACCTCGGTTTAACTTGACTAGAGTTTAAACTCGCACTGAAAAACTGGCCCTTAGAGTACATTAACATTGTAAAGTTCATGCGAATATAATTTTAATATCAATAAGCTTAAATGCTAAAAAGAAAAATAATATATATCCTCCTTTAATGAACATAGAAAAACAGTAAATTTAGTAATTATAATGTTAAAACATAAATAACATATTATTTAAATAAATTAAAAACAGCTATTTTAAAGCGCACTTTATTATTTTTTAACATATGGACTTTGGTAACATATTCCACAATTTCACAACGCTAATAAAAAACATTCTAGATAATATAACGGATTTGAATTCGGGAACTATAAGATTATTTTAGAAATTGTTTTAGAAAATATTTTTAGTATATTTTAGAAATTGTAAAATTTACATGATCAATGCAGCTTCAACTACTGTTAATTTTATATACAAGCCTTGTTACACGGGTGACTAATGATACATTTTTACCGGCCCTAAATACACTAAGGGAAATAACGGATTTTAGCATTATCCACGCCTGAGTATAAATTTTATTCAAATATTTACGTGGAAAAATCCAATGTTTTCCTTACAACTCGTTTTTTTCCCGTATTTGAATTTTATTTATACCACACACGTACACACATATTCCATACAAGCAAGCAGCAACAGCATCGCACTCTGTTCCTGCAGTTTATTTCTTGCATTTGCAGTTCTTATAGTTCTCATTTAGTTATTGTTGCAAGAGTAATATAGTATGCATGTTTGGCAAAGAAATTAAATTATGTAGGGTGGAGTGACAACTTGGTATTTTCTCAAGAACATCTTGGACCGGTTGTCATTTACCTGCATAATTTGCTTCTACCTATATTTATTTTGGACATTACTTTTTCGTTCTCTATTTTATACTATGTTTGACAGTTGATGCAGTATTAGGGCACCAACTGTCAAAAATATTATAAATTAGAGAACGAAAAAAGCGAAGCGAGAATAAATTATACAGCCACTGGCATTTGATGAACGCAATATGAAGAAAATAATACCATAAAACCATTAATAACATATTCAATTTAAATATGTTTTTTTTTAAATTCAATATTTTTATATAAATTTTCTTTAAATGCGATAGTTTATTTTCAAATAGTAAATATTTGAAAAATAAAATAAAAAAAATAATAAATAACTGGCCATTTCAGCCCTTGAAAGGACTTTGACCTAGCTTCTTATGATCAATTATGTTGTGCGTGTTATTAAGTTTGTACATTTGTACAATTTGTGTACAATTGACCGAGAAATGGACCTACAGGCTTAACGCCGACTCCGAACGGCGATGAACGAAATGTTCTTATTCTCAAGAAGCTTTACATGGCATTTTGATTACTCTCTGAGGTTTGCCATTGTCTGCAGAGAGGTGGCGGCCGTACAGAAAAATTATTTTAATTCAAATAATTTTCTGTCGCTGCTGGGATTCGAACCCGGGTTTCCAGGTTCGTTCGGCCACGCACTTTAACCAACTACGCTACGGACGCCACTATTGAAAGATATTTTAAAAAAATTCGTGCATAATTTTAATATATTTTGTATTAATTCTGTTTAAATATTTAAATATTTAATTTAATTAAAAAAAGTATTAAAAAAGTATTCAAATAAATTTTAAATATTTACGTAGTCGATTTATTCAAATGCGTTATTGGTGCAAAAATGACTCGCTTTTTGGATAAATTAAAAAAGTTTTTGGATAAATTTAATATTTTTTTCCCTTAGTGTATAAGTGGTAGATTTTCGACACTGTAGCATTGACGTGAAATGGTTAGTGCTTGAGTTTTAGATAAATTTAAAAAATTTTAAATTTAAAAAATTGGTAGGTGCCCAGGTTTCTATTGCATTTAAATCTTCATTTATTCTGCATAATAAGTCCTTTTACAACCCTATTGGTCTTGAAGTATCCATTAGTGCATCGTCAGCGTACAGGTGAATTGAGGTGCTCTGGCAACAAGATACATATCATTAACAAACATGCTGAACAAAATGGGTCCCAATATTGATCCCTGTGGGATACCAGAAAAAGTGTGCTTCAGCTGCGATGACCGAATTTTATTCGGTTGTTTATATATGCTTTCATTAATTTTATAGCGCAAGAGCCGAATTCAAAATAATGTTCTAGTTTTTGTAAAAGAATGTTATGGTTGACAGTATCAAAAGCCTTCGAGAAGTCCAGAAGTGCTAGGGTGGTGAGCTCATCGTTATCGTATGCTGATCAAATATCCTCCATTATCTTTAGAACCACAGTAGTGCAACTATGTCCTGTCTTGAAACCTGATTGGTTTTCGGTTAGTAAGTTATTCACTTTTAAATGGTTAGCAATTTGTATAGAAAGAAGTTTTTCGAACGATTTCGATAGGGCAGAGAGAATGCTTATTGGACGAAAATCTTCGGGAAGGCTTGGATTGTTTTTCTTTGCAATGGGAATTACGTTTGATATCCTCCATTGCTCTGGGAATTTTGAAGACGTAATTGCGTAATTGAATATATGTGTAAGTGTCGGATCTATAGACAAAGTTAAGATTAACATTGTCATTTCCCACTGCATTTAACCTATCAGACAAGATTGACTTTACAACATTTTTCTCAGAAGTAGTTTCAAAACTAAATTTTTCTCTCAATTGAATCACAAGTCGATGATCAATTAAAAATTAACTACTGTCTTGAAGTTTATTTGATTGTAGGAAGAACTTATTTAAGATGTCAGGGTCCACGTTGCATTCTGAAATCACCTTCTTAACACTAATGGTTTTTAAATTTCCACAAGACCTTTTCGGCTAAATTCAAATTAAGTTTCTTCATGAAATAAACTTTTTTAGAGTGTCGTAATATACGTGTTACATCATTTATAGACCTACAAAATGTGGCTCAATTGTATTCAGTGGGACTACGTTTCCACTTACTATAATTTTTATTAAGGTTTTTAATAGCTTATTCAACCTCACTTGAAAACCATGGCTGTTTAGGATTTTTAAATATGAGATTTTTGAGAGGAACATATTTGTCTTATAAGTCTTTTATAAGTTCAAGTTTTTCTTCTATTTTAGAAAAATACCAACAATCCATCCAATTCAAAACTCTAGCTTCATTGAATAAATCATCAGTATCAATGGACTTAAAGTCTGGATAAAACAAACACGATTTATACGGCGATGTATTTAAATTTATGTTATAAGGAGTAAATAACATATCGTGATCTGAAACACCCGCTAAAAAAGTTGTTCAAAATGCGATATTAATAGCTAAAACGCAATACTGCGTTAGGTCGGCCGGCCGTTGACCGTACTTTGGTCTCCGTTGCACAAACTTTACGATATAAGCTGTCAAAACGGACGACCTCAAACTTTGCAAAACTCAATGTTGCGTTGACAGATCGTGCGTCTGTCATTTTGGTGATGCCAATAAAAGCAGATATACTAAAAATCCCACAAAACGTCCCTTTTTCCCGAAATCATGCAATTATAATTTTAATCAATGAAAAATTAAAAGATATTGTCATAAAATCATTAAGAACCATAAAGCCTACTTTAGAAAGCTAACAAGGAAAGGTCCCCAAGTGTCAGACGCCGATTTGAATGATTTTCGGCTTAAAAATTTAATGATTCGACAAAAGCTTAAAAATTTAAAAAAATAAAAAAAGGTAACTTTTGAAATTGTTTGCGCTCAAATACAAATTAATATGAAATAATTTCGTTACCCATGATATCGACTAAAAACTGTTGAAAATTGCAACAACAAAGTTGGAACAATTATTAGGTCAGCGAATTGAATACCGTTGTTTGCGTCTTTTTAATACCTTTCGTTTGATACCAAATTTATATAACTTTGTATGGCAAAAAGCAGAGTTGTGGTAAAAAAAACAAAATTTTGCTGATTTTGAAACGCCATTTTGAAACCCTAAACATTCAATTGAGCACATATAAAAAAATACGTCAACCTTAGAATTTCATACTCTAACACATATCTAACAACCAGAGTTGTAAAAGATTGAATCATTTTCAGTTTTCATTCTCTTGTTTAAAAATTCAAAACCTAAACTCTTTTTTTGTAGCATTCAAAGTGTGAACTCTTTAGGCTTAAGTTTTTAGGCTGATTAAAATTATTTTCAAGTCATGAATTGCAAAACGTAAAGAATGCACACTGAATTGAAATTTTAACGAGTGCAGCCATCGTGGCTGAAGCCATCGCTAACTCAATTTTTCCAGTCGAAGGACAAGACTAAATAGTACATTCTTACCGAGTTTCATTAATGTGTGACTAACAGTTCGAAAGTTATACCCACAATTTGGGCAGCCGAAAAAGTGCCACACAAGAAGTTAGACAAAGTTAAGATTAACATTGTCATTTCCCACTGCATTTAACCTATCAGACAAGATTGACTTTACAACATTTTTCTCAGAAGTAGTTTCAAAACTAAATTTTTCTCTCAATTGAATCACTAGTCGATGATCAATTAAAAATTAACTACTGTCTTGAAGTTTATTTGATTGTAGGAAGAACTTATTTAAGATGTCAGGGTCCACGTTGCATTCTGAAATCACCTTCTTAACACTAATGGTTTTTAAATTTCCACAAGACCTTTTCGGCTAAATTCAAATTAAGTTTCTTCATGAAATAAACTTTTTTAGAGTGTCGTAATATACGTGTTACATCATTTATAGACCTACAAAATGTGGCTCAATTGTATTCAGTGGGACTACGTTTCCACTTACTATAATTTTTATTAAGGTTTTTAATAGCTTATTCAACCTCACTTGAAAACCATGGCTGTTTAGGATTTTTAAATATGAGATTTTTGAGAGGAACATATTTGTCTTATAAGTCTTTTATAAGTTCAAGTTTTTCTTCTATTTTAGAAAAATACCAACAATCCATCCAATTCAAAACTCTTAACATCCAACAATCCATCCAATTCAAAAATTTTAACGAGTGCAGCCATCGTGGCTGAAGCCATCGCTAACTCAATTTTTCCAGTCAAAGGACAAGACTAAATAGTACATTCTTACCGAGTTTCATTAATGTGTGACTAACAGTTCGAAAGTTATACCCACAATTTGGGCAGCCGAAAAAGTGCCACACCCTTTTCCCAACGCCCATCAAATTTTACCAGTGGAACGGCAAATGTAAATCGAGGCCGAACACCTAATTCCAATGTTGTGCGACCTTTAATTCCAAAGTTATTCGATATTGCAGATTCGAGCTGCCACACCCCCTTGTACAATACTCGCTGAATCACTTTTAATTAGTGAGTACTTGGGAACAACTTTACAAAAACAAAATGAACGGCATTTGCCAATCTGCCTTACCAATCTACCTTACCACAACATTCCTTTGTGTGTTATATTATTCAAACAATGATATTAAGGGTATTCGTCCTCAACCAACCTCATTAAAATATCTAATTGACCAATATATAAGTTTACCATTTTGCATGAATACCCTTATAATATTATTTATAATATACTAAAAAATGCATAAATTTTAATAGGATATACAATTGAATAATATTAATATCATACTAAATTCATCAAAATCATTATTATACTACTTAAGCAGCATGTTAATTAAAAAAAATTGTATCAATTTAAAAAAAACTAGCATCACAATATAAATTCCCACGATAATCCTATGAAAATCTTATTTTTCCATCGGAATCCAAGATACCCACATTTTAGCATTTCTTAACGAAAATGCAACCCAGCGTTAATATGGAATGTCAAACGCACGAGCAAGGTTGCCAGTTAAAATTCGGAAAAATTCCCACGGAAATTACCTTTTTCCCACAGAAGCATAAATTAAATACCACCAAAATTACCACGGCAAAGGTAAACAAAAAAAATTCCCACCACGATTAAAAAATACCACAAAAAATCCCACGATCATAAAAAATTACCACAAAAATACCACCAAAAATCCCATAAGCATTTAAAAATACCAAAAAAATCCCATACGCATTAAAAAATACCACAATAAATCCTATAAATGTATAAATAAAAAATGTATAAATACCACAAATTTTTGCATTAAGGTATAATATACGTGTAGCAACCAAAAACAGGAAATATATCTAAAATTTTTTTTAGATATAAGAAGTTATTATTATTTTTGTAAATTTACAAAATTTTCTTGTACAGATCTTTTACATTATGTTCATTAAATACATATCACTTTTTTTAGTCTTATTTATATGAGATCGTGAATATCATTTGTTTGCTACCACAAAATAATTTCTTTAGCGAAATAGGTATACACAAAAAGTTAAAATAATAAAAAAATAACAAAGTAAGAGAACTATGTACGTATATATTAACATATTTCTTAGAATGGTAAAAAGTGGAAAAGATGTGCATATTTTTAAGGAAAACATATCGCATACCGTCTTCAAAAGTGACAACTCTAAATTTTGAAATTTTCAGGAGAGTAAAAAAACCATTTCGTTTTCAAGCAACTTCATACAAAAGAAGGATACAATATTATTTTTTAAAAATTAATGAGCAATCATATCAAATCAAAATTTTGACAGTCGATGGAGATGTGCATTACGAATTGATTTATATTAAAAAGTGAAACTTGAAAAATTTCGAATGGGCCAGTCGAGTACCTCTTGCTTTGGCGTTTCAGTGGCAGACCACCTGTTCCGTAAGCCTGTTAAAAAGTATGTGCTTTCAACTTCTTCAGCTTTGTTGCGCCCCAAACCAAAGAAAAATTTTGAGTTTGCTTTCCATTCTTGGCGCAGATTTTTCAGCAGATTATTGCGCATATTTTGCAACTGAAAAACAAAGATGTTTTTTCCCAAGCAGCGGCACACATCTTCGATAATTTGTTGCTTCCAGGCCAGAACCATGCGATCTTTTCCAGTCAACGAAATCTTCTTATATCTTTTGTGTATTAAAGCAATGAAGAAAACGAAATAAATAAAAATCATCCAAGTTTATTACTCGAATGGCGAACAGCTGATTGAATTTAATAACAAGTCCTGTCAAAACAAAAGAGTAAACTGTATTGACCCCTTTTACATTGATCAAGACCATGATAAAGTAGGGCCGAGTCGCTCAGTGCCCTCACGCGTCAACGAAGAAAGGATAATAAAAAGGTTGGCTAATTGTCAATGGCGAAGTGCGTAGAAACCTCAAATGAAATAAATATATTAGGTTTTCTAGTTGTAAATAGTGCGGACACGTGTGTTAAGTTTGTGTTAATTTGAGAGAAAATATTGTAAAAACGTTGTAAATAAATCAATAAAATGTCGAGGAAGTGTTCAATTTGCTGAAAAGCTTATAAAAAATTTAACCTAAAATCAACTGCGAAAAATGAACATAAAGAAACTCGAGATGAACAGCTGATTTTGACAACCAGCCCGCTTTTCTATGCCTTCTACTACATTCTTCTCCGAGTATCCGAGCCCTATTTTATAGTTTTACCATGATCAAGACTTGGAATCAACTTTTCTTGACGTTCTTTTTTAGACTTGACGAAACCTTTTACATTAGTCAAGAATTGAATTCTGACACAAAAGAGATGCATAAGATTTATTGCTTTAATATATTTGCTCTGCTCATACACATGCATTGTGTTCGCAGCCTTGCAGTTTTCAGCTACAGAACACCAAGCGCACGCAAGCAAACGAAAAATAATGTGAAGGTCTTTGTCAAAACAGCGAAAAGAACGAAAGGAATACAAAAAATTGCCAAAAAAATTGAACAGCGCAAGTGTTGTCTTGCCCTTTCGTCGCTTCCGATGTGCGGAAAATTGCCTACAAACTCACAGACTTGAATTCAAGTCTTGGCCAATGTAAGTCCCGGTTTCCACTCGTCAAGTCTTGATGTTCAATTTTTTGACATTCCCTTTTAAACTTGACGATTCAGTTTCCACACATCAAGACCCCTTTTACATTGGTCAAGACTTGAAATCAAGTCTGTGAGTTTGATGATAAAAGACGCGGGCATCAACGTGAGAGAGGGTAAATTTAAAAGGGAATAGCAAAGAATTGATTTCAAGTCTTGACCAATGTAAAAGGGGTCCAAGAGTTGACGATGTGTATCATATACTGCCGTTTCATTCCATCATATAGAAATGAAATGAAATGACGCCAATGATGCGCAAAATGAGTAGAAAAAGTAGCGGAACAACGAACGAACACAAAACGAACTGCCCAAGAATTGACGGTACGGTAAATTTCTTCCTTCCCCTTAGTTACGATTCCCGCACCACCGAACTCAAGACTTGACCGTCAAGACTTGACGAGTGGAAACCGGGACTAAAAGGGGTCATACGAACTTCAAAACAGGGTCGCAAACTGCTAAATTTAAATGCGTAACATACGGCATAAAATCGTTGTGTAAACAGAGCGTTTAATGCGTAAAATGGCAATGATTTCGTATGAAGTTTTTGCTTAATAAACGGAAAAAAATCATTTGAAGAAAAAAATTCCCAAATCCCACGGCAATTAAAAAATACCACACTGAATTCCCACGCTAATTAAAAAATACCACAGGAATTCCCACGCTCATTAAAAAATACCATGGGAATTCCCAAAAAAAAAAATTCCCAAGGACAATTAAAAATTACCACAAATGGGATTTTTCCCACATAACTGGCAACCTTGCGCACGAGCTAGTTGAACATGTCCCTACTCATTGCGTTGATCGTACTTTACCCCTACAATATTTTTTTACGGGATGAGGTCGACGCAAAGTATAAGGTCGAATTTAGTGTTGCTTCATAAGAACTCATTGTTTCTAGTCTAGCTGTCAAAGGCCGACCGACCTAACGCAGTATTGCGTTTTAGCCATAATGTTTAATCAGCTACGCAAGATAAGTCAAGTAGACTTGGCTTGCAGTTGGGAGCGAAACGAGTTCGCAATTTATTTTCAAGACTTAAACCAAATGAGCTCATATAGTAAAAAGGAACTTGCGAATCGTTTAGAAGAAGATCGATGTTAATGTCGCCACACATCAAGATATGTTCATAAGAATTAACGTGATTAGATATAATTGTAAAAAGTTTATTGCGAACACATTATCTTCAGTATCTTTTTTAAACCAAGATTCCGTATAAAGCCCTGCACTCATTTTTTCCTACACACAGTGTAATTTACTGCAGTGTTCACAGTTTGCTCTCAATCATAACAGTGAGAAAGTTATACTTGATCAACACATTTAGCCTTTATACCCAAATCGCAAAGGCGCGTTAGGTCGGTCGCGCTTTGACAGCTAAAGTAGAAACAACGAGTTGTTATGAAGCAATCCATAATTCGACCTCAAGCTTTGATCGTGCTTTGTATCGTAAATATCGTAGAATCTCGTAAGAAGGGGTAAAGTACGGTCGCGCGTTTGACATTTGCCGATAGTGCAGGGTTGTATTTTCATTGAGTTAGCTAACTGTGAAACCTAAACAAGAGCGTCAGCGTTGTTTATCTGTCAAAAAATCGTCATGCTAATATGAATTGTATGAAGCAAACCATAATAACGCGACGGCAACGCGGAGCGGTTGGAAAATACAATTTTGACAGAGCGTTAGGAAGTAAAGTTGGCTGCAGACTTCGAAAATATTGCTATTTCTGTGAAAAATTTGTTGGCTGCCTGCGCATCTGACATAAAGCCGCCGCTTTTATTTAGGGATGATAATTCAGCGTTAACGCAAAGCGGCTAGTAACGCGCCGCTCAACGCTCTTATTTAGGTTTCACAGTAAATATATGAGCATTGTTGAGTTGCAGTAGTAAAGACATGTTTGCATGGGATTTGTTGTTTTATGAAAATATTTTGTATTGAATGTAATTTAATTTTGACTTTTTTACAAGATAAATCATTCATAACATCAGTGGCTGCTTATGTTACGGTTATTACTTTGTTTGAAGCGAGTATTTTTCAGTACCTGCTTGTGTTGTTGTTGTTTATATGTATGTTAATTTGTACGTATGTTGTTGATGCTGCTGTTGTTTATATGTATGTAAATTTGTACGTATATAAATAGATATCATTTGCTTTAGTTTTTTTCGTTTGTTATTGTTTTTGTTAATCTTCAGCAATGTAATGCAACATATAACTACTACGCTGGTTGGATATGCAGAAACATTTATTTATTAAACATAATAAATTGTAATTATGTTCTTTATTATATAAATACTAAAGCATATAATAGCATATAATTTATTTATTAATAGCGACGGCTATTAAAATATGAATAGCTAAAATGAATAAAGAAATACAGCCATCATGTACTTCCACCATATACATGGTGATTTGGGGATTTCAGACTTTGTGGGATTTTTTTGGTTTGATTGCGTACAGTGGCATCATGTAAGTGACAAATGAACGACATGCTATGCACGGGATGAACTGTCAAAACGCCCGACCTTATAATTTCGCGTTAGCAGGTCGTGCGTCACTGAGATGCCACTATACACAGTCAAACCAAAAAAATCCCACAAAGTCTGAAATCCCCAAATGTATTTGGTGAAAGTACATGGTGGCTGTATTTGATTATTCATTTTAGCTATTCGTATTTTACTAGCCGTTTCTATTAATAAATTATACAATAAATTGTATGTTTTATTACTTTCCTGAAGATTAACAAAAACAAAAACAAACGAAAAACACTAAGGCAACTGATATCTATTTCTATACGTACAAATTTACATACATATAAACAACAACAGCATCAACAACAACACAAACAAGTACTGAAAAATATTCGCTTCAAACAAAGCAACAACCGTAACATAAGCAGTTACTGATGTTATGAATGATTTATCTTGTAAAAAAGTCAAAATTAAATTACATTCAATATAAAGTACTTTGATATAACAACAAATCCCATACAAACATGTCTTCACTACTGCAACTCAAAAATGCTCATATATTTAGCTTACTCAATGAAAATATAACACTGTGCTATCGGCAAATGTCAAACACGCGACCGAGTTGAATACTTCTCAAGTTTTTTCAGCAGCTCGCGCTTTGATCGTACTTTACCACTTCTTACGAGATTCGACGATATTTACGATAAAAAACACAATCAAAGCTTGAGGTCGAATTATGAATTGCTTTATAACAACTCGTTGTTTCTACTTTAGCTGTCAAAGCGCGACCGACCAACGCGCCTTTGCGATTTGGGCATAAAGCAAAAATGACAACAGTCACTACTCCAATTCATCTCTCGGCAATCAATGCACGTCTTGCTTTCGTTCGTAAACACCAAAAGCAATGCAAAAAAATCATTGCCATAACAAACAAGACGAAAAGCACTGAATGCAATAAATCATTTATTCGCATAATATGTGCTGCGAGTAGAAGGCTTAATTTTATTACTGAGATAGATGTGAATGATGTAAGTTATCTTGTTATTAATTATATCAATTAAATTGGTCATATTGAAAAAATAAGAATTGAAATTAATTATCTTGAATATGTTAAAAAATCCATGTTTTATAAAAAAAATTTTTTTGTGTCGCCACAACTGTTGTTTTTAGCTTGTTGGTACTTCGTTAGTAGTTTCGTCGTTGTAGTTGTTGTTGTTGCTGCTGCTGTTGTTTTTGTTGTTGGTGTTGTTGTTGTTGTTGCTGCTGCTGTTGTTGTTATTGTTGCTGCTGTTGTTGTTGTTGTTGTTGTTGTTGTTGTTGTTGTTGTTGTTGTTGTTGTTGTTGTTGCTGCTGTTGTTGTTGCTGCTGTTGTTGTTGCTGCTGTTGTTGTTGTTGCTGTTGTTGTTGTTGTTTTTGTTGCTTTTGCTTTATATTTAACTTATGTTATCAATAAATACTATTAAATAAGTAATTTTTAGTCAAATGATTCTGTGGTCACGAATGAGTCTACTGTCAACTAGCTAAGCCACGCTCTGATAGAAAAAATTTTAAAAAATGTTTATAAGATCAGCCCTTAAAAGGAAAAGAGTAACATGTGGAATACTTTTGGGATGATCATTGACGAGGCTGGAGCAGAATTGGCAAATAAAGTCGTCTGTAGAAAATGCCATAATGTATATAGTTATATGTGAGCCATTTCAATAGCCACATATTGTATATTTATTTACGATTATAAATTCATGCAGCGCTATTAAAAATGCTTACGTAGCTTCTGCATTGCTCTAAAAGAGTATGTATTCTATATTTGTTTATGTATTTTATCGTTGCCACCAAAAGTGCTTACGATGTTAAAATTGTTTATCTATCCCTAAGTTTGTTTGAAAGAAATAATAAAGTTTCAGTTTGTAAGAACAACTCAAGGCGTTTGGTGTTTTTTCTATTTGTGGTTGGTGTTTTTTGGGTCTGTAAAAGTTGTAAAAACTTACAGGCAAAACCTATATTATTGGCGACGAGGAACTTAACCACGCAGAGAGAGAAAAAAAAACACACAACAACGACCACTCCAGCAAGTTAATAAAAAAAAAAAAAGATTATCAATCGCTTCAGCAAGTAAACTAAAGAAGTGAAACAGAAAATTTTTAAATTAAAAAGTGATTGTATAGAAGCGAGGTGCAAAGAAGCGACAGTAACTACAAAAAGTAAAATTCTGAAGCAGTCGTAAGAATCAGAAAACAGAAGCAGAAATCTTCCTAGAGTGACGAGCAAAGATTGTACGGAATTTGTTAATCACAGCTAAGGGAGCAACAAAAAAAAGCCAACAGCTAAGAAGTGGATACATTTGGTAAAAAAAAAAAAAAAGTAATATGAATGGTATATGGTTTATGTAAGTAATATGAATCGCAAACAAGTAACACGTTAACAAGTGACAAAATACATATATGTAAGAAAAAAATTTTTGTGAAAAAATATAATAAGTTAAGAAAAAAAAAAAAAGGATAATATGGAGCAACAACTTATGAACCAGTTTAATCTAACTTTAAATTTAGTCAAAAACATAGAACTGTTTGACGGCACAGATCCTAACTATCTACCAGAATTTTTGTCAAATATAGATTTTTTGTTACCAACAATTGCGGCATTTGACGCAAACAACAAAAGAATATTGTTTTATTACATACGAAATAAGTGCATTGGACAAACTAGACAATGTATACTAAGAGAGGGAGAAGTCGGCTCTTGGGAAGCATTAAAAGAAATTTTAAAAAGAAATTACGGGGAAAAGAAACCTAGTGTAGAACTAATGGACGAACTGAAAACTCTAAAAATAAATGGCACTATAGAAAATTTTTATTATAGACTTATAAAATTAATGACTCGTATCAATAATAGAAATCTAACTCACGAAGAGGATACTTATACTTCAGAGGAAATTAAAAGAATTGGATTAAATACTTTTAGGAGTCATCTCCCTGAACCAACCGATGATTTTTGCTAGAAATCCGTCCTCCCTTCAAGATGCTTTCAAAATCATCCTAGAAGCTAGGCATCAAAACTATACTCAATTTGGACATAACTATAGAGACGATAATCAAACAACACGCACAAACTTTAGCGATAATCATCGCAGTCACCAACATTTTAATAACAGAAATTATAGTTACAGGAATAATGACAGCAATCAAAATTTGAATAACAGAAACAATAATTACAGAAATAGTGACAGCAGCCAAATTTTGAATAACAGAAATAATTATTACAGAAATAGTGACAGCAACCAAAATTTGAATAACAGAAATAGAGACATTAACCAAAACATTAACAATAGAAGTACTAATTTCAGAACTGGTAATAGTAACCAAAATATTAATAATAGGAATACCAATCATAGAAATGGTGATAACTACCAAAAATCTAATTATGGAAATAGAAACTATTATAATCATAACCAAAACAACAATTCGCAAAGAACACGCCTAAATAATCAAAATTATTATCTGCCACAAAACAATACCCAATCACGACAAACTAGGCAATCATATTTAAATCAGGAGGAACCCATGGAAATTGGCAACTGTGGTGCAAATTTTCAAGCGTCAGGGTCAAACAATTACCTTACATAACAATTGAAAGAGATAAAAAACTTTTATATTTTATAATTGACACTGGAGCAGAATTCAGTATCATTAATGAAAATATTTGCGATTCCAAGTGGAAACAAGATGTTAACGTTTCAATTACAGCAATGGGAAATTCTTTCACTCTTCACAAACTATGCAAATTTCCCGTATTTAAAGAATTTAATAATAACTATCCTTGCGAATTTTTAGAAATGAATTTCAGTAAGGACTTCGATGGGTTAATTGGCAATATCTTAAAAAATTTTAATGTAATCATTAACTACCCCAAGAGATTGTTGATATTTGACGAATTCACATTGCCATTATTTTTTAATAGGGAAGAAGAAATGTACAATAAGTTGACAGAACAACACGACGCAATAGAAATCTTTAACAATAATGTAAATAATACCAATCTAGAAGCCATGCTTCATATTAGTCAGAATTCATACAAAAAATGATATTCCTGTCTATTCAAAATCATATAGATACCCTGAGATTCATAAGGACGAAGTAGACACACAGATAAAAGACATGCTACGACAAGGAATAATAAGAGAGTCTTGTAGCCCATACAATAGCCCAATATGGATAGTCCCAAAAAAATCAGATGCGTCCAATAAAACCAAATGGCGCATCGTCATTGATTACAGAAAGATTAATGGAATAACAATTGAAGACCGCTTCCCAATTCCAAATATAGAAGATATATTTGATAAATTGGGTCGATGCCAATACTTCACTACCTTAGATTTGGCAAAAGGTTTTCACCAAATTGAGATGCATACAGACGACATCCATAAAACTGCATTTTCCACTGCTAATGGCCACTATGAATTCCTAAGAATGCCGTTCGTGTTACGCAATGCCCCTGCCACATTCCAAAGGTTAATGAATAGTGTGTTGAAAGAATATATTGGAAAAATTTGCATTGTCTATTTAGACGATATTCTAATTTTCTCCACAAGCATGGAAGAGCATCTCGAATCCATTACTAAAATCTTAAGAGTTTTACAAAAATCCAATTTAAAAATCCAGCTAGATAAATGTAACTTTATGGCTTCGGAAACAGATTGCTTAGGTCATGTAATAACTCCCCAAGGATTAAAAACAAATCCGATTAAGGTCGAAGCAATCAACAAAATTACCAAAAAATCAAAAAGAAATCAAGTCATTCCTAGGAATCACTGGTTATTACAGACGTTTTATCAAGGACTATTCCAAAATTGCCCATCAAAAGTAAACCCTAAAGACAAAGACTATATTGAAGCATTTTTGAAGCTCAAAGAATTGATCAAAACTGATCCAATACTAATACATCCTGACTTTAAAAAGAAATTCACCCTGGTAACTGACGCTAGTAATTACGCATTAGGGGCTGCACTAATGTAAGAAAATAAAGTCATTGCATACGCAAGTAGATCCTTAAATGGACATGAACAAAATTACAGCACAATTGAAAAGGAGTTACTAGCCATAGTCTGGGCAACAAAATATTTCAGAAAATATTTGTTTGGGAGGAATTTTTTAATAAAAACTGATCATAGGCCCCTAGTATGGTTAAGTAACCTAAAAGAACCCAATGCTAAACTTCAAAGGTGGAAAATCAAATTGAATGAATTTGATTTTAGCATTGAATATTTAAAAGGAAAAGAAAATGTAATTGCTGATGCGCTAAGTCGAATCGTCTCAAAACCGGATGATCAAGTGATTATCAATCTGAACGAGTTATTTGAAGATGATTTGGAAACCGTACACAGTGCAGAGACTGATGGTACCAATTTTATTAGAATTACTGAAAATGCAATAAATATATTCAAGAAGCAATTGATTTTTAAAACTGACGACAGACAATCTTATACTCGAAAAATATTGTTTAAAAACAGAATTAGGGACATTATAAACATATCCCAACAAAGTGACTTGTTAGAAATGATGAGAGATAAATTACCACAAAAAGGACTTCTCGTGATTTTCTGTCCAGACAAAGAATCATTTTTAAAGTTCCAAAGACTTTACATTTCATATTTTTCAAATAACAAAAATTTAAAAGTATTAAAATCAAACGTAATGTTGGAAGATATTACGGATAAGGGTAAGTTACTACAAATAATTGAAAACAAACACTTGGAGAATAACCACAGGGGCATTTCTGAAATAATGGAAGAAATGAAGAAAACATATTATTACCCTAATTTGCAAACAGAAATACAAAAATACATTAATAATTGCGAAATTTGCAATAAAGCAAAATTCGACCGAAAGCCTATTCCCCCTTTAAATATTACAAAAACACCTCTGAAACAGAATGAAATAGTGCACCTTGATATTTGGTACCCACAGAGGAATATAATGTACCTAACAAGCATCGACAAACTCACCAAGTACGCTACTGCACATAAACTTAATGATAGAACGTGGGTTTCAATCATCGAGGCAATAAAGTTGAGAATTCAGTATCTCGGTAAACCAGAGACAATTGTTACTGACAATGAACTCGGCACAGCACCTGTCAAACAATTTATTAGGGAAGAAGGAATAAATTTACATTTTACGACAACTTATAACAAAACAGGTAATGCTGATGTAGAAAGGCTACATTTAACTTTAAACGAACATATAAGACTTTTTAACGCAGATCCAAATAATGATGACGACTTACAAAACAAAATCTACAAAGCAATAGTTGCATACAACAATACGATTCATTCGACAACTAAGGTCAAACCAATAGACTTACTCAACAACCTTGTTCCTAAAGAAAATATTAAAATATTATCAGAGAGATTGCTTTTTGAAAAAAGTAAAAGGATAAATACATATACTGAGATTAAAAAAACAACAAATAGGACGGATTTCGAGAATGATAACATAAAGAATTATAGAGTTAGCAAATCCCAACCAAAATATAGAAAAATAGAACATTATAGAAAGGAGGGTGACCACCTTGTTAGTACAAATAATAAATTTAAAAAAGCTTATAAGACTCAAGTCAAAAGAAAATATAAGTTTCAAAATTCTAATTACAGGCAAAATGAGGACAACACTACTAACTGCAATTATAGTAATGGTACTAATAGCAATAATTAGGACCAGAGGACACCGTATTGAAATAATCCCGGTAGACGCGGAACACGAATACACCTTGATTAAGCTCGAACCAAAACCAATTATAGATTCTTTCAAAAAAATACTACACATTGTAAATCTAACCCAATACCAAAGATTGATAGAACTTATAGAAGAAAACTTTTATGCCTTACATTTAAAGCCTGAAGATGCTAATTCAAAATTAATAGAAAGGGAATTACTTAAAACTAAGCGAAATTTGAACAAGTTAGTTCCCCAAACATTTACAAAAAGAATTTCAAAACGGGGTATTATAAACTATATCGGACGTGGTCTTAAATTTATTGCAGGGACCATGGATGATGAATATGAAAAAGACATTTCTGACCACCTCAATAATTTAGACATAAACATAAGAAATAGTGTTTATGAACAGAATAAACAAGTTCTCATTAATAATGACTTAATCAAAAATGTGGAGGAAATGAAAAATCAAATCAACAATCAGCAGAAGGACCTCAAAATGTTCTTACAGAATATAACCAATCGCACAAACGAAGCATGCGCAATCAAACATTCTTTCCTATTATACTCCGACATACAGACTCTTAATTCGGAAATAGACAAATTTTCAGACATAATCTTGCTCAGCAAACTCAACGTTTTGGCTCATGACATTTTGACAGATGACGAAATTCACACATATAACTTGACAACTGAAATTTTGCCATACATACGATCCAGTATATTGTATAGGGATAACCTACTTATCTTTGCTTTAAAGATCCCAAACTTCACTCAAGAAGCATATTACAATGCTGTCGTAATACCCTTTCCGAACCAGAATTTCGAAGAATTAGATTCGCCAGTTATAGAAATTATATTACAAAGAAACGCAGTTTTTGCAAACAGTAATGAGGTAATACAAAAGAAAAATTTAAAAAAATGTGAAAACTTATGTATTCAAAATATACTAAAAAACTCCAATAATTGCACACTTAAAGCAAACAATAAATCATCAATTGAAAAAATATTTAACAATTGGCTTATTGTAAAAAACCTGCCAATGACTGAAATAATGCAAACATGTACAGAGCAACCGTTAAACATAAAAGGAAATAGTATAATTAAATTTGAATCATGTAAAATTTCAATTGCAAAGATTAAATTTTCAAACTATGAAAAAACTTTTACTGAAACTATGTTAATACCATTGTATTATAGCAACTTAACAAGAATTATAAGCAATGTATCATTTGAAAATTTGCAATTAAGAACTGTTCAAAATAGAAAGCAGATCGAATACATACATTATGTGAGTAAAAAGTATTCATATGTCTCATTTTCTATGTTTACAATAATAAGCATTATATTAATTATTGTTATAATACTATGGCTCTATAAGAGAAGGCATAATAAAACAGAAGTATATATAGAATTAAGTGACCGCAATGTATTATGTCAAAATCCAAGGACTGTGGACCCATTTGCAGTAAATTCAAGCTCATAACAAATTTTGAATAAATTTAACACAAAAAAAAAAAAAAAAAAAAAAACAAAAAAAAAAAAAAACAAGGGACAAAGCTTTTCTTCATTCAACAGAGACTGTTGAATCTAGGGGTGGAGGAGTTATATGTGAGCCATTTCAATAGCCACATATTGTATGTTTATTTACGATTATAAATTCATGCAGCGCTATTAAAAATGCTTACGTAGCGTCTGCATTGCTCTAAAAGAGTATGTATTCTATATTTGTTTATGTATTTTATCGTTGCCACCAAAAGTGCTTACGATTTTAAAATTGTTTATCTATCCCTAAGTTTGTTTGAAAGAAATAATAAAGTTTCAGTTTGTAAGAACAACTCAAGGCGTTTGGTGTTTTTTCTATTTGTGGTTGGTGTTTTTTGGGTCTGTAAAAGTTGTAAGAACAACTTACAGGCAAAACCCATATTATTATATACATTCAACCAAAAGGGAACATCCAATTTGGTCCGACACAAGTGGTATGTCGTTATAAAAGCTGATGTTGACGTCGATATATATTTCGTCGATAACAAGCTATATTTAAACTTTCTACACAGTGGGTAGTCGAAAACTACCGGTTCTTTAATATAATAGAAGACTGTGCAAATGTAGATGTGGAAAAATTGGTTCCACATCCTACAAAAATTTCTCGCAATATTGGAAAATTAACTGGCCATTTCAGCCCTTGAAAGGCCTTTGACCTAGCTTCTTATGATCAATTGTGTTGTGCGTGTTATTAAGTTTGTACACAATTGACCGAGAACCGAACCTACAGGTTTAACGCCGACTCCGAACGGCGATGAACGAAATGTTCTTGTTCTCAAGAAGCTTTACATGGCATTTTGATTACTCTCTGAGGTTTGCCATTGTCTGCAGAGAGGTGGCGACCGTACAGAAAAATTATTTTAATCCAAATAATTTTCTGTCGCTGCTGGGTTCGAAGCCGGGTCTCCAGGTTCGTTGAAATAGAGGCCACGCACTTTAACCAACTACGCCACGGATGCCACACCTCACATACGGAAATTATTAAAAATGAAATAACCACTGTTAAGGATAATGGTTTTGGTCTAACCTCGGATATATGGACAGACAACTATATAAGGACGTCGTATATGTCCTTGACGAGTTGGGAGCTCACTTATGTACATTAAAAAGAGGCTGTCCCGCTGTTGCAGCCTCTATTTTTATACCCCCACGTTTAAAAAACGTAAAAGGGGCATTTTAATTTTGTTACTCCGTTTGTGACGCCTATTAAGAGGCGTAGTAGGTGTAGAAAAGTATATATATTCTGAATCTACTTACTTACTTACTTATCTGGCGCTTACAACCGTAAGTCGGTTTTGGCCTCGTATAAGAAATTGCGCCAGCCATTTCTGTTTTGCGCTTGCTGGCGCCAGTTGGAAACACCAAGCGTGGTCAGGTTATCCAACACCTGATCCTTCCAACGAAGATGTGGGCGTCCTCTTCTGCGTTGACCACCACCGGGCACCGAATCGAATATTTTTTTCGCTGGAGCGTCGTTTTCCATTCGCTCAACATGACCTAGCCAGCGGAGCCGCTCGATTTTAATGCGCTTAACTATGTCGATGTCAGCGTACAGCTCATACAGCTCGTGGTTCCATCGAATTCGGTACTCGCCATTGACGCAGATTGGGCCGAAGATTTTACGAAGGATCTTTCTCTCGAAGGCTCCCAGAGTCTTTTCATCAGAACTGCTCAACGTCCAGGTTTGTGCTGCATATAATAGGACGGGCATGATTAGTGACTTATAGAGCGTGGGTTTTGTTCGTCGAGAGAGGGCTCTGCTTCTCAATTGCCTACTTAGCCCAAAGTAACACCTGTTGGCAAGAGTTATCCTTCGTTTTATCTGACATTATTTATACTGACATCGTTGAAAGAGTTAATGCTGGATCCCAGGTAGAAGAAGTCCTTAACAACCTCGAAGGAGATGTTGTCAACAGTGACGTGGTTTCCAAGACGCTGGAACTGTTTATTTGTTGACACTACGTATTTCGTCTTATCTGCATTCACTGCAAGACCCATTCGAATCGACGCTTTCGCTAATCTGGAGAATGCTGCACTGACTTCACGCGTATTATGGCCAATGATATCGATATCATCAGCATACGCCAGCAGCATAATACTTTTGTAGAATATCGTGCCACTGCATCTCAAATCAGCAGCTCGGATGATCTTCTCCATCATCAGGTTGAAAGATGGTGTGAAGATGGTGTGTGTCGATTTGTTTTTCTAGGGTCTTCTCCAAGATTTGTCGTAGCGTAAATATCTGGTCTATGGTGGATTTACCAGGTCTGAAGCCACACTGATAAGGTCCAATCAGCTGGTTTACGATGGGCTTCAGTCTTTCACACAATACGCTCGACAGGACCTTATATGCGATATTAAGAAGGCTTATCCCACGGTAGTTGGCGCAAATTGTGGGATCGCCTTTCTTGTGGATTGGGCAGAGCACACTGAGGTTCCAATCGTTTGGAATGCATTCTTCCGACCATATTCTGCATAGAAGCTCATGAATGCATTTAAATAGAGTTTCGCCTCCATTCTTGAAGAGCTCAGCCGGTAAGCCATCGGCTCCTGCGGCTTTGTTCTTTTTAAGCCGAGCTACAGCTTTCAAGACCTCACTATGGTCGGGCAGCGGAACTTCAACGCTGTCGTCCACAATTGGGGTTTCCGGTATGTCATCTCTATTGGCGGGATTGTTGTCGTCGTCACCATTCAGAAACCTAGAGAAGTGTTCCCTCCACATCATCAGTGTACTCTGGATATCTGTCACTAGATTCCCATTTTCATCCTTGCAGGAAGAGGCCCCGGCCTTGAAACCATCGGCCAGGCGTCTTATTTTTTCGAAAAATTTTCGGACCTCATTCCTGTCACCATGCATCTCAATTTTCTCGCACTCACGCATTTCTGCTTCCCTTTTATTTCGCTAAAAAATGCGGCTCTCTTTGTATCGCTCTTTAGCAGCACGCGTTACATCCGCCTGCAGGGTGGCTTTGTAGGCGGCGTCTTTTCCTGCAGTGGCGTCGCGACACTCCTGGTCGTGCCACTGGTTTCGGCGAGGGCGGTGATAGCCAATCACCTCTTCGGCAGCCGTACGCATAGTGGGAAACGTGATTCTACTGCGCGCATATATCGTCGATCGGAGGAGTGCTTTCTTGAAGCAGGAGTGAGAGTCGAGTAGCGAAGTCTTCGGCTGTTTGTTTTGATTGCAGCTTTTCGACGTCTAGCTTTCTCTGTGCTGGATTGCGCACATTCTTGGTTGCGCACAGACGTGTACGGATCTTGGCTGCGACAAGATAGTGATCCGAGTCTATATTGGCACCACGGATCGTGCGTGCATCTAAAACACTGGAAGAGTGCCTTCCGTCAATCAAAACGAGATCAATTTGGTTGCGCGTCTTTTGATCAGGAGACAGCCAAGTTGCTTTATGAATATTGAGATGCTTGAATCTAGTGCTACTAACGACAATGTTTCGCGCTGCGGCAAAGTCAATCACCCTCATTCCGTTATCGGAGGTATTGTCGTGGAGGCTTGGCGTTGATGTCACCAAGCACGATTTTTATGTCGTGGCGGGGGCTGCGCTCATAGGCCTCTTCAAGGCGCTCGTAGAAGCTGTCTTTGGTCTCATCGTCCTTATCTTCTGTCGGAGCGTGCGCACAAATCAGGCTTAAATTGAAGAATCTTGCCTTGACACGGATTATGGCAAGTCGTTCGTTCACAGGTGTGAATCGCAGGACATGATGCCGTAGTCGCTTGCCAACCACAAATCCGCATCCAAATTCGTGCTTCTCCGCATGGCCGCTGTAGTAGATATCACAGGATGCTTGCCGGGAGCACCCCCGTCCCTTCCATCGCATTTCTTGGATTGCAGTGATATCAGCTTTGTATCTTTCTAAGATATCTATCAGTTGGATAGAGGCACCATCCCAATTAAGGGTTCGGACGTTCCAAGTGCATATCCGTAAATCATTGTCAGTTTTTCGTTTGCGGTAGTCGTCATCAGATTTGGGGATCATTTTTATCTTTATTCTTTTACGTTTCATTGAAAAAGTTTTTTACATGGCGGGCTTCAAACCCAACGCACAACCCTTTAAAGGCAGGGAGCCCGCCGCTCAGATTAGCCGTCAAACTAAAAAAAAAAAAAATCGAAATAAAAAAAAAAACTTACTTCCATATATGTATTCTGAATGAGCATTCTATAAAAAAATCGATATAAAAAACTTAATTTTTTTCAAGTTATTTTAAATTTTAAGGTGAAAATATTCGGCAAAAGGCTTCCAATTTATTAAATGAATTCGAGTGCCCACTTAAGGGGGGGGGGGGGGGGGGGGTAAGGTTTGACAACTTTTTTTTCATTTTTGTTTCTGAAAGTACAACATCTGAAGAAGATTGTTTTTAATTTTTAGGTCATTCGGAGCAAAACTAACGGAGTTCCAGTAGGTTGAATGACCGTACCTCCAACTAGTGTTGCTTAGTGTACAAAACTTTAAATCGATTTTCCCAAACATGTAATTTTTAAGGTCAGTGCCCAGCCTACAGAAAAAACTACTAAACCGATCGATTTGAAATTTTGGACACATATTCTACATGTAAGTAGCTCTCAAGTGACGTCGAGTTTTTTAATTACTAACAATTTTACAATAACAAATAGGTAGATTTTTTCGTCAAAATGGCTTCAAAATGGTGCCAAAAATTGAAAAATTTAAAAAAACTCGACGTCACTGGAGAGATAAAGTAATAAACTAAAGAAAGCATTTTGATTTTTTGGTTTCAAATGATCCAGTGATGCTGTAGGCTGGTCACCGCACAAAGACTTTTTTTCGAGGCACCTGCGGAGATCTTCAATAAATCCGTTATTTCTCTCTATTTTTAACAAAATTTTTTTTAAATATTCTTAAAATGTTGTACTTTTATATAACAATATGAAAAATAAACCTACTGTTATAGTTTTTTCTAAAAAAATTCATGAAAAAAAGGTATTTTTTAGACGAAACAAACCTTACGCACCCCCCCCTCCCCCTTAATGATATGATGGTACGCTTTCAGTTATAAAAAAAAAAAAATTCCTTTTATTCCAGAACATAAATTGGAACAAATAATTTCATTTTCAACAACGGTGCGCAATGTAGTTGCGTTCTTAACATCAACTGGATATCAGCACCAGAGAACTGCACAAGCCTACTTGAAGTTCAAGCAACTTCAAGTACTTGAAAAATTGAATTTATCCATACTTGAAAAGCCAAGCTTTAGCCTGCTTACAAAAATAGCAAACAGATACAAGTCATATCCCTGCTTTTTCGTTGACTTGACTTGTTATGACTTACTCTGTCGTGTCTGAAAGTTGAAAAGCTTGAAACGATCGGCAAAAACTTGTAAGCTCACAAGTATCCAATTATTTCAAGTATTCACAAATAATTCAAGTATCCAAATAATTCAATGAAGTGTTGGAAAAACTTGAGCGTATTAAGAATATTTAGGGTTCTATAGATTTCGTGTTTAGCAGTTTAGGGGGTAGCTGATTTCGAATCTGATGTTAGAATTTTAAAATTTAAGATGGCTGAAGGATTGCCACCTAATTTTTTTTATTTTTACGAATTCGATGCTGGGGGGAACACTAGGTAAAAATGGGTTGCTGAATCCGAATCCGTTGTCAGAATTTCAAAATTGTGAAATTTTTAACCCTTTAGGGTTGCCACCTAAAAATATACTTTTTTAAAAGTTTTAATCACTACCCTACAGTTTTAGGGGTCGCTGATGTCGAATCTGAAGTCAGAATTTTAAAATTCAATATGGCTGATAGGGTTGCCACCTAATTTTTTTTATTTTTACGAATTCGATGTTGGGGCGAACACTATGTAACAATGGGTCGCTGAATCCGAATCCGTTGTCAGAATTTCAAAATTATGAAATTTTTAACCCTTTAGGGTTGCCACCTAAAAATTTTGAAATTCTGACAACGGATTCGAATTCAGCGACCCATTTTTACTTAATGTTCGCCCCAGCATCGAATTCATAAAAATAAAAAAAATTAGGTGGCAACCCTATCATCCATCTTGTATTTTAAAATTCTGACATCAGATTCGAAATCAGCGACCCCTAAAACTGTAGGGTAGTGATTTAAAGTTTTAAAAAAGCATATTTTTAGGTGGCAACCCTATAGGGTTACAAATTTCACAATTTTGAAACTCTGACAACGGATTCGGATTCAGCAACCCATTTTTACCTAGTGTTCCCCCCAGCATCGAATTCGTAAAAATAAAAAAAAATTAGGTGGCAATCCTTCAGCCATCTTTAACTTTTAAATTCTGACATCGGATTCGAAATCAGCTACCCCCTAAAACTGCCAAACACGAAATCTATAGAACCCTTAATATTCTTAATACGCTAAAGTTTTTCCTACACTTCATTGAATTATTTGGATACTTGCTTTTAATTTCAAGCTTTTCAAGCTTTTTGCCGAACACATCAAGTTTTTCCTTTACTTGGTACTTCGTGTCGTTCGCTTGTAAGCTAGCGTAGTTGTAAGTCACAAGCTGACGTGGGCTTACTTATATTCAAGAACAAGCTTTAATTGATTGAAAATTATCAAGTTCAAGCAAGCTTGTACTCATATTTATGGCAAGTACTTGAAATAGGTTTCAAGTAGGCTTATGCAGTTCTCTGGTCAGCACCACTTAGCAAATCCAGCATTGCTATATCAATTGGTGTCAAAGCTGCCGGTCAATAAGCAATTTGACTGGGCAGAGCATGCTGCTCAAATTAAACCATACCCTACAGTAACTACAACATTTTTCTGCTTGGATATGTGACTTAGCTAAAGTTGTGTGTTTAATGCCATCATCAGCCCTGGTGCCTATAAGAAGTGGTACATCTCATCAGCAGCAGACACGTCGTGTCATGCACGTCAATGAGGACAGCTCTAAGCGCGAGCTAAAGTGTTACCAATGTTCAGAAGGACACATGATAGCAGATTGTAAAATTTTCCAGCGCTCTCTTAATGTTATGGATCGTTGGCAGAAGGTGAAAAGTCTGAGTTTGTGCTTTTCATGCCTACGCAAAGGCCATAGTGCGTTAAACTGTCGCAATAAAAAAGTTTGTGGCGTTAATGGCTGCCGCCGCCATCATCAGCTTCTATACGAGGAACAGAGTCAGAATAATCTAACGCCAAATTCTTCATCCAATTCCATCACCCAGGAGCCAATGTACGTCAACGCCACCACCACATCAATGCGTCACCAAGAGAATTTTTATATGCCAAAGCCAACAAGCAATGCAGCTCCAAGAACGTCAACACACACTGCTGCACAGCCACTGTTAAATTGTAGATCACCTAGTTCGCCATGCAGCCAATTTTTTAAAATCTTTCCAGTCACACTTTTTGGACCAAATGGAGGAATTGATGTGTACGCAATGTTTGACGATGGCTCTGCAATAACCATATTGGAAGAGAAGACTGCACATGAACTTGGACTCAAGGGTCGGCCTCAGCCACTTACTCTACAGTGGTATGGACAAGGAGCTATAACAGAAACATCAATGAGAGCCAATTTGGAAATCTGTGGTGCAGATGAGATGCATAAATACAAATTGAAAAATGTGCGTACGATTCGAAATCTTTGTTTGCCAATTCAGTCGTTTAATAAAACGGATTATAGACATTTTGTGTGTTTGCCTTTCAAAAATTATAATAATGTGAAACCAGTTTTACTCATTGGCCTAGATAATGTACATTTAAGTGTGGCAACAGTTGTCATACAAGATGGTGACAATAATCCCATATCCACAAATACCAAAGTTGGGTGGGTCGCTTTTGGACCAACAAAAACAACATCGCAAGTGCAACCAATTGTTTTACATATAAAGGAACAGCCATTTCAAGATTTAAAAAAATTAGATGCGGAATATTTTGAAAGCGATAGTCTCGGTATTGATGCTTCAGCGCCAGTTTTGGAATCGATAGACAATATCAAAGCCCGCAAAATTTTGGAAGAAACTACTCCGCGAGTCGGTAAGCAATACGAAACTGGTCTCATTTGGAAAAAGTTTCCACCTTCTCTTCCAAGTAGCTATGAAATGGCAGAAAAACGTTTAGTTGGCATCGAAAAGAAGATGAGCCGCGATAGCCATTTTGCTGAAAAGTATAAAATAGAGATAAATAGGTATTTACAAAAGGGGTATGCCAGAAAACTTCACATGGTCGAGGTTCAAAAAGAAATGCCTGCATGGTATTTGCCTCATTTTGCCGTACACAATCCTCACAAGCCGGACAAAATGCGTGTCGAATTTAACGCTGCCGCTGCTGTTAGTGGTACATCATTAAATTCCGTGTTGCTGAAAGGGTCGAAGCAAGCTAAGCCGCTTTTAATGATCCAGATGAAATTTCGAGAAGGGCCGATTGCTGTTGCTGCTGACATACGCGAGATGTTTTGCCAAGTTAAAATTCGCGCTGTTGACCATAATTTTCAACGCTTCCTGTGGGGAGACGGAGATGCAAGCCAACCACCTCAACATTTTGTGATGTCATCAATGATTTTTGGTGCCATATGTTCGCCATGTTGTGCTGAGTACATAAAAAATAAAAATGCTGAGAGATTCAGAAACCAATATCCTGACGCCGTTGATGCCATAGTGAACAAGCACTATGTAGACGATTTTGTTTGCAGTTTCAGCACCGAAGAAGAAGCTCAAGATACATGTTTGAAAGTTGTTCATATCCATGCAGATGCCGGGCTCGAACTCAGAAATTGTATATCAAATTCGCTCAAAATACAAAGTGTGATGAATGGAAAGCCGCTAGAGTTATTGAATGAGTTCAACATGGAAAGGCAAGCAACTACCGAAAAGGTCCTCGGAATGTTTTGGGACACGACAGAAGACGTTTTTAAGTTTCACACCAAGTTTCATCGAGTTTCATCAGAAGTTCTGTGTGGTCAGCGAGCACCAGCAAAGAGAGAGCTGCTTGGTATTATAATGGCTGTTTACGATCCGTTTGGGCTACTTGCAGATTTTTTAATATTTCTAAAATTTTTGTACAAGAAACATGGAAACAAAAAATCGGCTGGGATGATTCCATTCCACCAAATTTATTTAAAAAATAGAGAGCATGATAAGGTGAGTTTGCGAAAATAAAAGCTATTAAAATTAATCGATGCTATTCGCCATTGCTTCAAAAATCGAGTGATGTCCAATTACATATCTTTTTTGATGCTAGTCAAAGCGCCTTTGCTGCAGTCGGCTATATGCACATTGCTTACCAGGGCAACATTGACATCGCATTTATTGCCGGTTAGACACGCTGCGCACCACAGAAACTAATGTCGATACCCAGACTTGAACTACAAGCAGCAGTATTAGGCGCCCGTCTCAGCAAACTCATCAACCAATGCCACGACATAAAATTTTCTAAAATCATATTTTGGAGCGACTCGCGTACGGTGCTGCATTGAATATATTCTGTCGAACGAAAATTCAAGCCATTTGGGGGTCATCGAATTGCCGCCATCCATAATATTTCACAGCCGTCACAGTGGCGATGGGTGCCAACTGAACACAATACTGCTGACAGCGCTACGCGTGCCATATTCCCACCAAAATTTAATGTCAATAGCCCCTAGATAATTGGACCTGCATTCCTAAAATTGCCTGATGAAGATTTTATGTTCGCTACAATCAAGAAGTTAAGCCTTGCCTTCATATTCAGTCTCAGGCAAGTAGTCAAATTTTACAGTTTAGTAATTTTTCTACATTTCTTAAGTTGATTCGTACGATGGCCTGGATTCTACGAGCAGCTAAATTGTTTTTGAATAGAATACGAGATACCCAATCGATGCCAGAAAGAAGTCTTCTATCTGTTTTTGAAATTCAAGAAGTTGAAAAATGATTCATGGAGTTCACAAATCCACTGTATGCAGGGTGGTTCGTAGAGTCGTGAAATGTATTATAAATAATATGATGAACGATTGATGTAATGTATGCTAACCATAATTTTTAGTTTATATTTCATTCTTTTTTAAAAAAATATTGAACTATCAACAGCTTGACATGAACTCAGAAGTCCGGAAGTATTTTAAAAAAGATAGGAAATTCAACAAGGCTTATTGTACGAAATGCCCAAAAAAATCGAAAAGTATTAAGTACAAATATAGAAATAATCATTAAAAGATATAAAACATGTGTTTAAAAGATTGAAAGAAAAACTCGAAACATAATTCTACCATTTTCGAATTCATTTATGAACCATTTCGGGTAGAAACGTTCAATTTCGGCACTCATAAATGAAACTTTTTTGTATCATTTTTCGGACAAAATGTCTCTCAAAAATTAACCTTTTTTGTTAGGAAATCAGTTAACCATAAATTTTACTTTTTTGCTCGGAAATTACTTGAAAAAGAACCATAGAAAATTAAATAAATTTTTTTATGAATTTCGAAAAAGAAGTTCAGTTTTTATTTTTGGAAAAAATTTTCACGAATTTAATCTTCAATAGCAAGCACTTTTCAGCAACAAAATAAAAAATCAAAAATTAAAAAAAAATTCTACCCACCAACACTTTCGAAAAACTCTCACCTTACGCAAAACCTTCGCTTATAGTTCAGTGGATAGTACTGCATAAGTACCTTTATTTAATTTATTAAAAATAGTTACTATTTTTGTTAAGGGGAGATACGCAGTCAGAACTTTTTCTTAAAGCCTTAAGTCTCAAGAATATGTGGTGAAAATTTCAAGTCAATATCTCAAAAAATAACAAAGTTATAGCCTACTGAGTGAACCGCCTTCTAGAGCGCGCAGTGCTGGCGCTTATTTTCAAACGCGTTTTTCTCGAAACCATGTTTTCAAAGTCGGTGACCAAGATTTCTCGAAGCTCAGTGAACCGATCGTTTTGATTTTTTCGCAGGTTTATTGTACACATAATAATCTCGTACTTGTCATAGGATTTTTTTTTTTTTAGATTCGTTCATTTTTTATAGGCAAAACTATGACGAATTTTTGGTCGAAAATCGTTTTTTTACGTTCGAAAGTCCGCCATTTTGTGAAAAATCAATATTTTCAAAAACGGCTATGACAAGTACGAGTTTTAAGTATCTACTTTAATAGTATATTTCATTTTTTTGTTTCAGATGAATTAAGGAGGAGCAATCTTGGTCACCGCATTTCACCTTTTTTTCAGAGCGCTCTACAAAAACTGCTGTATCGACCTTAATATTAAATTTTTTTTAATAAAAAAAAAACTAAAAATACTCTTGAATGTATATATTTTTAGGTATAAAAACACTCATTTAAAAATATCCCATAGGTTTCCTTAAAAAAATTCACAAACATGACCTTTTTTTCGGCCTCCGGCTGCGTGCCTCCCATAGATATATGTATGTAGGTAAAAAAAGTAAAACATTTATTTAATTTGAAAAAAAACCGGTTTTCCCGGTTTTTTTCTGGTCGAATAATTCGAAAACCGGTTATGTAAAAATTGCACTATTCGAAACCGGTTTTTTTATAATGTCGAATGGTTGCATACCCTATGAACGATACTATACGCTGGCCAGAAAATATACAAGAAATCGCACCAGAGTTCTTCAAGCAAGGGGGATTTCCAAGAGTAGCTGGATGCATTGATGGAACAATGATTGAAATAGATGCATTAACACTGAACGAAGCACACTTCATAAATCGCCATGGAAAACACGCTATTAATGCTATGATGGTTTGTGGACCCGATCGCTCTTTTATGCTGTAAATGCCAATTGGCCAGGGAGTGTACACGATGCTAGAGTTCTTCGAAACTCAAAATTGTTTGCAAATTTTGAATACGGATATCGACCTTTCTCTAACGCAGTAATTCTTGGTGACAGCGCATATCCAGTTAAGGATTGGCTAATACCACCTCTGCGCATTAACCCTGATAATGAAGTGGAGCAAAGATTCAATAAGGCACATAAAAGAACCACGCGAATTGTCGAAAATAGTTTCGGTATGAAAAGCCCATTGCTTACAATTTTATTTGTGATTCCCTTTTTTCATAATTTTCTAGGCATGCTAAAAGAGAAATTTCCGTGTTTAAACCGTATGCGTCTAAGTCCCAAATTTACATCAAAAATCATCTTTTCTTGCTTCATTCTACATAATATTGCCATTAAATTGAGAAATGATGAACAGTCTTATGACCTCTTTCTTGATTTAGATGAAGAAGAAGCAGAAGATGGTGCTTAAGCAGAGTTAAGTAAAGATAACGAGGTTGCAGAAGTAAACTTACGTAACAGTAATATCCAAAATTTGATAAATTTTTTTCAATATTTTTATTTACATAAGCACATAGTTAAACATAAATATTTGTGTGTATCTCTTATTATTATATACTTTGTAACGCAAGGAATAACATTTCAGTCTTTCAAATATAAAAATAAAACCAAGAGTATTTTTCTTATATACTTTGTAACGCAAGGAATAACATTTCCTAAACCAAGAGTATTTTTCTTTACAATATGTTAAAAATAGTTTTTATTACATAATTATAACTCTTCGAAGCCTAAAGTACGAATTTCAGTGTCTGAAATGTTAACTCTAGGGCTCACCTCATTGTAGCTATTATAAGAAGCATAGAACTCCTTTGTAAATTTAGAAGAGGGTAACTGCAGTTCTTTCTCTATTTTATATATTTTAAGCTTATTAATATAAAGTTCCTATTCTAAGACCTTTCTTTTGATATCCTCTAAGGGATCGCCTTTTAACTTCCGTTTTTGGGCACAAGTTTTAGTATTTTTATCTGCTGCTGGTGTATTCACTTGAGGTTCCACTTGGATAGGTAAACTCGACGTACCGACTCCATCCGCTTCAGGTAAATCTAAGCCCTCGACCACTGGAGACTCTTTTCCTATTAGACTAAGAGCCAGCGCACAAAAAACTGTTTGGATTTAAAAAAGCTGATTTTCTGGCAATTGGTTATCGTAGTTGTGTACACACACTTACTGCGGTCAGTCAAGCCAACCGTAGAACAGGCGGGTCATAGCTGTGATCAAGCGTCTGTCTGTCTGTCTGTCTGTCTGTCTGCGTGTCTGTAACCACGATTACAGCAGTAATTTTCAAGCTATCATCACGAAATTCGATATTTAAGCTTGTATCTAAAAAATAAAGATCAAGTTCGAAAATGAGCCAAGTCGGATGAAAACCACGCTTATCTCCAATACAAAGTGACTATCAAAATGGTAAAACATTAAATTTTGCATATGAGCTTTGATGTCTAATATACACTCTGAGTATGAAATTCAACCAAATCGAATAAAAACCACGCTTACCTCGCCTACAAAATAACTTCACCAAAAAGGTAAAATCTCTTTTAATCCACAAAATTGATATATGGACTTGAAATTTGCAAATAAGCTTTAATATGCACTCTAAGTATATAATTTAACGAAATCGAGTGAAAACCACGCCTACCTCCCATACACAACATTTTATTGGCTTCTTAAGACTTTAAATGTACTTTGGTTCGGTCGTGTGGGTATTTCGGTATTTTAATTTCGAACCAGTCGAAGGTTATTTCTGACTAGTTATTTATTTTTTTATTTGTGATAACCACTCCCGTACGGAAAAGGTTAGCATTAGCTGCATTCCCGTGGCACTGGATCAGATCAAATCTCAATAGAACAACTTTAGTTCAGCTTTGTAACAATTTGGACCACTGTCTTGAAGCAGCTGTTTGTATGCCAATCACAATACAAAACAACATAGTTTAAATTAGCCAACTTTGTTGGTTTTTTAAAAAACCTGTCAGAAATAGATCCAGATCCAGAAATAGATCCAGAAAAAGAGCTGATTGTAATTTTTGTTTTTGTTTTGTGAATAAAATAGAGCCGCGCTCTAGATCAACGACCACGAGAATGTATCTATTTTAATTTTCATAAAAACTTGCTGAAGGTGGTCAGTGAATCCAGCTTTATAATCAAGAATTAATTTATCCTTTCCTTTGTAAGATAGATAGAGAGAGATAGCTATCCATATACGTTATCCCCCTTAAAGAAGATTAAAATTAAAAACCTTTGTGTTGCATAGTTTTAAATAATTTGCGATACTAGTACATAGTTCTAGTTAGATATAATTATAATTAGATGTAATTAAAATTTGATTTAATTATAATTAGAACTATCCGCTAATTATATATGTTATAAAATTTTGACAATCACTTTTACACAGAAAAAAGGGCGGCACATCAGCAGGGGCCTGGGACGGCATCGAACCTAAATCCACCACTGGTTACATATTAATATAAATTATCGATTATTTAATATATAACATTTTTTTCAGGAAAACAATAAGTGTTGATGCATCAAACAACACTTCGGAGCTGGGAGAGTCGACATACTCTTAAGCAAAATAAGAAAAATTGCAAAGTTTTTGGGCTGACTGAGTTGTTCCTGACTGAAAGTTTTTGGGAGTTGTTCCACAATATGGTTGATTGTCTATTTTATTTATGGTTACTATGCAATTAGGTGCCCCTACAAAAAGTTTCAAGTTTTTCAAATAAATTCCACGTTACCTATTTTTTGTACATATATTGGGGCTAACTGACCAGCTCTGTTCCGACATTAAACTGACTGACTGTTACATCTGCTATTTATATATGATATCCAATCTATATAAACAATTTTCAACTTTTTTATATAAATTTCATTACCACCGAAAAAATGACACGTTTGAAAGCAGCTTTGACCCGCCTGTTCTACAGTTGGCTTGACTGACCGCAGTATCTGTGTGTACACAACTACGATAACCAATTGCCAGAAAATCAGCTTTTTTAAATCCAAACAATTTTTTGTGCGCTGGCTCTCCGTCTATATTATGTCTAGAATCAACTCATCTACCTCATCCATCACTACACTTTTGCCTCCACCGGTGCCAGTTTTATTTGCATTATCACGTTTTGCCTAAATTTAATTTCAAACATTTTTAAATTTGCATATATTGGTTTCAATATATTTGTTTGCAAATCGAGAAGCGTGAGTCGCCTTCTTAATAATTTACCAATGTGCGGCTCTTCCACAGCCCAAACAAATGATCACGGGCATATGTCCAACTGCGATCAGCTGAAGCTAATCCCAGGGAATGTGCCTTTTGAAGAACGCTAAGCCAAGCCTCCTCTTTTTCTTGCTTCGACACAGCATTGTTATTGTAATATACGCAGTATATATATATGCGGTATATACAATGAAACACATTGGCCTTTAACTTAAACTAGAAGCTTTTATTTTGCGTGCTTTTACGATCAGTGCGCCAAACGAACTGATCTGTTGTACCTTAAACATATTAGCTATCGACATGACAGAGGGAGTGTTGCTCTCTTCACCACAACATCCCCCTTTCATTTAAGAATATACTTTTCCAAAATTTATTTTTCCAACAAGTTCAATTAAACTTAATATATATATATATAACCAAGGTCAAATCTTAATAGAGAATAATTTTTTATAACACTCGTTAAATTCATTTGTATAAAATTTTACAATACAATCGCTTAAAACTTAAATAATTCATTCCATTTTTGATAATAATACTTGATTTTAATTTTATTATTTTGCATGTTTTGTCAGAAAATAAAATTAAGTCGAACAGTGTCTTACATTTTGTCTTGTTTGGTATAATCCAGGAATTTGACGACTTTTCCAATCAATTTTTTTACCTTTCTTTACATTTTCTTGTTCTTCGCCTAATTGTTGATCTTGATCGATTTTTTTATCGTTTTCGTTTACATGTGTAGTTTCAGTGATTTTGATCCTATCTAGGCTAACAGGTGAGCTATTAGAATTTTCTTCTAAATCATAGTTAAATTTTGAACATAAAATCGTTTGATTAACGTGTCTTTTCCATATAACGTTATTTTTGTCTTCGACTTTTACGAGAAGATACTGTTTACCTAAAATTTTCGTAACAATTCCTTTTATCCAGGTCGCCTTGCCTGGTATACAATAATTTTTTACCATGACTTCATTTCCTACTAAAAATTTTTTGGTTCTTAACCCTTCGTAGTACTTTTTCTGATTTAGTTGCATTTTATTTACATTATTTCGAACCTCATATTCTGTTCTACATTTTTTTGTTTTGTTTTTGGTTAGGGGATTAATTAAATCGAATCGATTTCTTATCTTTTTTCCGAACACCAGTTCGGTCGTACCGTGAATGGACATTCTGTAGTCAATCAAAAAATTTTGCAAACAATAATTCAAACTGCGAGATGTGGTGTTTTCATGCATAGCCATTTTTAGAGCATTCTTTACTATTTTAACGCCGTTCTCGGCTTGTCCATTAGTGGCGGGGTGACCTACTGGACTTGTGATATCCTTTATTCCATTTCGACTTAGGAATGATTGAAATTCTGTCGAAATAAAAGTACGCCCGTTGTCCGACACGATAATTTTAGGCAAGCCAAAACGACTGAATACTTTTAATAACTCCTCGATGGTGTGCTTGCTTGTGATGTCTTTATTCATATCCAAACATTCCAACCATTTGCTATGAGCATCTACAATAATTAGAAACATAAAATCCATGTGAATTCTTTCCCAAAAACTAGAGGGCCATTCCCAGTTTATCAATTCGCTTTTCCTAGGATTATCCTTGTTCATTAAACACGATTCACACGACTTAACAATGTTTTCTAGATCTTTATCGCATGAAGGCCACCAGCAAAAGCTGCGTGCCAGACCTTTCATTTTCACTATCCCTAGATGCGATCTATGTAACTCTACCATTTATGGTATTTACCAATTTATGCCCCCAAAAAATACCCCCTGATTTAATGCTTAGTTCGTGCCGTCGTGTGAAATGTGGGCGCAACTTTTCGTCCGCTGATCGCTCAGGCCACCCTTTTATTGTAAAATGCATAACTTTTTTCAGGATTTCGTCATTACCTGTGGCCCGTACTACATCCTCAAACTTAATTAGCAAATTCCCTTCTTCTCGTACGAAATTAACGTAAATATCATCCGAATCGGCTGACTCTTTAGGTGGATCTATTGGTGCGCGTGAAAAATAATCTGCTATATTTTTCTTCGTGTTCACGTACTCAATATCAAATTGATATCCTGACAAAAACAAGGCGTATTTTTGCAGTTGGCTGAAAGGCTGAAAGGGGCGGGATTCCTTTCGTAGATCCAAAAATAGATACCAGTGGTTTGCTGTCTGAGAATAAAGCAAATTTTCTTCCAAAAAGGTATTGGTGAAAATATTCTACACCATAAACTATCGCCAAAGATTCTCTTTCTATTTGTGAATAATTAATTTCGGCCTTGGACAGTTTGCGCGAAGCAAAACAAATAGGTCGTTCCGATTTGTTACTGTAAACGTGAACCAAAACCGCCGCTATCCCCACTGGGCTTGCATCTACGACCAATTTAACTTGGACATTTGGGTCATAATGAGCCAATACTTGAGCAGACGCTAAAAGCTCTTTTACTTCCCTAAAAGCCTTATCCTGAAGAGGACTCCATTTAAACTCTATATCTCTTTGCAGTAACACGAATAGGCTATGCGCTTTGGTCGCCAGATCAGGCATAAAACTCCTATAAAAATTTATAGTTCCCAAAAATGATTGCAGTTCCAGGACCGATGTCGGCTCTGGAAGGTTTTATATGTCATCGATACGTTTTGGATCCTTTTTTAACCCATTTTTGTCGATTATGTGACCTAAATATTTTACCGAGTCAGCAAAAAATACGCACTTTTCTGCTGCTACATTTAAACCAGCATCTCTTAATATTTTTAACACTTTTTGTAACCGTTTTATATGTGTGACATGGTCCGGTGCTGTTATTAATACGTCATCCATAAATACGGTTATGCCTTCATAACCCAACAACAGTTGCTCTATAACTTTTTGAAAAATGGCGGCGGCAGAAGACACTCCATAGACTAATCTTGGAAACGAAACAATCCCTCAATTTTTGGCAATGGGTATTGATCGACGATTAGGACTGGGTTCAGAGTTATTTTATAATCCCCACAGATTCTCACCTTACCATTCTTCTTTAAAATTGGAACGATTGGTGTTCCCCACTCACTGTAATCGACGGGTTCAAGAACCCCTAGCTTGACTAAATTATCAAGTTCGGTCTCAACTTTGTCTTTCAAATGAAATGGCAGTCTTCTAGGTCTAAAAAATTTCGGAACTACATCACTTTTTGTCCTCAACGTCACCTTCCCCCTGTTAAATCCACCTAAGGTGCCATCAAACAATTCTTTGAAATCTTCGAGTAACTTTGCTACATCCGAACTAACGTTATTTCTAATACAATTGATTTGTTGCAGACCTACGTTAAAAGCGTACATCCAATTGCGACCTAACAAGGGTGGCCCCCCATTTCTTATCACGTGAATTTGTATATATTTCACTTGATTTTTATATTTTATGTTTAGCTTGCAAATACATAGATGCTCTATTTGGCTGCCATCGTAATTACGTAGCTTATCATTAGATGGATACAACTTACAGTTTGAAAAATGTTTTTTAAAACAGTCTTCAGAAATCGCTGATATAGACGCGCCGCTATCAATTTGCATACAAATAGAAACGCCATTCACGGTAACTTCCGTAGTGATCGGTTTGTGGTTGCTATCGGTACTACAACAAAATAAATATAAATCATCATTATCATAATTTAAAACCGTTCTTTTATCTGTATTTTTGTTAGTTCCTTTCTGGGGGCACATTTTTTGCAAATGACCTTTTTCCTGACATTGTCGACATACATAACCTTTAAACCGACACTGCTGTTCGCTGTGGTTGGATAAACCGCAAACTGGACATCTCTTCGGCGTTCTTTTTTCTGGACTGGAGGTACCACTATCGTTGACGCTTTCTTTAGTAACTGTGGGTTTCTTTCTGCTTATGCTGTGTACTTCACTGCTGCTGGTTGGCTCCTCCTTCACCTCTACCGCTTCATATTGATGCTTCACACACTCGACAGTCATGGCTAACTTCAATGCTTTCTCAAACGTGAGGCTAACGTCTTCCAAGAAAAGCTTATCTTTTTCGGGTAACTTAGATAATCCCATTACAAACCGATCGCGCAGTGCTATCCCTAGATGGCTATCGAATTGACAATTCACCGCTAGCGCTCTTACCCTTGCTGCCCATTCTTGTAGAGATTCACTAGCATCTTTTTTCGATTCATAAAACTTGAAACGCTCTGCGAATGCTGCATAGGTCGGGTCCAAATGATCTTTCATTGCGCTTACCACATTTTCGTACGTTGTAGCAACATCTTCTGGCGTCGCGGGGTTCATGAGCTGTTTTACAAATCGTAGGGTGCGCTCGCTGAGGGAGCTAAGTAGTACTGCTTTCCTGCGTTTTTCTGTGTCAGCGCCGTCCAGGGAGTTAGCGATGAAAAACTGGTCTAGTTGAATTTTAAACAATGACCATTCATTTTCCTTAAAATCGAAACTCGGTACTGACCCTAAGTATGACATCGTGCGATCTTCTGGCGTGTTTTCTCTACGTTTGCGCTAGATTATTTATGCCGTTTATGAGTCCGCTATACGTTTCTCGTAGCCTATATGCCTGCACTCTATGTATATTATTGGGCTCGCTTCTATAATGTGCTTTCTTTTTGTTTGTATAACGGAATTTGTTGCTAGTGAGTGGTGGGTTTTAGTCTCCTCGTCGCCAAGTTGTAATATACGCAGTATATATATATGCGGTATATACAATGAAACACATTGGCCTTTAACTTAAACTAGAAGCTTTTATTTTGCGTGCTTTCACGATCAGTGCGCCAAACGAACTGATCTGTTGTACCTTAAACATATTAGCTATCGACAATCCAGAGGGAGTGTTGCTCTCTTCACCACAGTTATTAAAAGAGCCAAATAAGGCTTTCAAAAGATGCAAGTTTGTAAAATCTTAAGAACGCTTAGTGAGAAAACTACATACCTTTTTTTCTTTACACATTTGCAAAATTGCAATTTTTTTTCCTTTATTTGAGATCGGTTCATTTTTTAAATTTTTTCGTTAAAAATTATAAAAATGGTTACATTTTAACATTAATTTATTTCTGTAATTTTTCTTTTCGGCTTCTCTTTAAGTTATAGTGCAGTTTTTTACATTGAATTTTAACGCTTTATCTCTTTTCCTAGTGGCGTCCATGGCGTAGTTGGTTAAAGTGCGTGGCCTCTATGTCAAAGAACTTGGAGACCCAGGTTCGAACCCCAGCAGCGACAGAAAATTATTTGAATTAAAATAATTTTTCTGTACGGCCGCCACCTCTCTGCTGACAATGGCAAACCTCAGAGAGTAATCAAAATGCCATGTAAAGCTTCTTGAGAACGAGAACATTCCGTTCATCGCCGTTCGGAGTCGGCGTTAAGCATGTAGGTCCGGTTCTCGGTCAATTGTGTACAAACTTAATAACACGCACAACACAATTGATCATAAGAAGCTAGGTCAAAGTCCTTTCAAGGGCTGAAATGGCCAGTTATTTATTTTATTATTATTATCTCTTTTCCTAAACAATGAGAGAGTTAAGCATACCAGTGTTGCCAGATTGAGGTAAATTTCCCTTATTGAGGTAATTTTTTACTTCTTTTTTTGGCAGAGGTAAAAAAGGTAATTTTTCACCAAAAGTGGTAAATTTTGCGGAAACAATAATTTTTTAAAATTGTTAACTTCTTGAGTTATTGGCAGCATTGCTACTTCTCTGAACAAGCAGTTTTAGAGCCCGAAAGGAACCAAAGCGGCTGTTGGTTAGCGATCCTCTCTCGGAGAAAAACGCTGAGAACACGTCCAGAATAGGAGCGGTTGTCGGATCAGCTTTGCTATTCGGTGTGTGAATGGTACAAATGTTTTTTTTTTAAATTTTTTTGTTGTTTCTTTATAAATATCTGTGTGCATACAACAAAAAGATTTTAACGGTTGTTAATCATTTAAAAATTTTTTTAAATATTTTATTTTGGGAAAGGTAAATTTTCTCTGAAAGTGGTATATTTTAGTTCCTCTCTCTGGCAACACTGATTCAGGCGCTCACGGGCTCATCACGGGCACTCATTGTTGTTGTTTCAATGTAAAAGGGAGAGAGTGAGCGAGGGAATTTATTTTACCCAGAATGCTCACCAAATGATTCGAAAACAATATGGAATCACGAGATCAAGACAGTGTTGCGCTGTGCAATTATTCACAACATTTGTGTTTTTGCATGAAAATAGTACACGTACGAAATGCATGTATTCTAAGTAGACGATGATTTAAAATTTGAACTTAACTTAAGAAACATGTAAGTTATTAACACGTTTATACCAAAATCATAGATTTTAAAAGATTTTGGGAATTTCCCATTTATGTACGGTGCTCATAAATATTTAAAATTAAAACTTTGGAAGTTTTAAATATTCATAAAATGTGTTAGCTACTTAAAAATTTCTTTATACCTTATGAATTTAATGTTAAAACCAATTCTACTGCATCAATGTTAACTTATCATTTTGTTGCTTAATGATAATGAATTCCTTGGTAAGTTCTTTCCTTGGTTTGAGAAACACTTAGCAAACAAAACTTAAAACGGCACGGAAGTAGAAGGCAGCAGCAATTTTTTGAAAAATTTTACAAATCAAAACACAATATAGTTAGTCAATAGTTTAAATGTAGTGTTTTTAACTTTTTATTCAATAAAATTGGTACCCAGAAGATGTTGACAAAAAATCAACGAAACGTCGGTACAAAAGAATGAATTAAAAATTTTTAATTGCATTACAACAAATGATCAAAAACCCCATTAAAAGGTATAAACTTAGCATTATCATTTAGCAAATAACTGATAAATTGATAATTAATAAGTGAGTGAAATTTGTTAAGCTTAGTGCAACTATTATCACTTACACTTAGCAGCAAAATACTTATTGATAATTTGCTAAGTGATAAATGATAAGTAGTTGATGCAATAGGACCCAGATATTTACGGTACGACAAATCTTGGAGAAGACCCTAGAAAAACAAATCGACACAAACCATCTTTTTGTCGATTATAAAGCCGCAGTCCAATAAGGAATCATCTATACTCCACCATGTCTAAATTTGGTATTCCGGCAAAGCTCATCCGTCTTTGCAGAATGACACTGAGCAACACCAGCAGCACAGTTAAGATCGGGAAGGATCTCACTCCTCCATTCAATACCAAACGAGATTTCAGACAAGGTGATTCCTTATCGTGCGACATTTTTAACCTAATGATGGAGAAGATCATCCGAGCTGCGGATTTGAGACGCAGTGGCACTATATATAAGTCAGTGCAGCATTCTCCAGATTAGCGAAAGCGTCGAGTCGAATGGGTCTTGCAGTGAACGCAGATAAGACGAAATACCTAGTGTCAACAAACAAACAGTCCCAGCGTCTTGGAAACCACGTCACTGTTGACAACATCTCCTTCGTGGTTGTTAAGGACTTCGTCTACCTGGGATCCAGCATAAACTCTTTCAATGATGTCAGTATTGAGATAAAACGAAGGATAACTCTTGCCAGCAGCGTCCGTGGCGTAGTTGGTTAAAGTGCGTGGCAGCTATGTCAAAGAACTTTGGAAACCCAGGTTCGAACCCCAGCAGCGACAGAAAATTATTTGAATTAAAATAATTTTTCTGTACGGCCGCCACCTCTCTGCAGACAATGGCAAACCTCAGAGAGTAATCAAAATGCCATGTAAAGCTTCTTGAGAACGAGAACTTTCCGTTCATCACCGTTCGGAGTCGGCGGTAAGCATGTAGGTCCGGTTCTGGGTCAATTGTGTAGAAACTTAATAACACGCACAACACAATTGATCATAAGAAGCTAGGTCCTTTCAAGGGTCCAAAGTCCTTTCAAGGGCTGAAATGGCCAGTTATTTATTTATTTTATTTTAACTCTTGCCAACAGGTATTACTTTGGGCTGAGTAGGCAATTGAGAAATAGAGCCCTCTCTCGACGATTAAAACTCACGCTCTATAAGTCACTAATCATGGCCACCCTATTATATGCAGCACAAACTTGGACGTTGAGCAGTTCTGATGAAAAGACTTTGGGAGCCTTCGAGAGAAAGATCCTTCGTAAAATCTTCGGTCCAATCTGCGTCAATGGCGAGTACCGAATTCGATGGAACCACGAGCTGTATGAGCTCTACGCTGACATCGAAATAGTTAAGCGCATTAAAATCGAGCGGCTCCGCTGGCTAGGTCATGTTGAGCGAATGGAAAACGACGCTCCAGCGAAAAAAATATTCGATTCGGTGCCCGGTGGTGGTCGACGCAGAAGAGGACGCCCACATCTTCGTTGGAAGGATCAGGTGTTGGATAACCTGACCACGCTTGGTGTTTCCAACTGGCGCCAGCAAGCGCAGAACAGAAATGGCTGGAGCAATTTCTTATACGCGCCCAAAACCGACTTACGGTTGTAAGCGCCAGATAAGTAAGTAAGTAAGTTCCAGAATTCATTGACTTGCAAGGATTACCACCACGTAATTTACCACTGAAGGTTGGATCTGTTATCATCATGCTTCGGAGCCTCAATCAACCGAAATTCTGCAAGGAAACAATATTGGTCGTGAAGCAACTCAAGAATAATGTCATTCAAGCAACGATGAATGCTTTTGAGCAGGAAAATTCAAAAGTGCTCATTCCAAGTAATTCCATTGATTCTAACCGATTTACCTTTCGAGCTCAAAAACGTTCAATTCAAATTCAGTTCGACTTGCATCGCCATGACAATCAATGAATCACAAGGCCAATCTTTGGAATTAATTATGGGACTGTGTGCTGGATTAAATCAAATCTAAACTTATTTTCTACCTTCAGAATAAAGAGAACATACGAGTAATAACATAATATATAATGTTTATAATGATAACACTACTCCACAAATTTACGAAAACTTTCACCTCAACGAATTGCGATAACATTTTCTATAGTAAAATGTTCCATAAAATCCGAATATCGTAATGATTTTTTTCGATTGGCCCCAATTTTTTATATAAATGGCAAAATTAAAAAAATCCACTATTGGGACCACATACTTCACATAAATGCTTGTAAAAACTTGCATGTTCAGTAAATGAATTTTAATTTAATTGCATGTAGTAGAGGAGAGTCAAGTGAAAATTTGAAGGCATAATATGTGCCAATAGCATCAGTGATATGGCTGTTATGATTGAAAACAGGTGAGAAAATATCACTTTTTTCGTTTTTTTATAAACATTTTTTATGTTTGAACCCCTATATCTCGAAATAATTATATCGGAGAGAAAAAGTTAGCCCTCTTATGTGATAGAGAATTTTATTACAAAAATATTTAAAAAAATATTTTATTGCAGTTAAATTAAGAAATGCATGCATACAATGATTTGTTTTTTACCAGTAGGTAAAAATGGGTTGCTGAATCCGAATCTGATGTCAGAATTTCAAAATTATGATGTTTTAACAATAGGGTTGCCAACTAATAATATATATTTTTAAGAGTTTTAAACATTAGATATCTTACAGTTTTAGGGGGTCGCTGATTTAGAATCTAATGTCAGAATTTTGAAATTTAAGATGGCTAATAGGGTTCACACCTATTTTTTTATTTTAACGAATTCGGTGCTGGGGCGAACACTAGGTAAAAATGGGTCGCTGAATCCGAATCCGTCGTCAGAATTTAAAATTGTGAAATTTTGAATCCTATAAAACGAGTTAATAACGTTATTCAAACAAAATTGCCCACGAATCGTGACCATATATTCAAGTTTCCCAAAAAAATTATAAACTAAATAATTATAGTATCCAAAAGTTGAAAAATTCTTCATGAACTGTAGCAGCGTGCTAACATTCCAATTGTGGTAAAGTCTTATTTGTTAAAAAGAAGGAATACAAATCTGATAACTCCAAATGTGTGCTGTTTAAACCTAAAGGGTAAAATAAGGTAATATCGTGATAATTTTTAAATTAGCTATAACGTCCAAGACTTTTACCTGAAGGCTCCAAGTTTGGTAAAATACATGTGGATAACGATGAAGTGGAATATGGTAACATTGTTACACTAAATTCTGCCCAGAGTAGAATCAAGGACACTGTAACGCTCTCGGCTTTCCAGTTTGGAAAAAATATGACCAAACCGTCGTTTTTACCACTACCGGAATGTTTCCACGCTGCCACAATTCTTGAAGAACTTTTTCAACTATTGATATTATTACTATTTTGTTTAAATTTGGGCTGTTTTGGTCGTGATATTTTTTTAAATGCAAATAAATAATCTCTATTTCATTTTTTCCTCCGACGTTTCGCTGGATATTTTTCAGCATCTTCAGGGATAAATTTTTATTGAATCTTCAAAAAAATACAAATTAGTTTGACAATTTAACATAAAATTTTTCTTTTTCTTACTATTTTAGTTTCACATTTAAAAATTTATGACTGTACTTTTTTACGGCACAAACACAAACTTCTTAATTAAATATAAAAATATCACAGAAAAGAATTATTTAAATTTGTCAAAATCGTTAAAAATATTGCACATTTGAATTTCAGATTGCTACTGTGTAGATTAGATTTATGTTATCTTTGTCTTCTTTTGTGTTCATTGTTGTCTTAAGCTTTTGTTGTATTCGGAAGCTCTCTAATGTGTACCTTTTGTTTGTGTACCTTTCTGTTTCCAGTATATGTTGAGCCAGTCCCGTCGATGCTTTTTCTCTTCTGATGTCCGCTTTGTGTTCTCCCATTCTAATTCCAAGTGTTCGCTTTGTTGTTCCTATGTAGACCAGATTGCAGTTATCATCTACTCTCCCTTTGCAGCTGATCTCATATACAATGTTGTTTTTTTCTAATTTGTTTATTTTGTCTTTGGTGTTAGTGAATAACTTTTCAAGTGTTTCGTTTGATTTGTGTGCGAATGTTGTATTTTCTCTTTTTATTGTTGTGTGTACGTGTTTGCTTTCTGTTAGTTTGGGATTTGATATTATTATTTAGTTTACGGTTTTTGGGGACACTTGAATGACCGTTATGTTTCAAAAACAATAAATATTCAATAACATCGCGTTTAGTAGGCAATTTTGTTTTATTGATTTCTTTTTTTTGGAAAAACATTTTTAACGCGCACTCAAGTATTTGTATGACTATTGTGTTATTCAGTTGGGATCTAATATCAGACCGTTTTATTATAATTATCAGTGATTGAAAAAAGAGAGAGTTGCGAGTTAATGATCTACAGAGTTGCCATGTAACGCATATAACAACGATAAAGATTGAATTATATACAGTACTTTTCGCTTAAAGCGAACTTCAAGGGACCGGGCAAAATGGTTCGTTTTAAACGAAGTTCGCTTTAAATGAAGACTTGAATTAATCAATTGTATGTGCACATTGACTTTTTTGTAAATTTATTAAAAACATGTTGAGATGTTTTAATTTAAGAAATTTATTTTTAAAAAAATCAGTTAGCTTAGTTCGCTTAGTAGCAATATTAGTTTCAGTTAAATACACTTCCACTTGAGCCAAGTGGTCAAGAATTTGTTGTGGAGTGTCGCGCGTCTGAAGAAAATTTCTTACATAGCTTACGCTACACACTGCATCCACGTCAGTTGCGACTTGGATTGGCTCTACGGTGTCTATATCGTCGCCAAGGTCGTCGCCACCAGCGCAAACACACTGTACAATAGCTTTTCGTCCAATTTTTCGGTATTTAAAAGGTCGTCATCAAAACATATGTAATCGTGTTCCAGCAAACAAACATTAAACTTAGGGGAATTCCCGGATTGGAGACAGGAAAAATTAAACACTGTGTGTTACAGTGTTGTCAGAGCAAACATTATTTTTTACATAACGGCACTTTTTGGTTCGTTTTAACCGAAAAATAAACAAGTTTTGCATGCAAATAAAGTTCGTTACAACCGAAAGTTCGCTTTAAACGAGTTCGTAATAAGCGAACAAAAATGCATGGTTTATTGGAATAAATACAGACACTATATATAGGGAAAAAATTTATCAAAAATTAAAACAATATTATACAATAACGACTACCCTAAAGGCTTAGTTAACACCCTAATAAATGAAACAATCAACAATACCAAACACGAACACCCACAAGCAGACAATCAGTCTGGCAACACCAAACAGTTCTACAGCATAACATTCGTACCAACACTAACAGAAAACAAACAATTCAAATCAATAATAAAAAGAGATGACATAATGACCTATTAGGTGTGTTTCCGTACACAATGTCGAGTAAAAGTCGAGTAAAGTTCGAGCTGGGAGCGTAAAATGAAATTTGAGAATAGTGTCAAAAGTACGGAAACGACTTCTAGCTAGTTTCCAGCACAAAAACAGCTGATTGCCTATAAAACGTAAACAGTGCCAAATTTATTTACGCCAATTACCGATTATCAACTTTCAAATTAATTTATTATTAATTTATTTATATTTATTTGCAATTTGTATTTCACTATTTGTAAATTTATTTCCCGCCACACAACGTAAATAAAGAAAAAAATCAATTTGACAGTTTCTTGTTCTTCTTCATGCTTGTTCTTATAATGCTCGAAGTAATTTCTTCCAGCACACTTCGAGCTACTTTCGAGCTCGAGAGAGCGCTTTTATGCTTGTTCTTCTTCTCTCTTTTGAGCTAGAAAAAGTACGGAAACACGTTCTAGCACATTGCAAGTTACTACAATCGAGTACGGAAACAGACCTAATATTCGCCCACAAGTCAAATCACACTCCAAACAAGATTTTTTCGAAGACAAAAACACCGATAGAAAAACAAGAACAACATAATGTAGTTTATGAAATCAAATGCAAAGGAAACACAGAAGAGCACTGCAACCAAATATATATAGGAACAACGAAAAGATCACTAAAGACAAGATTAACTGAGCACAAAGCGGACATAAAAAACAAAAAAAACATCAACAGCACTGGCAGAACATATGCTTATAAATGGACACACAGCTGATTTCGAAAAAACACGAATATTAGACGTAGAGAATAAAGGGAACACACGATATATGATGGAAAACTTGCATATACAACAAAACTTAACGACGACAATGAACTACAAGGAAGACAAAGCTAACATTAATCTCAGCTATGCAGTGGTTTTAAACAAAACTTAAAACGGCACGGAAGTAGAAGGCAGCAGCAATTTTTTGAAAAAATTTTTAGTCAATAGTTTAAATGTAGTGTTTTTAACTTTTTGTAAGTAATTATGTTAATGTTATCGTTTTTAATATGAACATGTTTAAATTAAGTGTCATCAAGTCTACAGTTTATGAATTTTTTATGTTTTCTTAGATTCAATAAAAATTGGTACCCAGAAGATGTTGACAAAAAATCAACGAAACGTCGGTACAAAAGAATGAATTAAAAATTTTTAATTGCATTACAACAAATGATCAAAAAGCCCATTATAAGATATAAACATTTAATTTAACAACAAAATTTGATCTTACACCCCTTGTCAAACAAAAAAACGCGTAGTTTTGAAATTGGTTCGTTTTAGGCGAAAGTTCGGTTTAAACGGGTTCGCTATAAGCAAAAAGTACTGTAATTTATTGACAACTCGTGCCCTGGTAACAAGTATCGATATTAAAGGGTGATTTTTTTGAGGTTATGATTTTCATGCATTAGTATTTGACAGATCACGTGGGATTTCAGACATGGTGTCAAAGAGAAAGATGCTCAGTATGCTTTGACATTTCATCATGAATAGACTTACTAACGAGCAACGCTTGCAAATCATTGAATTTTATTACCAAAATCAGTGTTCGGTTCGAAATGTGTTTTATCGACAAATTTTGTTCAGCGATGAGGCTCATTTCTGGTTGAATGGCTACGTAAATAAGCAAAATTGCCGCATTTGGAGTGAAGAGCAACCAGAAGCCGTTCAAGAACTGGCCATGCATCCCGAAAAATGCACTGTTTGGTGTGGTTTGTACGCTGGTGGAATCATTGGACCGTATTTTTTCAAAGATGCTGTTGGACGCAACGTTACGGTGAATGGTGATCGCTATCGTTCGATGCTAACAAACTTTTTGTTGCCAAAAATGGAAGAACTGAACTTGGTTGACATGTGGTTTCAACAAGATGGCGCTACATGCCACACATCTCGCGATTCTATGGCCATTTTGAGGGAAAACTTCGGAGAACAATTAATCTCAAGAAATGGACCGGTAAGTTGGCCACCAAGATCATGCGATTTGACGCCTTTAGACTATTTTTTGTGGGGCTACGTCAAGTCTAAAGTCTACAGAAATAAGCCAGCAACTATTCCAGCTTTGGAAGACAACATTTCCGAAGAAATTCGGGCTATTCCGGCCGAAATGCTCGAAAAAGTTGCCCAAAATTGGACTTTCCGAATGGACCACCTAAGACGCAGCCGCGGTCAACATTTAAATGAAATTATCTTCAAAAAGTAAATGTCATGGACCAATCTAACGTTTCAAATAAAGAACCGATGAGATTTTGCAAATTTTATGCGTTTTTTTTAAAAAAAAAGTTATCAGGCACTTAAAAAATCACTCTTTATATAGTTTTAATTAATTTTTTTGGGAAACTTGAATATATTGTCACAGTTCATGGGCAATTTTGTTTGAATAACGTTATTAACCAGGGATAGAAAATAACGGTTATTTTTTAATTTTTACATCAAAAGATCATAGATAAAAAGATGTAAAATCATTTTAAATGTAGCAATATGAAGCTAGTGAGTCAGAGATTCCGTTTTTGGCATGATTTATTTTTTAATGATTTTTAAGATAGAAATCATGTTCATTCAATTATTTGTGATCGTTTCTTTTTTTGATCATATATAAAAATTATTTTTGATCCTTATTTTTTCGATCAGAAATAAAAATGATTTTTTTAATCGTATTTTTTCAATCAGTAACATAAATTATATTTGATCGTTATTTTTATCGATCAGAAATAAAAACCATTTTGTGATCGTTATTTTTTCGATCAGAAATAAAAGTTATTTTTTATCGATACTTTTTCAAGCAGAAATAAAAATCATTTTTTATCGTATTTTTTCGATCAGAAATAAAAATCATTGCTTGGTCGATATTTTTTTCAAGCAGAAATAAAAGTTATTTTTTAATGGAATTTTTCCAATCAGCAATAAAAATTATTACTGATCGTTATTTTTTCGATCAGAAATAGAAATGAATCAATGATCTATATTTTTCTAATCAGAAATAAAAATTATTTCTTGATTGAAATCATATCTATTGAGATTTGAATCAAATTAATATTTACAAATAAAACTGTTTTGAGTTAAAATAAAGAAGTTATTGCTTCGAACCCACGTTACCAAGTTAGCTAGTCGTCTTGTACAAGGATTTGAACAACGATTTTGACGAAGATAAGTACACGATCTTAGACATGGATTTGGAAAAGAATTTGGATTAGTGCTTGGACAAGGATTAGGTTAGGCAAAGATTTGGTGAAGGATTAGGACAAGGATTAGAATAAGGACCAACACAAGAATTTAAATAAGAACTTAGACAAGAAAATGTTAGTAGGATAAGTAGACAAACTAGCATGAAATGGCTGTAAAAAATAGTAGTAGAAAATATTGATGGAAAACGGTAGTAGAACACTAAAGAAAATATTAGTAGAAAATAGAAGTACAAAATAAAGGTAGTGTCCCATCTTGTTCGTTTTCAAGATATAGCCTTTTTTCTAATTTTGAAGGTTATCATATCGACCAACCCCTCTACCTGTGCGTCGAGAGTTCGATGCCACCCACCCTCTTTAGAAAAGCCAAAACTTTTATTTTTTCCATTCTTCCTTTGTTTTCGAGTTATAGCGCTTTTTTAAGTTTTCATTTTATTATAATTTATATCTTAATATGCATGTTACTTTTTTGATCGATTAAATATAGATAAAAAAATAATTTTTTTAATCTGATCGAAAAAAAAACGATCAATGATTGATTTTTATTTCTGGTCTAAATAATATCGGTCAAAAGCAATTTTTATTTCTGATCGGAAAAGTATAGATCAATGATTCATTTATATTTCTGATCGAAAAAATAACGATCACAAAACGATTTTTATTTCTGATCAAAAATAAATTTTTTTTCTGATCGAAAAAATAATAGTCACAAAATTATTTTTTATTTCTGATCGAAAAAAATAACGATAAAAAATAACTTTTATTTCTGATCGAAAAAATAACAATCACAAAATGATTTTTATTTTTGATCGAAAAAATAATGATCACAAAATTATTTTTATTTCCGATGGAAAAAATAACAATCAAAAAATAACTTTTTTTCTGATTGAAAAAAACGATAAAAAAATAATTTTTATTTCTGATCGAAAAAATAACGACCAAAAAATAATTGTTATGAAATGATTGATTGATAGCGATAATCGTTATTTGCGGTCCCTGTTATAAACTCGTTTTTATACCTAAATATCTTAAGAAAAATATTTTATTTTGATTTCATTACTTAATTTTTAAAAATAATTAAGTTAATTTTCAATTTTGTTTGAATTAAAAAAAAAGTAATTCATACATAATGAAAAAAGTATTGTACTAAATTTTTGAACCATTATAACTTCTTTGTTTATGAAGTTATTGAATAATTTGTTGGACAAAATGTAAACAAATTTTTAGGACTTTAATTTTATGAGAAAAAAAAAACAATTTTAGGGGGTATAAATCGGTCCAACGAGGTTTACTATAATATGACCTTGGAAGCAAAAATGTTCTGAAGAGAAAATGTAGCACTCGTAAAGCACAAACGACATAGTACTTTTTAAGATCGGATATGTTATGCTCAAGTTATAGAAAAAATACCATTTCGGCTGTTTTTCCGATTATCAAAAAAAAAAAATTTTTTTTTTATTTTGGAATCCAGTCGAGGTAAGCTTTTAAATAGGGGTGGTTTTTTCAAACTTTTTTTTTCGACCTACTCTAATGTATATACTTGTAATTTTTCTAATAAAATTCGCTATCACATAAGAGGGCTAACTTTTTCTCTCCGATATACATAATTATTTCGAGATATAGGGCTTCAAACATAAAATATGTTTATAAAAAAACGAAACAAGTGATTTTTTCACCTGTTTGCGATCATAACAGCCATATCACTGATGCTATTGGCACATATTATACCTTCAATTTTTCATCTGACTCTCCTCTACTACATGCAATAAAATTCATTCATTGACTGAACATGTAAGTTTTTACAAGCATTTATGTGAAGTATGTGTGTGTTCCCAATAGTGGATTTTTTTTAATTTTGTCATTTATATAAAAAATTGGGGCCAATCGAAAAAAATCATTACGATATTCGGATTCCATGGAAAATTTTACTATAGAAAATGTTATCGCAATTCGTTGTGGGAAACCTTGTTGAGTAGTGTAATGGAGCGCAAAGCAGTGCGATCTTATAAAGAGAGAGAGAGCAAGTAGAATATGCAAATGCAGCGTATACATTTTACACCTGTAGCATGGAGATGCATTCAGTTTTTTAGATATAGATATGCGGACGGAAGTTCCGCTCACAAAATTATATGGAAATAATATAAATATTGCGCAAATAAATTTTAGTGCAAAATAATGTATGTCTTAAATTATTTGTAAAAAATTTATGTATATAACTATTAATCTTGAATTACCAAGCTTCTTACATGGCTAACTATTTATGACATGTTCGCGTGTTGAAAAGCCATCATCTTTGTTTACTTCTGCTAACGTTGTCTTTCAAACAGCATTGAATTGATCTGGCATGTGATTCCCTCAACCTCCTTCCGTGTAAATAAGGTATATTAGATTGTTTCATTCAATCAATAATTGAAATTCGATTGGCACCATTTGTTATCGATCGTGAATGTTCGATAAAAAATTAATTTCGGGTGGAATCGTGATTGCTCGAAATCATTTCAATAAAAAAATTCCTCTAGTTCCTCTAGTATTATAATATAAAAAAATAACTTTTAAAACTTGACCAAGAAATGGGAAAAGTTATTTAGAATAATTTTTTACTTGAAGTTTTTGCTTTGAAGTCGGTTTTTTTTTGTTAAAAAGTTTTTATTTCTTCCTATATGAAAAATTTTATGTAATATGTTAGTATTCTTTAGGAAAATTTCATATATGAAACTTTGTTCTTAAAAAATTAACATGAATAACATGAATAAAAAGGCAGATGGTTACCCTACAAAATATTTTGGAATAACATACATACCCAATCTAACAGACAGCAGAAACTTACACAAAACAAAAGAGCAGGAGAATTTCTCCTTTGCACACAAACCTAACAAAAAATTTAAACACTTAATCACCAACACAAAATCAAAAATATAAAAAAAGCAGCAACAAAACGTAGTTTACGAAATAGGTTGCGACGGAAAAGAAGGAGAGAGTGCAAAATGGTATACATAGGAACAACAAAGCGCGCGCTTGGAATCAGACTCAACGAACACAAAGCAGACATAAAAAAAGAGAGACAAGCGACGGCACTATCCCAACACATTGCAGAAAGCGGACACACAGCAAACTTCAACGACTTGAAGGTGATCGACAAAGAGAGAAGAGAAGGCAGAAGATACATACTGGAAAGCTTACACATACAGAAAAAGGCAATAACAACAATCAACACCAAAGAGGACAATGACAACATCAGCTCGATTTACTCTCTAGCTTAAAAATGAACTTAACCAGCTGATTTTTGTTTATAATAGAGTGCAGTCTTAATTGTTACTTGTAATTGGAATTTCTGTTTGCTTTAAATGTTTAAAATTAATAAGTGAAGTCTTAATTGTTACTTGTAATTGGAATTTCTGTTTGCATTAAATGTTTAAAATTAATAACGTAAAGTGCATAAAAAATTGTTCAAACTCTGTGATGTTAATTATAATCTAAATATTAATATTGTGTTGCCGTTATGTTTTTGTATTATAAAAATAATTGCATTGTATTAAAAAAATGTTTGCAGAACATTAAATTCAAATAAACCCCTGATGAGGTGGTTACCCCCTTCAAATAAACCCCTGGTGGCGTCCGTGGCGTAGTTGGTTAAAGTGCGTGGCCGCTATGTCAACGAACCTGGAAGCCCAGGTTCGAACCCCAGCAGCGACAGAAAATTATTTGAATTAAAATAATTTTTCTGTACGGCCGCCACCTCTCTGCAGACAATGGCAAACCTCAGAGAGTAATCAAAATGCCATGTAAAGCTTCTTGAGAATAAGAACATTCCGTTCATCGCCGTTCGGAGTCGGCGTTAAACCTGTAGATCCGTTTCTCGGTCAATTGTGTACAAACTTAATAACACGCACAACATAATTGATCATAAGAAGCTAGGTCAAAGTCCTTTCAAGGGCTGAAATGACCAGTTATTATTATTAAAAAATAAAAAAAATAAATAACTGGCCATTTCAGCCCTTGAAAGGACTTTGACCTAGCTTCTTATGATCAATTATTATTATTATTATTATTATTAATTTAAAAGAGAAAATAAACTTCTTAGAGCAATCGAAACTTGCAAAAACTATAGAAATTGTTAATGTTCCTACTGTTGAGAAAGAAAATGCAACTCAAATGGCACTGGAGCTTGTGTGCGAAGGAGTAGGTGCAGAAATAAATGAAAAAGACATCGATTATTGCTATGTAAAAAAAATGAATAAAGCAAAACAACCTAACGCAACCTCGTCCAGTGGAGCACCAACCAAGTTCACAAATATTCTTGTTGTCAAATTTACTCGCCAAAAAACGAATGAACAAAACAAAACTAAATGCAAAGTTCTTTGGGGAACAATTTGATAGCACAAACATCTACATCAACGACAGTTTGACTCCGCATACAAGAGAACTTTTTAATGCTACAAAAAAGAAGGCGAATAAAAGGTTTAAGTTCATTTGGATTAGAAAAAACACAATTTTTTTGCGCGAAAATAAATTATTCACTTCTACAATTCATCAGAATATACGTAGTATGAAAAAAAATTTTGATTCTCTTATAGCGCACCTAGATTCTTTTAATTTTATGCCAGATATGATTATCCTATCTGAGATTTGGTTGTTTGCTCATGAACCGTCTTATTAGAGTATTCCAGCTTATGATTTGTTTGGTAATTGCAATAACTCTTACAGAGCAGGTGGCATAGCTGCTTTTACTAAAAAGTCGTACCAATGCACTGTAATATGCATAAATTCTGATTGTGCAGATATACTAAAAATCGATTGCTGCATAAACAGTGACCCGCCATGACATAAAAATCGTGCTTTGTGACTTCAACGCCAAGGTGGGAAAAGAAAATATCTTTGGTCCAACGTCGGAAAGTTCAGCCTCCACGACAATACCTCCGATAACGGAATGAGGCTGATTGACTTTGCCGCAGCGCGAAACATGGTCGTTAGTAGCACTAGATTCAAGCATCTCAATATTCATAAAGCAACTTGGCTGTCTCCTGATCAAAAGACGCGCAACCAAATTGATCACGTTTTGATTGACGGAAGGCACTCTTCCAGTGTTTTAGATGTACGCACGATCCGTGGTGCCAATATAGACTCGGATCATTATCTTGTCGCAGCCAAGATCCGTACACGCCTGTGCGCAACCAAGAATGCGCGCAATCCAGCACAGAGAAATCTAGACGTCGAAAAGCTGCAATCAAAACAAACAGCCGAAGACTTCGCTACTCGACTCTCACTCCTGCTTCAAGAAAGCACTCCTCCGATCGACGATATATGCGCGCAGTGGAATCATATTTCCCACTCTTTGCGTACGGCTGCCGAAGAGGTGATTGGCTATCACCGCCCTCGCCAAAACCAGTGGTACGACCAAGAGTGTCGCGACGCCACTGCAGAAAAAGACGCCGCCTACAAAGCCACCCTGCAGTCGGTTGTAACGCGTGCTGCTAAGGAGCGATACAAAGAGAAGAGGAGGGAAGAGAGACGCATTGTCAGGCGAAAGAAAAGGAGGCGGAAATGCGTGAGTGCGAGAAAATTGAGATGCATGGTGACAGGAATGAGGTCCGAAAATTTTTCGAAAAAATAAGACGCCTGGCCGATGGTTTCAAGACCGGGGCCTCTTCCTGCAAGGATGAAAATGGGAATCTAGTGACAGATATCCAGAGTACACTGATGATGTGGAGGGAACACTTCTCTAGGCTTCTGAATGGCGACGACGACAACAATCCCACCAATAGAGATGATATTCCGGAATCCCCAATTTTGGACGACAGCGTTGAAGTTCCGCTGCCCGACCATAGTGAAGTCTTGAAAGCTATAGCTCGGCTTAAAAACAACAAAGCCGCAGGTGCCGATGGCTTACCTGCTGAGCTCTTCAAGAATGGAGGCGAAGCTCTATTTAAATGCATTCATGAGCTTCTATGCAGAATATGGTCGGAAGAATGCATTCCAAACGATTGGAACCTCAGTGTGCTCTGCCCAATCCACAAGAAAGGCGATCCCACAATTTGCGCCAACTACCGTGGGATAAGCCTTCTGAATATCGCATATAAGGTCCTGTCGAGCGTACTATGTGAAAGACTGAAGCCCATCGTAAACGAGCTGATTGGACCTTATCAGTGTGGCTTCAGACCTGGCAAATCCACCATAGACCAGATATTTACGCTACGACAAATCTTGGAGAAGAGCCTAGAAAATCAAATCGACACACACCATCTTTTTGTCGATTACAAAGCCGCCTTCGACAGTCCAATAAGGAATCATCTATATTCCACCATGTCTGAATTTGGTATTCCTGCAAAGCTCATCCGCCTTTGCAGAATAACACTGAGCAACACCAGCAGCACAGTTAAAATCGGGAAGGACCTCACTCCTCCATTCGATACCAAACGAGGTTTCAGACAAGGTGATTCCTTATCGTGCGACTTTTTCAACCTAATGATGGAGAAGATCATCCGAGCTGCTGATTTGAGACGCAGTGGCACGATATTCTACAAAAGTATTATGCTGCTGGCGTATGCTGATGATATCGATATCATTGGCCATAATACGCGCGAAGTCAGCGCAGCATTCTCCAGGTTAGCGAAAGAGTCGAGTCGAATGTGTCTTATAGTGAACGCAGATAAGACGAAATACCTAGTGTCAACAAATAAACAGTCCCAGCGTCTTGGAAACCTAGTCACTGTTGACAACATCTCCTTCGAGGTTGTTAAGGAATTCGTCTACCTGGGATCCAGCGTAAACTCTTTCAACGATGTCAGTATTGAGATAAAACGAAGGATAACTCTTGCCAACAGGTGTTACTTTGGGCTGAGTAGGCAATTGATAAGCAGAGCCCTCTCTCGACGAACAAAACTCACGCTCTATAAGTCACTAATCATGCCCGTCCTATTATATGCAGCACAAACCTGGACGTTGAGCAGTTCTGATGAAAAGACTTTAGGAGCCTTCGAGAGAAAGATCCTTCGTAAGATCTTCTGTTCAATCTGCGTCAATGGCGAGTACCGAATTCGATGGAATCACGAGCTGTATGAGCTGTACGCTGACATAGACATAGTTAAGCGCATTAAAATCGAGCGGCTCCGCTGGCTAGGTCATGTTGAGCGAATGGAAAACGACGCTCCAGCGAAAAAAATATTCGATTCGGTGCCCGGTGGTGGTCAACGCAGTAGAGGACGCCCACATCTTCGTTGGAAGGATCAGGTGTTGGATAACCTGACTACACTTGATGTTTCCAACTGGCGCCAGCAAGCGCAAAATAGAAATGGCTGGCGCAATTTCTTATACGAGGCCAAAACCGACCTTCGGTTGTAAGCGCCAGATAAGTAAGTAAGTAAGTTTAACTCGAGAAGTTAAAAAACAAGTCAATAAAAGCAAAGATGACTATTATTCCAACAAACTGAAAAAATGCATAGGTAATGTCAAAAATTAATGGAAGGTAGTCAAGAGCCAAGCAATGATACCATTACAGAAATCGAGGTTGATAATATTTCAGTTACTAATCTTGCAGATATTGCAAATAGTTTTAATAGATATTTTTAGTCAATTGGGTCTCTTTCAGTTAGCAATTCCATGTCTGCCAACTGCCGCTGTAATATGTACAATTCGTTGACCGAAGAAATCTTCCAGCCTAATAGCTTTGTTTTTTTTTTCAACCTCGTCTTTTGAAATCTACAAATATATCATGCACTTGAACAACAAAAATTCGTGTACTTCTGATGGGATTACAAATATTCTGTTAAAGCGTATTGCATTTTACATTGCCGACGTGCTAAGTTACTTATTTAACGAAAGTGTGAAATGTGGAATTTTTCCTTCAATTTTAAAATCTGCAGAGGTTATACCAATTTTTAAAAAGGGAAATCGAAAATCATTAAATCAATACCGACAAATTTTTTTACTGTCATCGTTATCTAAGCTATTTGAGAAAATTATTTAGGACCGTGTCCTAATGTTTCTAACAAAAACTAAATTCCTTAGTGAGAAACAATATGGTTTCCGCGAAGGTAAATCCACTGAGGATTCACTATTATAAGTTTGTAGCGAGATCTTTGCTGGCTCTAACAACAATAAAGTACAGCTAGCTTTATTCATTGATGTTGGCAACACCAAAAAATAAGCAGAATAACAGCTCAAAGCAGAATTAGAAAAAACGCTTTCTAACGAGTAACGGGATTGCGAAAAATAACGTTTTTCAGAATGGTGGTCAGCGTCGTGCGAAGCAGAAGTCGAATTAAAAGTTAACTTAAATAGAATCTTTATTATAAAATGTAATATAATTATTTTACTTATAATTAATAAATTAAATAAAACACGAACATAACAAATTGGCGACGAGGATTAAAAGTTAAATCACGCGAACAATGTCACTCGAAAGCGTCGTAGCGAAATTGTTAGTGCAGCAAAATGAAGCAGCGCAACGCCAGCAGAGCATCATCGAGCACCTTGCAAAACTGATGGAATGTTCCAGAAATGCTCCAGAAGCACCACAGCAACAAATTCAAGCTGGACAACAGGAGGCATTAATGGACATAATTTCAAAAAGCATACATGAATTTCGCTATGAGCCGGAGGCTAACCAAACATTTTCTAATTGGTACAGCCGCTATGAAGAACATTTCAAAGAAGATGCAAAGACTTTGGACGATTCTTCCAAAGTTCGTTTAGGCGGCCTCGGTAGTCGAGTAGGTAGCGTGCTCGACTGCTACCCCAGGGGTCCCGGGTTCGATTCCTGGCCAGGCCATGGTCCTACGCTTTAAAACCTTTCGCATTTGCAATTTTCTATCCTCCTTTCGAATCAACTGAAATTGAAAATTCATCAATATTTACGACTTGAAGTTGTAGTTGATGGTAGAGAAGTTTGTGGATGAGATTGCCTTATAACTTGAATTGACTGAGGTAAAGGCATAACACTTGCCTCTGATTCAAATTCACATGTTTCTTTGGCTTTCCACCACGCTTAGAACATCCTACACGTGTTTCACCTGATTGATCTTTCCTTCCCACTAATCTATCACCCCATTTCGAGCCAAGGCAGACTTGACTGAATAGGTATTCCACCTGAAACCCTTGGTTCAAATCTAAAAAAAAAAAAAAAGTATATGACCGTTTTTCGGATTGCATACTTCCAAAAAAGCCAAAGGATCTCAATTTTGAAAGTACGGTGAGTCAATTGAAAGCCTTGTTTGATCGTCAAGAATCACAATTCAGTGTTCGGTATAAATGCCTACAAACTGTAAAAAGTGACTCTGAAGATTTCATTTCATACGCTGGTCGAGTAAACAAACAGTGCGAAAATTTTAAAAGTGGCGATATGACCACGGACGAGTTCAAATGTTTAATTTTTATAATTGGTCTTCAATCTCATGCTTATGTTGAAATACGCAGTAAACTTATTTCGATGCTTGACAACAACACGGACATCACACTTGAGAAACTAGTTACTGCAACGCAGCGCATTTTGGTGTTAAAAAGTGATGTGAGTTTAGTCGAACCAACTTCTTCGTGTCACAGCAACAACGCAGCAATGCAACCACAAGCTCGAACCCTGAAAAACTTCAAATCAACATAACAATTTTGACGCGCCGAATAGACCATGTTGGCAGTGCGGAGCGATGCATTTTGTCAAGAATTGCAATTTTACAAATCACAAGTGTACAAAGTGTGGCAAAACAGGACACAAAGATGGATATTGTGCATGTTTCGTAGACGGGCACGTGATGATTCAAAAAGCACTGCTCAGCGAAACACTCATCACTCTCATGAATCACAGCAGCACAAAAAGAATTTTCGCACGCAAGTTGTTTTTGTAAATAAACAAAATAATGTCAATGTTATTAAAAATCACGGAGCGCATAGGAAATTTATCACAATTAAGGTATTAGAGAAGAACCTAAAACTTCAATTTGATACGGCATCTGATATCAGCATCATTTCAAAAACAAACTGGATTAAAATTGGCAGTCCACAACTTCAGCCTTGCAAACGCAACGCATCAGATGCATCCAGCAACAAAATTCCACTCATTGGTGAACTCACAGCACACATTGAGCACAACGATCAATCGCACGAAGCAACAATTTGCGTCACTAGCATTCCAAATTTAAATATATTTGGAATTGATCTAATTGATATTTTTGATTTTTGGACAACACCTTTAAACTCTGTTTGCAATTCAATAACAGCAAATATGAGTAAAGAAGCAGTTTTCAAGGTAATTTCAAGTAAATTTCCCGAAGTGGTTCAACCAAAAACAGGCCACTGTACCAAATTTCAAGTTAATTTGGAGCTGAAGCCAAATTCGATACCAGTCTTTAAGCCAAAAAGACCAGTTCCCTATGCAGCTTTGGAATCAGTTGAAGCCGAGTTAAAACGCCTTCAAGCAGCAAACATCATTACACCCATCACACACTCAGATTGGGCAGCGCCGATAGTAGTGGTACGTAAACCTAATAACAAAATAAGAATATGTGCAGATTATTCCACAGGGTTAAATGACTGTATGGAGCCGAATATGTATCCATTACCACACGCTGATGAAATATTTGCAAAAATGGCACGTTGCAAATTTTTTAGTAAAATCGATCTCTCTGACGCATATCTCCAATTTGAAGTAAACGATGATTCTAAGAAAATGCTTACCATCAATACACACAAAGGACTTTTCTTATTCAACCGATTACCACCTGGAGTAACATCAGCACCAGGAGCTTTTCAAAAGGCAATGGAGTCCATTTTAGCAGGACTTGATGGAGTAATCACCTACTTAGATGACGTCATCATTGCAACATCTGAAGTAGCGCAAAATTACAATTTGGTCATGGAGGTCATGCAACGTTTTAAAAATCACAACCTAACAATAAACTGGTCTAAGTGTGAAATTTTCAAAACATCAATAAAATATCTTGGTCACATAATAGACTCCAAGGGTATTCGACCAGATCCATTGAAGGTCGAGTCAATTCAACACATGCCTAGGCCAACTAACGTTTCTGAACTTCGATCGTTTTTGGGCGCTATTAATTATTATGGTAAATTCATCATGCGTATGAGAAAACTACGGCATCTTTTGGACGAACTATTGAAAGCCGACACTAAATGGAACTGGAGCAGTGAATGTGAAAAATCGTTTCTCGAATTTAAAAAAATTTTACTCTCTGATCTTCTACTTACACACTACGATCCTGCATTTCCAATTATTGTAGCAGCAGATGCATCCATGGTAGGAATTGGTGCACAAATTTTTCACAAAATGCCGGATGGGTCAAACAAAGTAATTTATCACATAATACGCGCACTCACAGCGACAGAAAAAAGGTACAGCCAAATAGAGAAAGAAGCACTTGTACTCGTTTATGCTTGTACTAAATTTCACAAAATGATATATGGTCGCAAGTTCACTCTCTTAACGGACCATAAACCAGTTCTCACGATTTTTGGATCCAAGAAAGGAATACCATCACATACAGCCAACCGATTGCAGAGGTGGGCTCTTGTTCTGATGAGCTACGATTTTACAATTGACTACGTAAACACCAAGGATTTTGGAAACGTCGATGTGTTATCTAGACTTATAGATAATCAAAAACAGCAAGACGAAGAATATGTTGTTGCTCGGGTTTTTATCGAAAATGATGTAAAAATAATTTTGCAAGATAATTTAGACCATCTACCAGTCACACTCAATATGGTACAGAATGCAACTCGGACAGACGCAACATTGATAACAATTTTCGAGTATATTAAAACTGGTTGGCCAGATTCTTCTAAGTGTCTTCATGACAATGTTAAACCATTTTATCACCGTCGTGAATCACTCAACATCGTGAACAGCTGTATAATGTCATCAGACAGAATTGTCATTCCACAACAATATCAACGAAGAATACTGAAACTACTGCATCGAGGTCATCAAGGTATCGAACGTATGAAATCAATAGCTAGATCATATGTTTACTGGCCAAAAATAGACGAAGACATTAAAAATTTTGTCAGATGTCAAAATTGTGCAGCAGTTTCTAAATCTCCGACAAAAACTACTCTCAGCTCTTGGCCAGTTCCACATGAACCATTGGAGCGACTTCATATTGACATCGCTGGACCAGTTCGTGGTAAATATTACTTAGTCATGGTTGACGCCTACTCAAAGTGGCCTGAAGTAGCACAAACAACATCTATATCATCAAATGAAATTATCAATCACCTTCACGAATATGTAAGCAGGTATGGGCAACCTAAAACTATAGTTTCAGATAATGGCACGCAATTCGTAAGTGCAGCGTTTAAACAATTCTGTGAAGAGAGAGGAATAAAACAGCTACATACGCCACCGTACCACCCACAATCAAATGGACAAGCTGAACGTTTTGTTGATACAGTGAAGAGCAGCTTAGCCAAGGCGTATGATCAATACTGCACAGATGACAAAACAAATTTACTAATTTTTCTATCACAATACCGTGCTACACCAAATCCAAACGCACCAGAAGGAAGAACACCAGCAGAATGTTTCATTGGTAGAAAACTTATTACACCGTTGGACTTACTAAAATACTCAGCTACAACAACCCAACATAAAAATGTAAATATGGAAAATCAATTTAACAAAAAACACGGTTCTTCTTCGCGCGAGTTCTTAGCAGGTGATAAAGTATTCGCTAAAGTTTTCAAAAACAACAAAATGTCATGGAAGCCTGGTCAAATAATCGAAAAAGTCGGTAAAGTCATATACAACGTTTTAATCGAAACCAATCGCCGTAAAAACCTACTTCGATCTCACACGAATCAGCTAAAACCACGATACACTGATATTGACATAACAGATGATCCAGAAGATTTTTACAGTACATCACATTGCGATTCCAGTGAGGATCCAATCGAGAAATCAATGCAGCAGATCGACATCAACAATGATCCAAAGCTACGGAGATCCACCAGACGACGAAAACGTCCAGATCGTTTTTCTCCATAAACAAGGAGGGATGTTGGCAACACCGAAAAATAAGCAGAATAACAGCTCAAAGCAGAATTAGAAAAAACGCTTTCTAACGAGTAACGGGATTGCGAAAAATAACGTTTTTCAGAATGGTGGTCAGCGTCGTGCGAAGCAGAAGTCGAATTAAAAGTTAACTTAAATAGAATCTTTATTTTAAAATGTAATATAATTATTTTACTTATAATTAATAAATTAAATAAAACACGAACATAACAATTGATATGACCAAAGCGTTTGATTTGGTTAATCATCTCTTGGATAAGATGTATAAAGCTGGTTTTAGAGGTAGTATTTATGACTGGTTTAAATCCTATCTGACAGGCAGATTTCAAAAAGTAAAAATTGGAGGTGTTTTTAGCGACGAACTAGAAATAAGCGGTGTTCTGTCTTAGGCCCACTACTTTTTCTTATTTACGCTAATTCGATTTTTAATCAAAATTTAAGTAGCTCTCTCACTGCCTTCGCGGATTATATGACGTTTACATACTTAAATAATACTTTTTTTGAATCGCAAATAAATCTGCAGAAGGATCTTCATATTTTGAGACAATGGTTTTCTAAACACGAACTAATAATAAGTGAAAAAACTAAGCTGATGTCTTTCTCAAAAAATACAGAGCACTTCGACTGCAATGATTTTTACCACTCTAATTTTTGTAGTCAACTCAGTTTAGAACCTCATTCTTGTGGCAGAGCAAGCTTCAATAGCAATGTACTATGCAGTTCAGGTTACTTCAAAATAGAATTTGTCGATGAGTTTAAATATTTAGGTATTATACTAGATAAAAAAATTAATTGGAAGGCACATGTGGCTTCTATAAAAAAGTATTTTACTTAATGTTGGCGATTCGAAAATTCTATCTTCTGAAGATACACTGCTCTAAAGAGCTAAAAAAAAAAAAAATAAATAACTGGCCATTTCAGCCCTTGAAAGGACTTTGACCTAGCTTCTTATGATCAATTGTCTAAAGAGCTACTCACAATAATACTTCATGGCCTAGTTAGTTCAAAGCTTCAAAATGGTCTAGCGTGTTGGGGAGGAATATATTTTACTACCCTTGAACCTCTTACGATAGCGCAAAAGCATATAAAAAAAAATAAATAAATAGCCATTTCAGCCCTTGAAAGGACTTTGACCTAGCTTCTTATGATCAATTGTGTTGTGCGTGTTATTAAGTTTGTACACAATTGGCCGAGAACTGGACCTACATGTTTAACGCCGACTCCGAACGGCGATGAACGAAATGTTCTTGTTCTCAAGAAGCTTTACATGGCATTTTGATTACTCTCTGGGGTTTGCCATTGTCTGCAGAGAGGTGGCGGCCGTACAGAAAAATTATTTTAATTCAAATAATTTTCTGTCGCTGCTGGGGTTCGAACCTAGGTCTCCAGGTTCTTTGACATAGCGGCCACGCACTTTAACCAACTACGCCACGGACGCCACAAGCAAGTTTAAGCAAACAAAAACATCAAATGTTGGCTTTATATTTCATGTTATTGTGTAAAATTTATATAAGTTAGAGAGTTCTAACAGGAATTTTTGTCGCATTGAGGATCAAGCAGACCAACAAGTGCTAACATCAACATTGTACGATCAGTACTTTAGGCCCACCAAAGGCTCAAAAAGTGATATAAATACCGACACCTGATCAGTATCAACCACCCTACTTACCCCCGAGAATGACGTATTCTACGTCAATAAAAAATGCCGCATAAAAGAAAAAAAATTCTATTTTTCATACACGAAATTGGACCTTATAAATGAAATAAAAAGCAGAAAAAATATTTAAGTTAATTGGACATATACTTTTCGAGTTAGAGTACAAGCCGTTTCAAAAAACGTCATTTCGAGGAAAACTAAATCAAATAGTAATGAGAGCCAGTAATCAAGTTGCCTTATAGAACTTCAACAAGGTGTATGTCTTAAACGGCTTTGATTTTTATTCTGAAATTTTTTTTAAACATTCTTAGGATGTTTTTGAAAATAATAAAAAAAAAAGTTTTAAAAAAGAAATACTGCTCAATTCAAATTGGACTGTGCAATTTTATGTCAATTTCGCATTTGCATTTTTATAGTATTACATTTCTATTTTCAAATCAAGTATTGCAGTCCCCAGGATACAGGACTTTTTTTAACTTTATTTATGTAGTGGTATTTTGCAACAACTCTAAATATCCGCTCTGAAAACGATTGAACAGTCCAGTTTCGGTGTTAATGTTTTATCTTAGGACTGCTTGCGAAAAAATTCGGAATGCTTTTAAGCGTGGTATTTTTGAAACGGCCCTTATAAAAAGATTTTACTTTACAGGTTTACTGAATGTATCAACAAACTTTATTGAAATGTTTACATTTTTAGTTCACTGTGGGGTAACATTAAAGTTTTTGACTTTACGTTTGATGCCTGTCATCAAATTCTGTACACACGCTTCATCACATATTTTGGCAGCTGCAATCCATCGTTTTGTAAAATATTTTTTATTTTTTGCGTTCCCTCCTTTCTTCTTAAGTTCCCGCTTCACTAGGGCCCAATATCGGTCTTAGCATTGGAGTGTTGGGAGGGTTAGTCTTGGGAAAGAATTCTATATCATTCTCTTGATACCATTGTATAGTCTTTACAGCATAACGGCATGTTGCCGAATCTAGCCAAACCAACACTGAACCATTATGTTTTCTGATAAGCGAAAGTAATATTTTCTCCAAAAATTATTTTCTATAAATCTCGCCGTTAATGGTGCCTTCAGTGACAAAAGATTCGGTTTTTTGGCCACATGAGCAAATCGCTTGCCTGACCATAAATTTCAACGCGAATTTTTCTAATCCCCCTTCCATATATTTTTCATTAACTCTACCTTTTTCAATTGCAACGTAAAATTCTTCCCCTGGCAGCCGTTTAAAATCGCTTTTTACATAAGTTTCATCATCTATTAAAACAGTCAAACTTTGATAGAAAACTTGTGTACAGCTTTCTTGCACGAGTTTTTACCGCAAATTGCTGCTTTTTTGTTTGTTTTGGTATTTTTGCGGCTACATGTCTTTAATCCAAGAGTTTTCTTGTACTTTCGTGCCAAATCCCTTCCTGAAATATGTGGATGTACCTTAAATGCATGATCACCTCTTTTTTTGATTTCTGGGAATTTTACACCCTTTCGACGACCAAAACCAGCTGATCTCTCTACACTCAAACGTTGTTCAAATCTATTTATGATAAGGGTATTTTCAGCTTTTTTGCAATTTCATTTTTCGATAAATTTTTATTTTGCTGGTAAGTGTACACAATAAGTTCGGGAATGGTTTTTTCTTTTGTTGACATTTTTATAAAAAAAAAGGTACAGTAGTTTCGACTATGTCGTAACACAAGACGTAGAATTATTCAATTCGCTTTTGATGGTATCTTTTTTAAAAAATATTTAGCAAAATATTTATTCCATACACCTGAGCATATGACATTTAAAAGAGTGCCGGAGAGGGTTAATATGTATGACCGACCCCCATTACTTTTGCAAAAGGAACATTTTTGCCTTGGATACCTATTCCCTCCGACCACTCCTTAGGGGGGCTCCCATACAAATTTTATGGTTTTGTCGATAAAACCGGAAACTGTCGATAAATAGGTAGCAAACTTAAGCAAACAAAAACATCAAATGTTTGCTTTATATTTTATGTAATTGTGTAAAGTTTATATAAGTTAGAGAGTTCAAACATGAATTTTTCTCCCAGTGAGGATCAAGCAGACCAACAAGTGCTAACATCAACAATGTACGATCAGTACTTTAGGCACACCGGGTTAGTTTTTTTTTTCAAAAAATCGTAGGCGTGTATAATGCTGTACGGATAATTCTATTCAACTTTGCTCAAGAAACCATTGGTCTAAAATCTATTTCGAGCCTCCGGTTTTTCAAAAGAAGGTCATAATTTGTGTTTTGCTGCAATATGTGAAAAAATTATTTCACTTGTTGGAAAAAACTTTGCTACGAACAAAATAAGTAAACTTCGTTTTACGTTTTTTAGAACTCATGTCTTATATCATTTATTATTTATTTTTTTTTGTTAAAAGTGAAATAGAGAACGCTTCAATTTAGTCGCCGTTATGGACGTAAAGTCGTCATCTTTATTGAGTTCCAATATGTAATATATGCCATCTCAATATATTAGTTCTCTTGGACCCCCACAAGATTTCAGTGGTCTCAATTTATCAAGCATTCGTGACATATTAAGATGTTACTCTTTACTTTCTGAACGCTCGAAAAAAGGAAACAAAATATTTGCCTACAAAACTTTTACTTCTGAAGTCTCAGCAAAGTTAATTGAAATTTGGAATCGTTTAAAGATTGAAATAATAAATAAAAAGAGTTTTATAGTGAAACTTAACAATTTAATTATCAGATATCAAAAAGAATCGAAAAATAAAAGTAGATCAACTATTTGGGAATCCCCTCAAGGCTTTATTTTTTTTTTAGCACAATATGTTATAAAAGTTTATGTACCTATGTACTTCAACATAAAATACTACAGTTCTGTTGTATATGACAGTCCACTCCTAGCTAAACTTATACGCTTCACACAATACCTATCATCCCATTACGTGAAGTAATCAACTCCATAATTCAGCATAATTCATATTTTGCACTACCAGAAAATGTTTTGTTTGAGATCCAACAAAACTAAGAGTTAACAATAAAAAATTTCAAATTAATTTTGATTGCGTAGATTATTTATATAAATGTAATTGACTTGGATTATGACAACATTTTGTCAGAACCACCGTTCACAAGAAGCGAGGCAGTTATGGTGATCGCAGAATGTCGAAGAAAAATACCACGTCTTGAAAGCAAACAGGACCTCATATAATAACCTTTTCGTTTATTTTCTTCCAAGAGGTACCCAGCAAACCAAACTTGACGACATTATCGAAATTCCGACTTATTCGTTACTATTTCGAACTGTCGTAAAGAATTCGTTACTATATCGTTACATCAAATTTCGAAACAGTTTCGATTTTTATACGAATTTATATCCAGTTTCGATATGTGCCGGTTTGTAAGATTTATTCTTTATCATATGATATCACTGTGCAAATAAATAAAAATAACAAAGTTGGCTAGGCAAACAACGTTCATTTTTTTAAATAAACGTGTAACAGTGTATATATAAATGAATAATGTATTAAAGTTAGCCACGCACGTTTGAAAGTTAACCACGCACGTGATTAGGTTGCATTGTAAAGGAAAATAATATTGAGGTAAAATTTGTTTCAATTTCTAAAATTAATTGTTTTCCGTGATTGCTCTCCAACGAATGTGAAATGTCGCGTCAAGGTTTTCGAAAAAGTGTAAAAAAAGAAGCTGCAAGGCTTATGGACTCCATTTTTTCCCAAATACTAACATCAACAACAACACCAACACCAACAACAACAACAACAACAACAACAACAACAACAACAACAGCAGCAACAACAACGGAAACAACAACAGTAAGTGTTTTAATGAGTGACAGCGAGGAATTTGTTCAATCAGAAATCGAGGACTGTCAACACGAGCAAACAACTGCAAATTTGGATGGAATTCGATATAAGGAAGTAAGTACTGAACAATTAAATATTGACGCTTCTCAAGGTGAAGAAAGCATTTCATTGGAACTCCTGCATGCGAGCACCACAAGAAATGATGGGTCGGCAGAGAGTTTGGAAAAGTTCTTAGCTGAATGGTCGATTAGATATAGCATTCCAACAATAGCTATGGCTGAGCTATTAAAAAAATTGAAAAATATCGATGGAAGCTTGCCAACGGATGTTCGAACTTTGAGGGGAACACCAAGAAAAACAAATATTTTTCAAATGGGAAGCGGCTCCTATATTCATAATGGGCTTAAAAACTGATTAACAGATTTTCTATCTAAGAATGTAAAAAGCCGAAAGTTATGTGAATTAAATTGCTTGGTCTTAAACTTTGGAATTGACGGGCTTCCTCTTTTTAAAAGTTCGAAACAGAATCTTTGGCCAATTATGCTAAGCGTTGCCGACTTTCCGGACGTGTTTTTAGTTGGATGCTATATAAACCTAAGTATAGAAAATAATCAAATTGAAAAAACAAAGCCAGAAAGTTCAAATATTTTTTTAGAGCACTTAATTGAAGAGTTAAATGTTCTCATTAATGTTGGGTTTGTGTTCGACCAGAAATTTTTTAATATAAAAGTTGGTTTTTTTGTTTGCGATGCTCCAGCACGTGCTTTTTTGCTGAACATCAAATCACATTCAGGCTATTTCTCTTGCACTAAGTGCATTCAAAAAGGACAAAGCTTTAAAAGACGGATAACTTTTCCGCCATGCAGTGAGCAGGCTAGAACTGATGAAACATTTAAGAACCGAACTCATCCTGGACATCACACCAAGCTAGAACCACTTCTGCTAGAATCCATTAACATTGATTGCGTTAGTCAATTTCCGTTGGACTACATGCATGCTGTGTGCTTGGGAATGACACGACAGCTTCTTAAACTTTGGACGAAAACAAAAGGTACAGTTTATTCGTTTACGAAATTGCAAATTGAGAAGATATCTGGCAAAAACATTTTACTAAGTAAACAGTTTCCTTTTGAATTCAATCGAAAGCCGAGAACTCTATACGAACTGGACAGGTGGAAAGCGACTGAATATCGCTCATTTCTTCTTTATAGCGGAGCTTTCACACTAAAAAATATAATAGATGATCAACGTTTCCAACATTTTTGCAAACTACAATTCGCAATAAGAATTCTTTCCGATCCCAAGCTGTGCCTCCAATTTAATAACAAAGCCAAAGAATACCTCCAAGAATTTGTGAACTGTGTTCCAGAACTTTACGGCCTTGAAAATTTAACGTATAATTGCCATAGCTTGATTCACTTAAATGAAGACGTTTTAAGATACGGATCTCTTAATAACTTCAGTGCATTCAAATTTGAAAATTATCTTTACAAGTTAAAAAGAAAAGTAAAGAAAAGTAATTTTGTTTTGTCACAAATATATAATCGAATTACAGAGGAGAGAAAAACAATTCGACAATCTGATGATGTTATAACTGTTCCAATTTTGAAGAGACCTTTACCAGACAACAGTTTCAATGAAGTTATCCACGAAGGAAAAAAGTATTCTTTAAAATCTCCAGACAATTACTGCCATTCTCTAAACAAAATTTATATGATCTCAAAAATGATTTGCAAAGATGATGAAATTTACATTGTTGGAAGAGAAGTAGAGGAATTGGAATGTTTCTACGATTTTGAACAAAACACTAATATTTTAAACGTATACAAAACAAGAAGCTTAAATATATCTCTCACAGAAACACTTATCTTACTCCATTTTATTCAGACAAAATATCTTCATTTTCATTTAGAATCGTACTCGGAGCTGCATATTTTTACGCCTTTACTTTGAATTCAAATGGATCAAAACGTAGATTTTGGAGTCGAAGCAGGATCTGGTAACCCGACGCGTTGCTGTCGTAGCGGAAATAATTTCTATCTCTATCTGAATCTCAAACTCAGTCTCAATCTCAATCTCAATCTCAATCTCAATCTCAATCTCAACCTCAATTTCAATCTCTATCTCTATCTCTATCTCTATCTCTATCTCTATCTCTATCTCTATCTCTATCTCTATCTCTATCTCTATTTCTATCTCTATCTCTATCTCTATCTCTATCTCTATCTCTATCTCTATCTCTATCTCTATCTCTATCTCTATCTCTATCTCTATCTCTATCTCTATCTCTATCTCTATCTCTATTTCTATTTCTATCTCTATCTCTATCTCTATCTCTATCTCTATCTCTATCTCTATCTCTATCTCTATCTCTATCTCTATCTCTATCTCTATCTCTATCTCTATCTCTATCTCTATTTCTATCTCTATCTCTATCTCTATCTCTATCTCTATCTCTATCTCTATCTCTATCTCTATCTCTATCTCTATCTCTATCTCTATCTCTATCTCTATCTCTATCTCTATCTCTATCTCTATCTCTATCTCTATCTCTATCTCTATCACTATCTCTATCTCTATCTCTATCTCTATCTCTATCTCTATCTCTATCTCTATCTCTATCTCTATCTCTATCTGTATCTCTATCTCTATCTCTATCTCTAACTGAAAAGACTCGTGGAAATTGATAACCAAATTTCGAGGCTGTGCTACTTACAATTCCAAAGTTATTCGATATCGCAAGTTTGGCTTGTATGGGCGGAGCCACACCTCCTTGTTCAATGACGTCTCAGTTTTCTAGTAGAAGAATATCACCCAATATTAATTCCACACTGAATTTCGTTGTTAAACGACATTTAGTTCCAAAGCTATCTGATATCAAAAATTTAAAGTGTATGGGCGGAGCCACACCCCTTTTTTCAAAACCCATCCCAGTTTTATAGTAGATATATCACCAAGTGGCAACTCCATACTGAATTTCATTATTATACGGCATTTAGTTCCAAAGCTATTCGATATCATAAATTTTAATTGTATGGGCGGTGCCACACCCCTTTGGCCTATACTGGCTCAATTTTGCAAGTCGAAAGACACGACTAAATAGAACGTTCTAACCGAGTTTCATTAATGTGTGACTTATAGCTTGAAAGTTATACTGAAAATTTGGCTGAAAAATTGCCACGCCCCACATTCAACGCCCATAAAATTTTACGTGTGGAACGGCTCTTGTAAATTGAGATAGAACACCGAATTCCGATACTATGCGACCTATAACTTCAGAGCTATTCGCTACCGTAGATTTGGGTTGTATGGGAGGTGCCACGCCCCCTTATTTTAGGGGGATGAAAAATAGATGTTGTTCGATTCTCACCCCTGACTAATATCCTCGCTAAGGATCACGAAAATCGGTCGAGCCGTTTCGGAGGAGTTCGATCACGCACCCCGTGACAGAAGAATTTTATATATTAGATTTACATAAATAAAGCTTTTTCCATTAAGGACTTGACAACTTTTTTTTTAAATAAAACGCAAACCATTAGAAATATTTTAAAAACTTTATTATCGGCTTAAAGTACAATAAAAATATTTATGAATGAAACTCGACTTCGTTCATATGGCCACCGCGGGCACGTATGCAGCGGTCGATTCGTTGGACCCAATTTTCGATGACTCGGCCACAAATTTCGGCTGAAACGGCCGCTATTTCGCTTTCAATGTTGGATCTGAGCTCTTCCATCGTCGTCGGCTTGTTGGTTTAGACCAACGATTTGACGTAGCCCCAAAGAAAATAGTCTAGAGGCGTTAAATTTAATTCAAAGTTGTCAAGTCCCTATTGGAAAACCCTGTATATTAAAGTTCTATAGTTAACAACATTTTTTTTCTTCATTCCTATTTAAAATTAGATTTGTCTACTCATAAAGTGATCACCAATGAACATAACACCAAAACAAACGATGATTCCAAAAATATTACCAATCCTACAAAAAATAAATCAAAAGGTACCCTAAAAGGTACGGTTTAATACACGGTACGCTTGTAAAAAACATCATTTATATCATTTTCTTTTTTATTTGTAGAAATTCGTAATAGACTTGAAACTGTTATACAACAAATTGAAAAAGCTTTGGAAGAAAATCGAAAAATTATCAATCATTTTTCAGAAGAATTTGTGGCATTAAGACGACAAGTCGAACAATTAATAAACACATCAAAAGGTCTCAATCTTAAAAATGCTTTGCTGCCAGAATTTCCCATTTCATCAATTGATGTCATATTAAAATTTGAAGCTGACTTAAAATTGAATAAAGATATGCAGAAAGAATTGGTATGACTTCTATTAGCTTACTGAATGTATATATATTTAAGCTTGTTCTTCTAAATTTTCAGATTGATAAATTTTGCCGCCAAAACAATGATGACATCACAAAATTCATCACATGTAATTTGAAATGGATTTTTGGTGATGATAAATTGGCATCAAAATTCTCATGGACTAATTTCAGTTCGAACATATCTATCAAAGAATTCCGAATTATTCAAGCTTTAAAAGGTATGATATATTTTGAAGTAAATATTATTTTATTATAACCAAAACTATTATTGACTTTTCAGATGCCTGCGTACTTTCTATTGAGCATGCAAAAATATCTAAAATCGATGCAACCATTAAAAAATATTTCAACAGTGCAAAAGACCGCTTTAAAAAATTGGAAAAAAAGGCAGAATCGAAAAGAAATGACAAACTCTGAAATATTCAACTAATATTCGACATTAATTTCAATATTCCTTTTATTAACATTTTATTTTATAACAATGTCTCATTTTATCGCTTGAAATTGTTCAATAATAGGAAATTCAAATGAAATAAAATTTTTAATTTTCGTATCTGTAAATAACCCGTTCTTAAGTTATATTCATTCCTTCATTTCGATTTCATAAATACATTTCGTTACGATTTCGTAACTACATTTCGTTACGATTTCATAACTTCATTTCGTTCCGATTTCGTTACTACATTTAGTTCCGAATTCGTAACGAAATATAGTTACAAAATAGTTACGACACTTCGTTACGAACTCGTGTCAACCCCTTCATACGATTTTCTTTACTATTTCGCAACGAAATCGGATTCCGAAATCTGAAAGATACCGAAATATTCGAAACGAATTCGTCACGATTTCGGAACTTTTGGTTTGCTGGGTATCCATTCATATTTACACTGATAAACTACGAACTCACTCGTAGCGGCGCAAAAGTGGCAAGTCAAGAAACTACGAGATAACTCGTATTGGGCGTCCTGAGGAAGAGCGCTAATACGAGTTATGTCGTGTTGAGCAGTCAATGCGTTAAAAATAAAAACCATAGTGCAAACTTTTGACAATTTTTTTATTTGGTGAAAACGTATGCTCAGAAAGTCTATAATTTCTTATTGAGTAGTTTTATAATAATGGGTGTTTTTTTTAGGGGTTTGTTTTTCGAATAGAGATAAAACTGGCATTTTGTGGTCAAATCTGGCAACTCTAATGTCACTTATGTTCAGTTTGGTTTGCCATTTCATCATGAACAGGTTGACAAAAGAACAACGCTTGCAAATGTGCCGAAAATGAGATTGATCTCGATGCTGATTTTCATCGCAAAATTTTGTTCAGTGATTAGGCTCATTTTTGGTTGAATGGCTACGTCAACAAGCAAAATTGCCGCATTTGGAGTGAAGAGAATCCACATGAGATCCTTGAGACGCCATTACATCCACAAAAACTGACTGTTTGGTGTGCTCTATGGGCTGGTGGAGTCATTGGGCCATACTTCTTCCGAAATAATGCTGGAGAGTCAGTTACCGTTAATGGAAACCGGTATAGAGCCATGATAACCGACTATTTTGTTCCCGAATTGGATGACATGAATGTGGATGAGTTGTGGTTCCAACAAGACGACGCTACATGCCACACAGCGCACGTCACGCAATCGATTTATTGAAGGAAACATTCGATGAGCGCATAATTTCGCGGAATGGACCTGTCAATTGGCCACCAAGATCGTGTGATTTGACACCATTGGATTATTTTCTTTGGGGATATGTGAAGTCGCTCGTCTACGCCAACAAACCAGAAACGTTAGGCGACTTGGACGCCAACATTCGTGGCGTTATTGCCGACATACGGCCCCATATGCTCGAAAAAGTGGTTGAAAATTGGACCTGTAGAATTGGCTTTATTCGAGCCAGCCGCGGCGGCCACATGCCCGAAATCATATTTAAACATTAATGGCATAAAATTATCCTTCCAATAAAGCCAAATTGATGGACATTAAAACGATTTTCTTATGTTTTATTTCAATTCGAAAAACAAACCCCTAAAAAAAACACCCTATATAACCCATTTCTAATTTTGATCAAATATAAAAATATTTCGAAATTTTTGTTAAATAAGGAAATTTGATGAAGATTTCATTCCGAAAAACCCAACATTTTTACCCTAGTACAGGTTTTATGGCTATGTCTGCCAATTTTTTTACATAGTGCAGCAAAACAACAATTCAAGACTTCTCTCGAAAAACCGTAGGCTCGAAATGCATTTCAGGCTAAGGGTTTCTTAGGCAAAGTTACTCAGAATTTTCCGTAGAACATTTTCAGCGCCTACGATTTTTTATTTTTTTTTTATCCATATAAATTGACCCGCCCCAATCAACATTGTACGATCAGTACTTTAGGCACACCAAAGGCTCAAATTGTGACCTAAATACCGACACCTGATCACTATCAACCACCCTACTTACCTCCGAGAATGACGTATTCTACGTCAAAAACTTTTTCTAATGAACAACCCAGCTAGACAGCTGTAACGTAGTTACGCACACAATGAAACAAAATTTTGTGTTCACTAACACACTCTTACATTTTGATGCCATGTTAAACAAAGAAAGTTGTATGTGTTTACATAGCTTGCTCTTTACCGCAGCAAACAAGCTGAGGGTGTGAAAAAGTAGCGAAGAAAAGCTTTAAGCGTTTTTAACCTTAAAATAAATAAATTTAACTATGGTGGCCGTGGCGCAGAGGTAGAATGCGGGTCCCCTATGCCAGAAGACCACGGTTCAATTACCGTCTGACACTTAAGAGTTTTTCAGTTGAATTAAATAGTAAATCAATTAATAATATATAAGTAAAAAATAATGATGTTTTAAAATAAACAAATAAAAACAATCTTCTTTCTAAAGAAAAGCAGAGTAGTTTCCTTGCTAATCTAAAAAAATTATTGCTATATTTGAAATGAATTTTTTTATTTTCTTTAAATATTTTGCTTTAATTTATACTTTATAAATACAAATATTTATAATTTACCCATAATAAAAATAGAAAAAAAAAACATTTCTAAACAAAATTGTAAGAAAAAAAAATTTGGTTTTATTTATGGAGGATATGAACCCGCGCATGTTCGCGTTAAAAGCCAGAACTCTAACCAGTATACTATGATCGAAGAGCTCTGCGGGACGCTAACTGCGGACCATATTAAACAGCTGAATTTGTTTTTTAATTCTTTATGGAATTTGTAATTAGTGTTAGCAGAGCATCCATAACTTTTTTTAATAGATAAAACATATGTGGCATATAGAGATGCCAGATCACACGGATAGACAAAAAGGCTTTAGATTTTGCACGACGCTAGAACAAATATAACGTAATTTGTATGGAGCATTTTATATGAATATAACGTCAAAGGCGTTAGGTGTATGCCTTATTTATGGCATATCTAATAGTTAGGTGTCTAGCTGGGAAGCACGTTGTCAAGCGGAAGACTTGAAGTCAACTTTTTTTGACGTTCTCTTTTAGACTTGACGGAACCTTTTACATTAGTCAAGAATTCAATTTTGGTGCAAAAGAGATGCATAACTTGTATTCTTTATTGCTTTAATATGTTTGCTCTGCTCATACACATACACTATGTTCGCAGCCTTACAATTTTCCGATACAGAACACCAAACGCACGCAAGCAAACTCTTACCCTCTTACTCTTTGACCCCTTTTACATTGATCAAGACTTGAAATCAACTTTTTTTGACGTTCTCTTTTATACTTGAATTGAATTCTGGTACAAAAGAGATGCATAACTTGCATTTGCTCTGTTCATACACATGCACCATGTTCGCAGCCTTACAATTTTCAACTACAGAACACCATGCGCACTCAAGCAAACGAAAAATAATGTGAAGCGCTTTGTCAAAACAGCGAAAAACACAAAAGGAATACAAAAATTGCCAAAAAATTGACGGTACAGCGCAAGTGTTCCGATGTACGGCGAATTGCCTACGAGCTCACAGACTTGAATTCAAGTCTTTACCAATGTAAAAGGGGTCTTTCTTTCGCTCTAACCCCTTTCGCTTCCGATGTGCGGCGAATTACCTACAAACTCACAGAATTGAGATAAGTCTTGACAAATGTAAAAGGGGTCTTAGATCAATAAACCAAAGAATGTCAAACTAAAGAGAAACAGATAAACCAACACAAACAACAGTGCTGCCACCTTTTAAACACTTCCGGATTAAATATTCAGTCCTTAATTGTTTATATTAAGTGACTAGTAAAACACTTATGTTCGAACCCGATATCATCTTTCCACCTTTTCAACTCATCCGACAAATAACGCGCTCAAAAGCTAAGACCAGTATTTATAATAAAACATTGCGGCGAAGCTCTCTAAGCTCTCCTGCAGTAGCTAATGTAAATCGCAGTACACCTACTAACAACCGTGCTAATATACATACGAAACTCCCGCAAGTACAAAAAAAAAGTGAAGGCGCAAGAAGTTAGTCAAAATGCTAATATGATAAAAGAGCGAAATGACTCCACTGCCCTGCGAACTTCGTATGCATCTGTTGTCTGTGAGTCATCTAACAACATTATTAATAGCACAAAAAGTGTTGAATCTAATTCATTGCTTGAAACGCTGAGCTCTGATTTTGTTGCTGTTGCTGCTGATATTTCTGTTGTTGCTGATGTTCCTGTTGCTACTGATCTTCCTGCTGTTGCTGCTGAATCTGATGCTGCTGTCGTTGTTGAAGTCGCTGATGACTCCGTTCTTTGTCCTTTTGTGGTGACATCTAATGACTCTACTATTGCTAATGTTAATAGCGCTTTGAGTCATGTCATTGTTGGACAGAACGTTAATTCTGAATTGGCAGTGGTGGATCGGAAAAAATGGATCCATCTGTCGTCTTTCTTGCCAACAGTCTCTGAAGAAGACATTATTGAATATGTAATTAAACATACGAAAATAGCAAGACATCATCTCTCCTGTTCGCAATTGGTGAAAAAAGACATTCCCATCAACTCTCTTCGTAGTGTCAATTTCAAACTTGGAATTTCATCATCACTTTTTAATAAAGTAACTAGTCCAATGTTGTGGCCGGTAGATGTGATGATCAAAGAGTTTGTGTTTTTTCCCAAAAATCAAATTCAAACGAATCTTCAATAACGGTCCCTAATGTCAGTTCTAATAGTAATATTTCTACTAGTAATGGTATTAAAATCTTCTATCAGAATGTGTCTGGTCTAAGGACTAAGTCTAACGCTATTTTTCCTGCCACAGCACAATGCTTGTATGATATATATGTGCTAACTGAGACCTGGTTAAATGGGAATTTTTATAACGAAGAATTTTTTGATGCAAATTTATATTTTGTTTATCGAAAAGATCGTGACTCCAATAGTACTGGACATTTTCGAGGTGGTGGCGTACTAATGCAGTGAATCGATCATTGATATCATCAAATATTTCATTGCCAAATGCTGATCCATTGCTTGATCAGCTCTGTGTTTCCATAAATGGTTTATCTGAAGTCCTTATAATCTGTGTGTCATATATTCCGCCAAATAGCTCACTGGATCTTTATAAATCGCACACTGATAATATCTCAAATTTGGCAGCTGATTACGTTGATGATAACAGACAATTTTTAGTGCTCGGTAATTTTAATCTTCCTAATGTATTTTGGTTGAAGCAACAATCTGACTCTTATGTCTCTCCTTCAAATTTATCTAGTAACGCTGAGTTGTATCTTATTGATAATTTTCTAGCTCTTGGATTAAATCAAATAAATTCCTGTTTTAACTTATTAAAAAGATTGTTAGATTTAGTTTTTATTACTAGCAATATAAATTTTAAATTATTTGAATCTGTATTTCCAATTTCAGTTTCGAGTGCTCATCATGTTCCTCTGGAGATCCAAATTTCTTTTTATAAATATCGTGAGTTAATTAATAATAATGATAACTCTAATTACAATTTCAATTTTTGCAATTTTGAACATATAAACTCTGAATTCTGGGGTATTAATTGGGCTAGCGAGTTTAATAACCTTGATACTTCCACTTGTTTTTATAAATTCAAGTCGCTAATCTCCGTTGTATGTAATGATCATATTCCAAGAATTAAAAAATTCGTATACAAGTTGCCCTGGTATACCCGAGGGCTTAAAAAGTTAAAGAATTTGCGTTCAAAATTTTATAAAAAGTTTTTGCGAACTCAAAATCAATTTTATTTTCTCAGTTATAGGCACTATATGAGGGAACTCAATTTTCTTGATAAGTATCTATATAGACAATATATTCTAAAATTTGAACATAATATCAAATCAAATCCAAAGTCATTTTGGCGATTCGTTAAATCTAAAAAAGGATCTTCAAGCATTCCTATGTCTATGTTTTTAAATAATACGTGCTCTAATGATGCAGCTTCCACTGCTAATCTCTTTGCTGACTTTTTTGTATCTAACTTTGAACCAGCTAGAATTCCTGATCTCGTGGATACAAATAACTTGGTACCTGAAATTAACTTTGGATCCCTATCTTTCACAGAGGATGATGTTTGTAATGGGATTCGTAAGCTCAAATCTTCACTTAAAACCGATGTCGATGGTGTCTGTGTTCATTTTTTCTAAATAAATGTGCAAATAGTTTAGCACACCCTCTAATGCTACTTTTTAATAATTCACTGCGTTCTGGTGAGTTCATTGATTGTTGGAAAATATCTTTTGTAACTCCTGTCCACAAATCTGGCTCGAAAAACAATGTTTCGAATTACAGGCCCATTTCAAAGCTCTCTACGATATCAAAACTATTTGAATCTATTGTCAAAGATAAAATGTTCTTTGCGGTGAAAAAAATTATTTCTCCTTTTCAGCATGGTTTTATGCCCGGCCGCTCAACACTTTCCAACTTGGTTATTTTTACTGAGTACTGTTTATCAGCATTTCAGGATGGATGTCAGGTTGATGTAATCTACACTGACTTTTCTAAAGCGTTTGACAAAGTTTCCCATTCTCTCTTAGTTAAAAAACTAGAGAAGATTGGATTTCATTCTTGCTTTCTTAGTTGGTTGAATTCTTACTTATTGAATAGACAGTATGTTGTAGCTTTTGATAATGTAAAATCTTACCCATATGTGGCTACTTCTGGTGTTCCGCAAGGAAGCATCTTAGGGCCCCTATTATTTATTATTTTTATTAATGATATAACTTCTCTTTTTTCATGCAGCAATTGTCTTTTGTATGCTGATGATCTTAAGGTTTTCCGTAGAGTAAGAAACTGCGCTGCTTCCCAGTTTTTTCAAAGAGAAATCCAAAAACTTTATAGTTGGTGCTGTAACAATGATCTGTGTTTAAATCTAGATAAATGCGTTTCAATGGCCTATTCTAGGTCTGCCAATCTCAGTCATTCGTCGTATTATATCGCTGATTCTAAATTATTATCTGTGAGTCAGTTTAAAGACCTTGGTGTTGTCTTTGACGTTAAACTTACTTTTGTTCCGCATTTAGATTATATCATTCCAAAGGCGTATGCTATACTGGCTTTTATACGTCGTAATGGCTCTTGTTTTATGGACCTCTTCACCTTGAAAGTGCTCTTTACAAGCCTAGTCCGTTCTAGACTTGAATATGCATCCGTTGTCTGGAATCCGTTCTACGGGTCCCACAAGTTGAGACTTGAACGTATCCAAAAATCATTTACTAGATTCGCTTTACGTTCCCTTAACTTTGAAGGTTCTAGTCCATCGTATAGTGCCCGCTGTCTATTAATTGGTCTTAAGTCTCTAGAGGTGAGGAGAAATATTTTATCTCTGCTTTTCGTACATGATATCATCTCGGGCGTTGTTGATAGTCCAGAACTCTTAGTAATGATTAATTTCCATGTACCTCGTAGAACGCTTAGAAATTTTGATCTCTTTTATTTGGACATGTGTCGCACTAATTATGTTGCAAATGCACCTATTGCTAGAACTTTGCATATTTACAATAGCATTAATTCTAATTACAATCTAGATTTTTCTATTTCTAAAAATCAAATGAAAATTCTCTTAAATACTATTTTGTAATTATATAGCTCATACTTTTTATTCTAGTCTGTAAGAAATTATGTTCATAGACTATAGAAACTAAATAAATAAATAAAAAAAATAAATAAAAAAAAATATTTTATGACAATAAGACCAGAGCAAGTGGAATTTTAATTTGACCAAGCCAAAGAGAGCTATAGTTTATATTTAGTATAACTAAATACTATCAATCTGTTACGAGCATACATAATTTAGCAGTAGTTTTGAAGCAACTTTACATTAGAGCCCCGGCGTAAATAAATTATTATTATTTTTAGCATGTATATGTGAAAGTTTGAGAAATTTATCTATTTTCGTTTATGAAAATATCCATATTTTTTATACGGAATAGTTCTAAAAATAGTATATACACATTAAAAGGGTAAAATATTATCGTTAAATGCAATATTTACTGCAAAATTCTATCCTATAAATTCAAGGGATTGAAATTGGATCAGTGAAAAATTCCAATGATCATACAAGTGTCCTCAAACAGTTTAATTAAACTGGTGCCAATAAAGAGTTTTCTTTGATTCTTTAATAAAATGAAAGTGTTTTATGAAAAAATTAATGAAAAAATTTAAAATGCGCCGAGAAGACTTTTTAAAATTGACGCCGGTTTTTTCATACACATATTTAAAATTGTTGACATCATAAAGAATTTTTTGAATAAATTTTGTCTGAACAACTTCGTTAAATGAAAAATTGAAAATGCGCCGAGAAGACTTTTTAAAATTGACGCCGGTTTTTTCATACACATTTTTAAAATTGTTGACATCATAAAGAATTTTTTGAATAAATTTTGTCTGAACAACTTCGTTAAAAAATAAATTATTTTTTTATAAAATGAGACTATGTATGCTGTATTACTTATTTAGCCGGTTTGATATTCAATATAAATAGTAGGTATAATAAAAGGTAATATTAGCATCCACGAACTTGAAAATTAGCACAAAATGATTTGTGATTTCTTTTTTAATTTTTTCATATCAAAAAATGGTTATGTTGTTACCAACTCAGCGAACTATTAAACTTTAAAATCCATGCATTACTTTTGAAGATATGGCATTTTACATATAATGAACACTTGACGGTTCACACACACTAAAAAATTTTAATAGAATTTTTACACTGATCGGTGTTCCAGGGAGTCCTAAAAACACCGTGTCAAAGTGCTATAACTTTATATCCGAAAGGGAATATTTTTTCACACCGATCGGTGTAAAAAAGTAAATATCAGATAGGATGTTTATTTTGTAGCCCTCTTAGGTGTTTATATTGAAAGAGCAAAATGATTATTATCTTAACACCGAACGGTGTAATTTCGGGGTAGTAATAGCTTTTTACAATAAAAAACACAAAAAAGTTTTAATTAAATGAGTTTTTTATTCATTTTTTCTCAGAGAGAAATATTTTCGAGTATATAAATATTATACTCGCATAAATTAAAAGCAATAATTAACATATTTTTAAATTTGTACATTTGTGTCACATATGTATTAAATGAATTATTTTGAATGTATTAAATGAAAAGAGGCAAGACTGGAACAGGTTTTTCACAAAAACTGCACAAATTATTTAGTTAGCTAACGCACTAAAGTTTAATTTTTAGTTTAAATATTTATTCTTTAATTAAATGTTCACTTTTAGTCATAGAAACTTCAACTTTTAATTTGTTTTGTCAATGATAATGTGATTTCAATGTTGCTCTTCTTCTTTGCCTTTCTTATTTCACACCGAACGGATAAGTTCAGCATTTCAAACCGGATAAGCGGTGTAAATTAACACCGTTCGGCGTAAAAGATCTAAATATACGCTAACCGGTGCACGGTGGGAGGACTTCATACAAGTTTTGGCCATAAATAGTAAAAATAAACCTAGAGCTTTGAAATTTGGTATGAATGCTTTGTACAGTTAAAAATTAAATATATATAAGTTTGGATCAAATCCGCCCACAGACACGCCCACCTTCCATACTTTTTTTTTGCAGAAAATAGTAAAAATAAACGTAGAGCTTTCAAATTTGGTACGAATGCTTTGCATACTTAAATATAAAATATATATAAGTTTGGATCAAATCCGCCCGGAGATACGTCCACCTTCCATACGAATTTTATTGCTGAAAATAGTAAAAATAAACGTAGAGCTTTCAAATTTGGTATGAATACTTTGCATACTTAAATATGAAATATGTATATATAAGTTTGGATCAAATCCACCCGAAGACACGCCCACTTTCTTTTTTTAACAAAAGTTGTAACCTTGAAGTTAGTCTTTACAAAATATGCTCGTAAAATGTATTAAAAAAAAGTTTTATTTCCGAATTTGAGAAAAATTTTCAGACAGACATCCCCACCTTTTATCCTTATCTTCTTTCTTTCCATATAACACTTATTATTATTTTGATGTTTTGTTTTCTTGTTTGTTTATGATGTTTTGAGCACTTGTTTTTAAGTAACGGTACGCGTTAATCATACAGTAGGGTAAAAAAGTGTAGGGCACTTAGTATGTGTATTTAACAACTTTCATTAATTACGGTTTATTGTTGTTTAATTGTTGTACTACAATTAACAAATGCAAAAAAAGTAGCATATTTGCTCAATAGAAAATGGGAATGCCAAAAGGACACCTGTCAAATTGCGCACAGTCTAAATCAACGTATAACGTCATCTATCGGGTTGTGAGATTGACCCCAACACAGCGCCATCTATTATTTATCTCGTTACTTCTCCACAAAAAAATGCACGCAAAACGTTTTTATCACAATGAATTTAACAACCATCAGTAATCTTCTATGCCTCACATTGTTCACACATTGTTACATTGCTTAAAATCATCAGATCATGCGATAAAATTCAAAATTTCGTCGAAAAAATTCACATTTTTATGGGTTTTTCCGGAATTTTCCGAGTTTTCTACTAAGAATTTCCTATTTTTCCATTCGAAAAGCCATTCCGAAACAATTGCACACAAAATTCCATACAAATAAATCAATTTTCGACTTTTCCAATTTCCCGACTTTTCTGGACGGTTTTCCAAAAAATTTCTATCGTAAAATCCTTTTCCTGGTAATTATGAACTGCAAAAAATTGATCCAAATCGGCCTACTATTTGTTACTTTTAATGTAATTTTCATTTTGAAGATACGCTGAATATAATAAAATAAAATATTTTTTAATTTATATTCAATGAGAAAAAATCACATTAAACCCATTTGGAGCAAGAACCATATTTTTCTATAAATACATATATTTCAAGATACTATTTTGAAAAAACTTGATATATGTTTTATGTTTTTTTTTATTGCTAGTTTTCAAACTTTTTAAAAAAATCACAAAAAATAAATTTATTTTCAAAACAAAAAACCTACATTTTATGAAACAATAAATATCATATTTTTATTATTTTTCATTTCAATTCTATTCTTATAAAAGCACAAAAATAATGGAACACTTACAACTGCAGGTAGTAAAAACAAGTGATTTTCTCAAATTTTTGTCATTAGAAATTTGAAATTTCGAGACATTTTCTGACCAAACCTTAATACCCAAATCGCAAAGCCGCGTTAGGTCGGTCGCGCTTTGACAGCTAAAAAAGAAACATCGAGTTGTTATGAAGCAATCCATAATTCGACCTCAAGCTTTGATCGTACTTTGTATCGTAAATATCGTCGAATCTCGTAAGAAGGGGTAAAGTACGATCAAAGTGCGAGCTGCTGAAAAAAGTTGAGAAGTGTTCAACTTGGTCGCGCGTTTGACATTTGCCGATAGCGCAGGGTTGTATTTTCATTGAGTTAGCTAAATATATGAGCATTGTTGAGTTCCAGTAGTAAAGACATGTTTGCATGCGATTTGTTGTTTCATCAAAATATTTTGTATTGAATGCAATTTAATTTTGACTTTTTTACAAGATAAATCATTCATAACATCAGTGGCTGCTTATGTTACGGTTGTTGCTTTGTTTGAAGCGAATATTTTTCAGTACCTGCTCGTGTTGTTGATGCTGTTGTTGTTGTTTATATGTATGTGAATTTGTACGTATTTTGTTGATGCTGCTGTTGTTTATATGTATGTAAATTTGTATGTACATATATAAATAGATATCAGTTGCTTTAGTTTTTTATTGTTTTTGTTAATCTTCAACAATGTAATACAACATATAACACAGATATTTATTTATTATATAAATAATATAACTTCTACGCCGGTTAGATATGCAGAAACATTTATTTATTAAACATAATAAATTGTAATTATTTATTTATTATATAAATAATAAAGCATATAATTTATTTATTAATAGCGACGGCTATTAAAATAAGAATAGCTAAAATTAATAAAGAAATACAGCCATCATATACTTCTACCACATACATTGTGATTTGGGGATTTCAGACTTTGTGGGATTTTTTTGGTTTAACTTCGTACAGTGGTATCATCTAAGTGACAAACGCACGACATGCTAACGCGACATTATGATTTCAAAATTATAAGGTCGGGCGTTTTGACTGTTCATCCCGTAAAGTTGACCAAAGTACGATCAAAGTACGGTCAAAGCGCGACCGACCTAACGCGACTTTGCGATTTAGCCTTAACAGATTTCTGAGTGATTTTTTGGGTGTTTCTTATCTGAAGTATGAACTGTCGATTAGTAAAAAATATTTTCTATTTATGGCTACGAATCTCCCACTGTGCGGTGTGAATTTATGTTGGAAATTTTTTAGTGTGCACTTTTACGAAACAACCAAAACGTAAGTACAAAGATCAAATTAGAGAATAAATATAAATGAAATGCAGATAAAGTAGGCCATGATGGCATTAGAACGGTAACTGTTAATGTTAATCGCAGGAATTTTTATAAAAAATTGTCATGTTTTGGTATATGTATGTTGTGAATAAAAAAGGTACAAAATTTTTATATAAATTATTATAAAAAGTCGCTCGATTTTTTATAGCAATTTTTTATGTTTTGATATTGTAGCTTGAAGTGCAAATTTTATTGAAAGAGACTGCATTTATTTGTTGATTTTTTTCATTTATTGCAGTTTCTACATTGCCTTCTTTATTCGCATTATGTTTATATTAATTTTTTTAATTTGATCTTTATACTTACATTTTGATTATTTCGTAAGGCTTAACCGTCAAGTGCGCATACGTAAAATGCTATATCTTCAAAAGTAACGCATAGATTTTTATAGCTAATAGCTTGTTGAATAGGTAACAGCATAACCTTTCTCTTCATATCCATAATGGTATGCTTTGTAGGAAATTAAAAAAGAGCTCATTTTCCCAAATTTCGAGCCCCAACTTCAAAACCACTTGAGCGGCATGTCATTTTTCCGAAATTAGACTTAAAAGGTTTTAATACATATATTCCACAAAAAATTTTATATTTTGAGTTTTCGTTCTTCTTGAATTATGCCAAGCTTTAAATTAAGATCGGGCAAGAGGTAATTTTTTAGCTAGCTTTAAGGAAACCGTCTGCTGCATGTTTTAAATCCTTTGATGACATTCAGAACATTAACGTAGAAACTGATTATCGGAAATCAAATAATTTATTTGATTTATTTCCAAATTTTAATATAAAGAACACTGAATACTATCAAATATATTGAATATATTAACAAGTTTTGTATAATTATTGCAATTTGAGGTACTTTTTCAAGTTAAGTACTTATTAAGTTAACCTTTGTAACACAAATTTTTAAGGAAGAACTTAACAAGCAAAAATAAATAATGGCATATATGATATCGATAGTTCTAACTTAGGGGTGTTTAAATTACGTCGATTATTTCATGTTACCCAGACATTTGACGTATGCTGCCAAAAAATAATAGCGTTTTCGTTTCTCGCGATAATGGGTGGTGTGAAAAAAAAGTGAGTGCGATTTTTCACTCATGATTTTTGAAAGAACACTCAATTTGGAGTGAATAAAATCTACTTTCGTTACGAAAATACCCCACTCCTATATTTTGACATTTGAAAATGCTCTCATCTTTGGTGTGAATAAAGTTGAAATTAGAAAGCTCTGTTTGAGTGAGTACTCAAAAAATGTTGAGAGTGGTGACTTCTTGCCTCCACGTGCTTTGTGTGAAGAAATTTATATTTGTTTACAAATATGGAGTCAGAAATGTTTGATGAAAGTGCGGACGAGGAATATCTCGAAAAAAGTGGTGGAACTAATGGACTATAAAAATAATCCGGTGGTAATCACAATACCTCAATATCTCATTACTATTGAGTGAGTGCAAGCAATTTGAGGGAATTTTTATTCACACCGAATTGAGTGTTCACTCTGGACGAAACACTCTCCTCAAGATAATCCTCACAGAGTGTTTACTCAGTTTTTATTCACACCACCCAATGTTGCATTTATTCTGCACTGCGGCAGGGCTGTCAAATTTTCGTGTTCTTTTCTCAGTATAATCATAGGGTTGCGTGTTCTTTTCTCAAAATGTTGCACTCTGATCCGGTAAAAGTGTGCCATTTTCTACCCTAGTAAAATCACAAGACTGATAGAAAAATAGATTGCGCAGATCATCTACGTCACGATAGACTTACGATATGAGCTTACGATATGGCTTTCTGTCAAGTCTTGTTCAAAATATGAACATATATGAAACAATAGCAAAAGATTCAAGAAACATCCTTGGTCTAGCGTGACGTCATGATCGTAAAAAATCCTTTGTTCGTAGCTAGAAATGTCAAAATGAAAAGTAAACAACATAACGGAGCTGCGCAATGCGTAATCTATTTTTCTATTAGTCTTGGTAAAATCGGAACTGCGGAATGCAACATTGGCTACGTTCAGCAATCACTACTGTTGTGCAACTGTTGAGTGTTTGTTTGCTGAACGCATAAGTATCAATTTCTGATAAGCTCAACATGTTGTGAGAACTGTCAGTGTTTAGTATAATTTTATTTTTTCTGATACATCAGTAGCTCGTTTCTGTAACCAAATCGGTAAGTTACCGATTTGTGTGACGTCACATCGACTCGATTGAAAGTTACCGATTTCGTGATAACTGCTGTTTCTGTACTGTAGTGTACTTATTGCACACACTTTAATTTACACACTAACCTACCACAATGTAGTTTAGTCATTAATAAACATTGTATACATTTGTATACGTTTGTAAAATACCCAATGACCCACTGCAGCGTTTAGTCACGCTCAGCCAGAAACTTTAGACTTTTGTAAACAAAGTCATGAGCAAGCGAAGCATTGACACATTGTAAATGCTCGCAAACTCAAGGTCAAAGCAGAAGCTTGTAACAAAGGAATTATGCTGCGTTTGCATAATTCTTTCATTATTCCAATAGGAATGGGGATTCATGTATTGGTGAGAACTTAGAATTAAGATATTGACATGTTACAATTAGAATGTAAGAAATATTTGTAAGAGAGTTTCTGGAAAGAGAATTCCAGAAATATGTATTGGAATGTGATCGATTTGCCAATAAAAGGCAGAGTCGATCCCAAAATAAAGGCATTCGATAATTCTGATTCTTGAAGAGACAAACAGAAAAACTTAAAAATCTTTCTTTTTTTTCTTAAAAAGTAGCTTGGTTAGCTGCAAAATAAACTAAACCAAAACCAATGTAAGAGCGGCTTTTTAGCCAACACTACAGAGCTTAGTAAGCTTTTAAAACTATACTAATTATTTTTTTTTCTCCAAACAAATAACATTACATGGCGATCCTGCGGACGACCCCACAAAAAAAAATAAATATAGATGAATACTGACAGTCAAGAAAATATAAACAAAATATTCAAAAAGTGGGAGGATCTGGTAAAGGAACAACAGCAAGAGGAGTACGTACCAGAGCCAACAGCAGTAAATGCAGCTCAATACAAGCCAACTCCTAAGGATGCTGGTCCGAAACCTATAAATATCGAAGAATACCGGAGAAGACACCAGAACACAATAGGTAAAATTTCAGAAGAACCAAAACCAGCAAAAAGGAAGCGAGCTGGACGACGAGTGCGAAGTAGACAGAAGATAGCCGAGCTACATCGCATAGCAAACATCACATACGATAAAGAAAAGAAACAATATTTTAAAAATCAAATAAAATTAGAGAAATTAAAAGAACGACAATTTAGGCAAGAAAAATATTAATGATAAAAATTTCATAAGTTAAATTTATAATGGGAAATACGGAAAGCAAGAAATCCGAAAATTCAAATTTATTAAATAATGTTACTAGCAGCAGCATCGTGGTGACCGACCACAATCTTTTATATGTAGTAGTAATAATTTTAACAATATTAATGATTTTTAAAATAAATAGCTATTATAAGAAATATGTACAGAAGCAGTTGCATAAAAATGTATCAACTCAAGTTTAAAAACAGTATAAATGTATAAATAAAAATTACGAATATTAAGAATAAAATCATAAATGTAAATAAGCCATTTTTAAATTTTATGAACACAATGAATTTTCAAAAAAGAAAGCAAGAACAAATAAAAAAAAAAAATCCACTAGATTCTTTAAAAACTAATGAAGTATTACAAATACCAAAACCACGCGACCTAATTAAGGAACTACAATTTCTTACTAGATTTTGGGAATATATAGGTATGACTAGGGCACCAACTATTAACGATTTAACTAACCCTGACACTACAGAAGAAACATTAAGAATGATAGACAAATTTGCAAATTAATAAACAGATAATTAAATGGAGACGGTAATAGAAAAGTTATTAGCTATACTTACAAATCTAAAGAAAAGTTCGGTACGGGGATACTCTTATGAGACCATCCTACAAAAATTACAGTCAATAGAAAAATATAAAGAAGAATTTGCATCACTTGCTATTGTCACTACCGACGAATCACATACTAATGCATTGAAAATAGAATTCAATAAAACATATACAGAAATTAAACAACAACTGCTAGAACAGTTGCAAAATAAAGCAGAAAATCCAAAAGAAAACAAACAAGAAGTAAATATGACTACTTTTAATTTAGAATTGGCCCTTAAGGCAATACCTTTATTTAATGGGCAATATAGAGAACTATCTTCATTTTTAAAAATATCGGAATTAATCCATAATGGATTAAATACAGAAGGTAAAAAGTCATTAATCGAGTTCATTTGCAATGTCAAACTGTCAAATAGTGTAAAAACATCGATTTGCGCGGTATCTGAACCAAAAACTTTCATTGAACTAACAGAAAAATTGGAAGGAAGGTATAAAAGTCACAAAAGTATTCCTACTATCCACACAACAGTGTCAAATTTGACACAAAAAGGTTCAATACAAAATTTGAATGAAATTATATTAACACTCATTAGCGATTTAAGCAATATGCAAATCAAAGAGTTATCTACAACAGCGACTGAGACAGAAAAACAAGTTATAATGAAAATGAATGACAAATATGCACTCACAGTCTTTAAGAATGGTTTGAATGAAAAGTATAAATCGACTGTATATGCAGCACAACCACAGACACTTACAGATGCAGTAAATATAGCATCAGAACTAGAAAACGACTCAAATCAAAACAACGCTTCACAACTTTTAAACATAAACAGAGTTTTTCCAAGGAATAATCATTTTAGAGGAAATTCCAACAGCCAATTTAATTATAATAGATTTAACAATAGAAACACTAATTTCAATTCAAATAGGTACCAAAATAATCGAAATTTTAGGCAAAATTACAACCAAACTAACAACAATCGATCTTTCGAAAACAATTACAATAGAACATCATACAACAATCAAAGAGGAGGTTCAAACTATCAAAATTTCAATAGAAATACAAGAAATAATAACAACAACAGAAACACTCAAGGAAGTTACAGACGAGTTAATATAGTAAATGCTTCGGAAAACGCACAAGCCCCGGAGGACACACGGAATGCACCTCCGGGAAACCATTAAAAATATTCAATATTACAAACAAACTAACTAATTATATAACGGTAGAATGTAATAATTCAAAAAACAAATTAACATTTCTCATAGATACAGGAGCAGATATTTCAATATGCAAAATACAAGTTTTACCTGAACAACAGAAAATTTTAACATACGACACATGCAAATTAATAGGGATTACAAAAGAAGAAGTTAAATCATTAGGAGGAACAGAAATAGTATTAAAAATAGAAAACAATATAACGAAACATTATTTTCAAGTTGTAGACACAGATTTTCCAATTGCCACAGATGGAATAATTGGAACAGATTTTCTTAAACAACATATGTGCGTTATCGATTACGAAACTCACACAATTAAAATGACAATAGATGAAGAAGAAGTAATTATACCAATAAACATCCAACAATCAAAACTAGGAACATTTTATATACCACCAAGATCAGAGTTAATATGTGCTATAGATCTAAAGCTAAACCAAGATAGTGTAATTTTAAGTGAAGAAATACAGGAAGGCATTTTTATAGGAAATTCAATTGCACCTGCAATAGGTCACTGTCACATTAAAATTTTAAACACAACCGATAAAGAAGCAATAATAGATAATGTAGACATTCGAACGGAACCTTTAAAAAATTATTCAATAGTAAGACGAATCCAATCAAAACAAAATACAAATGACAACCAACGACTGAAAGAACTAACAAAAATACTCAATATTGACGGTATGGACAATGAAGCAAAGACTTCACTTTTCAAAATTTTTGAAAAATATCAGAATATTTTTCATTTGGACAATGAACAACTATCAGTAAACAATTTTTACTCACAAAATTTACAATCAACAGACAACACACCAGTATACATAAAGAACTACAGACTACCACACTCTCAACATGAAGAAATAAATAGACAAGTTGAAAAATTATTAGATGACGACTTGATTGAACCTTCAACAAGTGCATACAACTCACCTTTATTATTAGTACCAAAAAAGAGTGACAATAATTCGAAAAAATGGCGATTAGTAGTTGATTTCAGACAATTAAATAAAAAGATCGTAAATGACAAATTTCCATTAACTAGATTAGAAGACGTATTAGACCAACTAGGACGAGCTAGATACTTCTCAACTTTAGATATGACAAGCTCATTTCACCAAATTTCTCTAGATGAAAACTCAAGACATATGACAGCCTTTTCAACAGCAAAAGGACATTATCATTTCAAACGGTTACCATTCGGACTAAAAATTTCATCCAATAGTTTTCAAAGAATGTTAACCATAGCATTATCAGGTTTAGAATCAAGAGCATTTCTTTATGTCGATGACATAATAGTTTTTGGATGTAGTTTAAAACACCACAACGATAATCTCATAAATGTATTTGAACGACTTAATAAATATAATCTTAAACTGAATCCTAATAAATGTCATTTTTTGAAACCAGAAGTAGTATATCTAGGTCACCTAATTACAAGAAATGGTATTAAAACAGACCCAGCAAAGCATAAAACAATTGAATTGTATCCAATACCAAAAAATTCTGATGAAGTTCGAAGATCCGTAGCATTTTGTAATTATTATAGAAAATTTATAAGAAATTTTGCTAATTTAGCTAAAAGTTTAAATAATTTGCTTAAAAAGAAACAACCCTTCATATGGACAGAAGAATGTCAAAATGCATTCGAAACATTAAAACAAAAACTTATCAATCCACCAGTATTACAATATCCCGATTTTGAAAAACCTTTCATTTTAACGACAGACGCATCCGACTATGCATTAGGTGCAGTACTGTCACAAGGAGATATAGGGAACGATCTACCAATTTCATATGCCAGCAAAACACTAAACAAACATGAACTAAATAAACCAGTGATAGAAAAGGAATTACTAGCCATCCATTGGGGAATTAGTTTTTTCAGACCATATTTATTTGGACGCAAATTTATAGTGGTTACTGATCACCGACCTTTAGTTTCATTATTTTCTCACAAAAATCCATCTTCTAAATTGACGAGAATACGTTTAGAACTTTCAGATTACGATTATGAAATTGTTTATAAGCAAGGCAAGATAAACACAAATGCTGATGCATTATCTAGGATAAAGATAGACTCGGACTTACTGAAAACAATGATACCAAAAACAAACGATGAATCCGCGAAGAAGACTTTAGTAATAACAAGGGGCATGTCTGCAAGAAATATGGCAGACAAAGAGGAAATAGAAGATAATTGTAGCTTTCCACAGAAGACTGGCCACCTTCACATATGGGATTGCACATCTTTAGCTGACGTCAGAAATATAAAGAAATTAAAATTTGAAATAAAGAGCGATATTAAGGGTACCCAAATAGAAATTAAATTAAAAGATGTAGTACTTGTGAGATGTAGTGATAATCTAAACAAACTCGATTTGTCTTTGGAGAAACTATCATCAAAAATGCACAAACTAAACATCAAAGAATTAGCGCTAAATGAAGAAGATGAAATATTTAAGCACGTGCAGAAGAATGAATTTAAGAAAAAGTATAATATGTTGCAACATAATGAAATAAAGAAAAATCGCTCAGGAGTAAATATACTAATATATAAAAGTCCCCAAAGAATAGAAGAAGATATAATAAAATACAAGCTAATTGAAGAATATCACAACTCGCCTTGCGGAGGGCATTTAGGAGTTAGGAAGACAATTTTAAAATTAAAACAGCGATATATTTGGAAAAATATGTCTAAAATGGTAAAGAAATTCATCTCAAACTGTAAGCAATGTCTAATAAATAAACAGATAAGACATACAAAGGAACAGTTAGTCATTACAGATACACCAAACACTAGTTTTGAAGTTATAGCAATTGATACTGTAGGTCCTTTAAAAATTTCAAACGGTTACAGATATATACTGACAGCACAATGTGAACTGACAAAATTTGTCATGGCTTATCCAATGGAAAGCAAAGATGCAGCAACAGTTGCATCAACACTAGTAAATCATTTCATTCTTAAATATGGCATTTTTAAAGTTATGAAATCGGACAGAGGAACTGAATTTGTAAACGAACTAATGAAAAACATTTGCAAATATTTAGATATAAAACAAACATTTTCAGCACCTTACCACCACGAGACATTAGGAACCATAGAACGTAACCATAGAGTACTCAATGAATACATGCTTAACTTTGCAACAGATAATGAGTGGGATAAGTGGATATCTTTTTACACTTTTGCTTTCAATACTTCTCCAAATATAGACACAGGCTACTCGCCTTATGAATTAGTTTTTGGCAAATTACCATATATGCCAACTGATACAAAAATTAATAATACACCGGTATATGACATTGACTCATATGCCAATGAACTCAAAATAAGATTAAAAACATCAATTGATAAAGCAAAACAATTCATAAACAATGTAAAAGACAAAAGAAAAAAAGATAGCAATATAAAAACAAATAAGTTAAAGGTAGAAATAGGAGACTTAGTTTTAGTAAAATTAGGTAATAGAAAGAAAAACCAAAGTCCTTACCATGGACCATATAAAGTAGTTGAAACAGAAGAAGTAAATACTTATATAGAAATTAAGGGACAAATAAAGAAAATGCATAATAATAACTTGATTAAATATACAATAGACACATAAGTTAACTATTATTATGGGAACAAAAATAAAAATATTCATTCAAATTTAACAGTTAAAAACATATATTTTATTCATGTACAAGAACTAAAAAAAAAAAAAAAAAAAAAACAAAAAAAAAAATGTTTATATAATTATAAGAATTAAGTAATATTTTAATCCTACATTTTACATCTAAAATAGTCTACCAAAAATAATAATAAGAACTAAAATAGTGAATTTAATTTTCCACTAGATCATCACAATTATTTTAAAAATTTATCTCCTCATACATAACACTCATTCGAATATAAATTTTTTCTTAAGGGCAAGGGTGTAGTGTACTTATTGCACACACTTTAATTTACACACTAACCTACCACAATGTAGTTTAGTCATTAATAAACATTGTATACATTTGTATACGTTTGTAAAATACCCAATGACCCACTGCAGCGTTTAGTCACGCTCAGCCAGAAACTTTAGACTTTTGTAAACAAAGTCATGAGCAAGCGAAGCATTGACACATTGTAAATGCTCGCAAACTCAAAGTCCAAGCAGAAGCTTGTAACAAAGGAATTATGCTGCGTTTGCATAATTCTTTCATTATTCCAATAGGAATGGGGATTCATGTATTGGTGTGAACTTAGAATTAAGATATTTACATGTTACAATTAGAATGTAAGAAATATTTGTAAGAGAGTTTCTGGAAAGAGAATTCCAGAAATATGTATTGGAATGTGATCGATTTGCCAATAAAAGGCAGAGTCGATCCCAAAATAAAGGCATTCGATAATTCTGATTCTTGAAGAGACAAACAGAAAAACTTAAAAATCTTTCTTTTTTTTCTTAAAAAGTAGCTTGGTTAGCTGCAAAATAAACTAAACCAAAACCAATGTAAGAGCGGCTTTTTAGCCAACACTACAGAGCTTAGTAAGCTTTTAAAACTATACTAATTATTTTTTTTTCTCAAAACAAATAACATTACAGTACGTTGAGATCGGTAAAAATTCGGTCTGTGTTGGAAAGAAACACAAATCGGAAAGAAACGTCAAGAAATTGAAACAGATGACAAGCAGGTGATTATTTGCATTTGTTTTCATTATATATACAAATATTTTATATTAAAAACACTGCTTTTCAATTTCATATTTTCCGGTGCCGGTGTTGTTTCATCAGCTCCAAGAGCCGATGGCGCTGAGTTTTTGTAACTCGCCCGGATTTTACCTGTTAAACAATTATATTCATTTAAATATAACTTGTATATCTAAACAACTTAACTTGACTTACCTTCTCATTTTTCTCACTTATATTGTTTCAAACAAAAATCAATCTCAAACCAAACAAAAAGCAAGAAATTAAATAAACTAAAAGTTGGTGATGTATAATGAAAGTAAACAAACATTTGCACTCGGTTTATTTTACATTAACATACCGATTTCATTGAAACCGGTTAATAAATTTTCGTAAATTACAACACGCTGTCACCTTAAATTTTTATGTTTTGCTACTTATTTTCAAACAATTAAACAATTTTTTTTTAATAAAATATTTATTTGTATAAAATTACAGCAATAAAATTGTATTCGGTTCAAAAAGTTAAATTTGATTACTTGCTTTCTCATAGTTTCAACAACATTATAGCAATCGGTAGAGTTCTCACTTAGCTTAAAGTCAGTGAGAAAAGTATCGATTTCAAGTTTTGTCACTTTTCGTACAGAAACACTTTTTTAAGCGATTCCTATTGAAGTAGAATTGGAACAAATGTCATAATACCGATTTGGAACTAGTGAATGGAATAGGGATCGACAATTTTTTTTACAGAAACAGTGAAGGTGAGAATGACGTCAAATCGGTAATTTCAGTCGGTAACTGCGATCGGTAAGAGTTACAGAAACGAGCTACAGGTCTGTTTCCGTACTCTACACTGTGTAATATTTGTGTATGATGTGTGCAAGAGAGTTAAAGGGCTTACACATCGGCGAATCTGTTCGTCGAACAATATGGCGGAGCGAACGTGTGTGAAAAAGCTAGCGTTCAAATTGAACGAACCTGTTCGTCACACAAGCCATTGATTTTTGTTGTTGTTTGTCATCATTTTCGGCAGCATCCCTTGTTCGACAGAGAAAATCAAAAATTTTTGTAAACACGGCCAACCGTGTGACAAACTGTCGAACATCGCTTCTTAACCAGCTAATTTGTGTGAACATGGCCGCCGTGTGACGAACAGATTCGCCGATGTGTAAGAGCTGGTTTCACGACCATTAGTTAACCAATTGGTTAATTAACTAAAGGCTGTTAGTTAACTATAACTTTTTATGATTTGGGTTTCTCAATGCTTTAGTTAACTAATGGCAATTTTGTTAAGAAAATATGGCAACACTATATAAAACACATGTTTTTGATAAATGCATTAAATACGTTTCTTTTGCACAATGAACAAAATTAATGCAACATACGCGAGATGTTCCAATTTTGCACAAAAAGAAATTGACCTCCTATTGGACATCGTGCAAAAGTATAAATGCATAATTGAGTGCAAACAGTCCGATAAATACCATGCGGACGAGAAGGAGAGGACCTGGAAAAAAATTGAATCTGAGTTCAATAGCCAGAATGTGGAACGCTCATACAGGAGCTTAAAGGTTCTTAGAACAAAGTATTACAACCTGAAAAAGGATTTGAAGAAGCGAGCGGCAGCTGAAAAGAGGTCTTTGTAAGCGACTGGTGGCCGCCTGCGAAATTGCTGCTGACTCAAACCGATGACAAAGTGCGGTCCATTTTGAACGAGCGCCAAGTATCTGGAATGAATTCCATATACGACTGCGATGCCTTGGAAACAATCCAAAATGACGAAGTCAATGTGCTGGATTGTAGCATTGATCTAACCCAGGAAGAAGTGGTAGATGAAATCAGTAAGAACCGAACTATTTATATACTATAGTGCAACAATGAACACATTATCTGTTTGTTTTTTCAGCAGTGGAAGAACCAGTTAAAACTCTGGAATCCATCAGCTGGCAAAAATATAACCCGCAGATGCTTAAAACACCAACGAATCCTACGCTTAGAGCCCAAGAAAGGGATGAAAATTTGAAGGCAACAAAATGGACAAAGCTAGCAGAAATTAAATCTAAGTGGACTGAAGACCAAAGAAATTGAGATTTTGAGCAATGAACATAAGATGCGTATGAAGATAATGGAGGAAAAACATGAAATGGACAAACAAGAATTTGAATTACGCAAAAAGGAGCTTGAAATGCGCATTAGGCATATGACTGACAAGCATAATTTAGAAATGCAATTATTGCAAATGAGCTCTACGACTGAATACCTGTATCATGATACAATTAAAACGTAGGCCCAAGTCAGCAACAACAGAAAATTTTGACAATATACCAAATCCTTTGTTATTGTTTTGTTGTTGATTTGTAGTAAGAGAGAGCGTTTTTCTACTGGGTCTACCTTACAGGCCACCTCCACGAGGCATAGCACATGCCATCATATACATCAAGGCATCGAAATATCTAGTAGAGACCACTAGAGACTAGAGACTCTACTAGATTTTTCGATGCCTTGATGTATATGATGGCATGTGCTATGCCTCGTGGAGGTGGCCTGTTATAATTGTATCATGACCTGGATATATTTAAGTAAAAGATTTCAATCAAAGTACCTTGTGTGTCCATACCATTTTTGCCTTACCATCTCTGTTCAAAAAAGAATTTTTATTTTTATTTAATTTTATATTATTGCTGTGAATTCTTATTGCTTAAGTTATGGTTTAAAAACGAGTAATATTTATGTTTTATTGTTTGTATGTTTTATGTTTTTTATTTTTAATATATATGTTTATAAATGGTTGTGCACAATATATATATATATATATGTATATATACACATATATATATATATATATATATATATATATATATGTATATGTTATAAATAAAAAATTAAATGTTTGCAAAGTAAGAATCAATGAGCGATCTTCTGGCATAATTGTTTAGATTTCGATCTCCAACTTCTCGATTCTGAGGGACACCGAGGACAGCATTTACAGCTTCATTTAGTTCACTGCTAAGAGGAGGTGCATTCGTATCGTTTCTGAGGCAGCAAATATTATGCAGAATAGCTGTTGCAATAATAATACTTTGAACTTTCTGCAAATGCAAGCGAACTCCTAAAGAAAGCACAGGGAATCGACGTTTCCATACTCCATATGACCGTTCCACACAATTTCGCGATCTAATAAGCGATTCATTGAATAAATTTTCAGCCGGAGTATTGGTTTGGGACAAGGGTGTTAAAATGTTATTTGTATTTTCATAACCGCTATCTGCAACAACTATTCCATTTCCAAATTCACCGGATTCTAAACGGTAGCAGATGCGAGAGTTTCGAAAAATTGTTGCGTCATGTGTGGAACCGGGCCACCGTGCAACGACATCTAAAATTCGCAAATCACTGTCGCAAAGAGTTTGGACATTTATGGAGAAAAATCCTTTGCGATTGCGGAACAGTTCTGCATCATATCCACCTGCATACATATAAGGATAAAATCTGTATTGAAAATAAAGTATATATTCATTCGTGGCTTACCAGTGGAGATTATTTTAATATGGGTGCAGTCTATGGCTGCAATGACGAGTGGAAATTTTGTACGATTGAAGAAGTTTCGCTAAGTTTTCTTAATTTCATCGCTTGTTTTTGGAAAAGCAATAAATTTTTCACGCAGTAGTGCAATATTATGAGACACCACATTAACCGCTCTAGAAACGGTAGCTTTGGATACACCAAACACATCACCACCCATCTGAAGCATACATACTGTGGCATAAAAGCGCAATGTTATAAGAAGCATGGTTTCTGGAAGCAATGCGTTGTTCCTTAAAATAAACATATGCTTTGAATACACATTTCTCATAATTCAAATAAATTTACCTAAACGTCTTATGTTGAATTTGTGGCCGTATGAGCTCCAGAATCTCCCAAGCCACTTCTTTACTGAGGCGAAATCTATCGCGGAAATCTTTGGTATCGTAGCTTTGAAAAAAATAGGGTCGAGATTGTATTATCCTTTTTCGACGAGTAATTAAAACACTCCACAATTCCTCATAGTCCGAATCGCTATCAACACCGTAATCTCAATCGGAATCAATTATTATTTGTTTCACGTTTCTCTTTTTGCTTTTTTATAAGCTTTTTTTTCTTTTACAGAAATCAGCTGTTCGTTAACTAATGGTTTAAACCACCATCACTGGTGGCTTAACCTCTTGTTAACTTTGACTGTGAAATTCAAATCTGTTAGCTAAACTCTGGTCAGTGGTTAACTAATGGTCGTGAAACTGGCCCTAAGCCCTTTAAAAACGAAATGTGAGAATAGTTGCAAAAGTACGGAAACAGCTTCTAGTAAGTTTCAAGCACAAAACAGCTGATTTTGACGGCAGACGGCAGCACAAAATTTAAAAACCTTTCACTCAAATTATTAAAATCCATTTTTAATGCAAAACTTTTATTTATTATTATTTATTTATTGTACGTGAATTTCTTTTTAGGCACACAATTTGTGAATTTATTTATCGCAAAACATAAACAATAATGAAATGTAATTTGACATTTGCTTCTTCTTATTGATGCTTATTTTTCTTGATTCTTGTTCTTACTTTACTCGATGTCTCGAATTCTAGCACTCTCTGTGCATTTTGTGTGCTCGAGAGAGCGATTTTATGCTTTTTAGATATTTTTAGAAAGTACGGAAACAGAAAATAGTGTCCCACAAGTTACACAGTGTGCCTACGGAAACAGACCTATTTACTCAACATGTTGAGCACAACAGTTGCACAACTGTTATGATTGCTGAACGTAGCCATTATCACGAGAAAAGAAAACTGCATAAGAGTGAGCGTTGCTCAGCGGATTTTTATGTATTGTTAACAATTCAGAGAAAAATCAAGTTTTTCTCTGGCAACCCTGTCGCGCTGACATCTTAATTTTTATTACTATTTGCACTCCGTTGAAATTTTATTAAATTTTAATAATTTCGGCTGGTTTCTATCATCCATTGGAATAATTATACACTTTGGAAGTACATACTCAACATCTGCTATATAAATTTTTTCGTTTTTGGCTCGTTTTCCTGCTTTTTGTGAGTTTCTATACTGAGCTTACCTCATGGATAACATAACCTCAAACAATGCCGGCTGTGAAGTTTGCAAGTCTCAATGGAGCACTTACGATAATTTCATCGTTTGTAATGTTTGCTCCAAGAAATTCCACTCCAAGTGCATTAACATTAACATCACCATCACTCCCAAAATCGGCGATGCCTTACGAAACCCGGATTCAAGTGGCTTAAAATGGTTTTGCACAAATTGCAGAAAAGCCTCTACTTCATCACTTCTTGGCAGGCTTCTGGACTTGCAATCCGCATCAACCAAGATTGTCGATGATTTCTCTTGCCTCAACAATTTAATAATTAAACTGGCTGCCGACATAGTCTCGCTGCAGCAGTACACTTCAGCTGACACAGATTCTACTCTGCTCAGTGCTGTAAGTCACCACTTATCGGTGCCAGTAAGGAGTATGCAACCTAGACAAACTAAAAAATCACCGGGTCCGCCTGACTCGCACCAGGAAGTCAGCCGCACCGCCATTTCTACCACCTCACCGGCTGGAGTGCAGCCAGTGCCATCTCAACAAACCAATGTTCTTGGCGCATCGACAACTCAGCTACAAACTCAAGCAGACTCTCCGCCTGTCATACCTATGTTGGACCAACTAACGTCGAATGCCTCACCACCTACTGTGCCTGTACAGCATACTTTTGCTTCTCATTCTTCTTCGCCGCTTGCCTCTACCAGTTATTACCTAGTTAACGACAACACTGCTCATATTAGTAAAAACCCAACCTCAGAGAAAAACCCAACCTCAGAGACGCAGTCTTAACGCGTTGTGCCCACAACCACTGAGGGTGCACCGATACTTATTGTGATTCCTCGTACGTCCCAGAAGGCCATATTTTTGTCGAGACTCGCAGCCACGACGTCTGTCGAAAACATCTTGACTTACATTCAAAGCAAGCTGCCGTTGCCTGCTTCGACGCCAACTTGTCATAAGCTCAACTCTAAAACTCAACGTGATATTGCGTCTTTTAGGATTCATGTCTCTGATCAAGATCATGCTACTCTGCTATCTGAGGATTTCTGGCCGCAAGGTGTTGTAGTCCATGACTTCATCTCTCGCCCACGTATTGCACCATTACCAATTAACAACTCTCAGGCAGCAGCAATTACACAATCATCTTCTTCTTCAAAAAACGACCGGGCATCAACAGGACCCTGGATGGATCGTCCCAATTAACACATAAGTATTCCTTATATTACCACAATGTAGGTGGGATAAGAACTAAAATTAAGCAATTATTTATCTCCTCTTCTTCATTTGATTATGACTTTATTATCTTCACTGAAACCTGGCTGACTGATAGCCACTATACATCTGAACTTTTGGTGTACGCGACACCTTAAAAAACTACTTAACACAAATAAAATCAACTTAATTTTTCACATTGCTATCAATTTCATTTACTCAAAATAAATTTAAGGGGACTATATACCCAGAGGGCAAAAAAAAAGGTCAAGCTTGTAAATTTTCTTTAAGGAAACCTAATGGATTTTTTTAAATAAGGGTTTTTATACACCTATTAAAAAAATTTTGTATTAAGGTAGATACAGCATCTTTTATAGAGCGCTGTGAAAAAAAGGTGAAAAGTGGTGACCAAGATTCCTCCTCCTAAATTCATCTGAAAGAAAAAAACCAAAAATATTATTAAACTATATACTTAAAACTTGTACTTGTCAGAGCCGATTTTAAAAATATTAAATTTTCCCAAAATGACGGACTTCCGAACGTAAATTAACGATTTTCGAAGTGCGAGATTATTATGAATATAATAAGCTTGCAAAAAAATCAAAACGATCGGTTCACTGAGTTTTGAGAAATCTTAGTCACCGACTTTGAAAACATGGTTTCGATAAAAAAAATATAAGCGATTTTTTTCACTCTTCGAAGACGTGCACCCAAAATATACTTACTGCCAAACTTTCAGCTCAATCAACAGATCATTTCCTGAATTGAAACGCTTCAAACAGAAACACATTAATTTTTTCCAAAATTTCACTGAAATCGGTTGGGTAATTTTTATATATTAAGATATATATGCATGTATATATATATTTTATTTGTATTTCAATGTATTCATATATTATTAAATTCAATATCATCATACATATATGAATTAAAAAAAAACTTAAACAGGAGTAAATAGGAACAAGTATAGTTTAATGAAATCAATGAAATTTCAAAATGTTGTTTGGTACAAGGAACTTTTTTTGTTTGAATTGAATTGTATTGAAAAAAAACAATGGCTGGGAGAGGGGTTTATAAGTTGAAAAAAGGAGTATTTTAAAACTAGTCACATATCTCAAATGTTGATATAAAAGTAATCGATATGGATATGAAATGAAAGGCTGTACTATTACCTATCCAATGATATTTTAACCATAAAAATCCATTCACAGTTTGCGAAGATATAAGATATTTTGTATGCCTGAGTGGAGTTGCAAACGCTAAACCTATTGAGATATGTGACTAATTTTAAAATACTCCTTTTTCAACTTGTAAACCTTACAATATTTCGATCTCAGTGTCACTTACTGCATACCTAACTAAATTTATAATGCCACTTTGCAAATTAAGTAGCCTCTCGGGGCTTAAATTTGCAGCTTCGACTTGAAACGCGACACTCTGCATAAATAGCATAATTGGACTGCTTTTTTTGTCCTTCTCATTGAAGCTTTTTATTGCGTCAAGCATTTCTTTGTGCACCTCCAATTCTGCATTCTTTTTGAACGATCGGGGTGTGGAATTCGATCGGGGTGTGGAAGACGATCCGGTATTTTCTGAGATATTACAATCCAACAATTGCGAGTTCTCCTTATCAAAATCAATCACTTCCATGTGTTCAAAATTTCCAACAGTAGGTACTGAAAAAACAAGAATATTAATATAGATTGTTTTATTACGTTTTGACCGACTTATGTTTTTATGTTCATCCTGCATCAGTCACGGATTTGGTAAATATATCAATTTTAATGATATTCAAAATTTGATTGCATGACAACAATAACTACGGCTAAATCGGTTTTCATGGGTGCAGGCCAGTGCGGTTTATCATTAAATAACAATGTAAGCACTCACCTCGAATTAAAATGTTCGCACTTGCTCAAAAATGACAATTGCTCGAAGTACTTGTACTTCTCACCTGCCGGAACTTTTTGGCCACTTCCTGATGATGAGGCACACTTGTCGTCTTTTAAAATTCGATAGTACCTATCCCGGATCGTCTTCCACCTTTTCTTCACCTTTTCGACTGAAAATATACAAAATACGATGAAAGTGCTTCCCTTAGCTTATTTTACTATTTACCTGGTTGGTTTACTTCACTTGCAATTTCCTCCCATTTCTTTTCCTTCGAAATTATATTTTTGTAGCCGCCGTGCGTTTTATCAAATAAAATTTTATTATTTCTTACAAATTCTATTATTTTTTCTTCCATTTTCACAAATTTTGTTATTCATTTCATTATTTTAATGTTGCCTCCCTCAATTTTTTTTTGTTTGTTTGCTTGGTAGCACTGCGGCAGTGGCAGTAAATTTAGAAATAGAGCTAAGCGTGGCAGTACAGCTTACTGTCACTGCTCTTATGTAAGTGTCACCATTGAAACACACTGTTTCTAAAAAAACAGCTGATCACTGACACTGCCGCTGCCACTGCCACTGCCGCATTGTAATTCCGCTAAAAGCTTTCAAAGCTCAGATCAGGGCTTGCCGAATAGAAACAAAATAGACCGAATAGAAAACCGAATAGAAACAAAACTAACGCAAACATCTCAAAGTTCAGATCAGTGCTTACAGTGTTTGTGAGAGCAGATAAGGTTTAAGCAGTGGAGCTCGTGCGCAGATTTGCTCTTTACTACACGACCTGTTGAATAAATTTTATTCAATTACAGTGTACTCTTTAGCAGTCAAGCAGAGTGTATTCGCTTTGCGATTATACTCATGCAGGGCTCTATTACAGAATTTATTATTTTAGTTTTGCAAATTGTTTTAGAGCCGCCGCACACTATAGACTTTTAATCGGCCGATAGTTTGTAACAAACAAAATTACCCACTAACTTGGCTACGATGGAAATGAGCCAAGTCCCACGGTCTCGACGCGATTTCTGCACACCTTGCTATGCTTCGGTCGTAGCTCAGGGAAAATGGGAGTGGGGTTGCGTTGGACAGTGGGATGGTGTGGGGGTTACAGATAATAAAAAAAATAAGGTGCAGAGGGTTAAGGGTCTATTCTACCCAAACAAACACAAAAAAAAAAGAACTCGTTGTGACACGGACTGGTGATGGTGATTCGACTTGTGAGAGGGGAGGAGGTGTGTTTTTCCCCACCCGGTCTTCACCCACCCAACCTTCTCCAATTTAGATACTTTTTGGAGCCCTCGTCAAAACCAATGCCTACTTCATTTGCCCCGCCGCATTACCTTAGATGTGAAGAAATAAAAAAGGGATTTTTTTTCTTTTATCTAACACATTTTACATTAATTTATTCATATAATAGTAAAATTAACAATAATCCTCAGGAAAGAATAAAATTATAATAGTAATAAATAGTAATTAATTGTAATAGAAAGTAAGCTAATATTTAATTAAAATATTTGCAAATATTTTTATACTTAATTTTGAACAAATCATTGTATTTTGTGATGTGTTACATTTGCTTCAAACGAGGTGAAAAAGAAAAAACTACTAAGTTCGATTTGCTTGCTTTACCGCTTTGGCAACTGATAGTTCTTGTGAAAACAAAAAAAAAGAAAGAGAAATCAATTTGTTAAGCACTAAACATGATCATGTTCGCCCACAAAATTGCCGAAGATAAACGGCACAGAATTGCATAAAAAAAATTTGACTATAATAGCATGAAGGCAATTTCAATTCATATGTTGGTATTCCTTTCTTTTATCACCCCAAACGAATGCCAACAAGTTTTCTTGTTTGTACTTTTTACAATTTTTCGGCTCCTAGTGCTGAGCTTTTCGTTTTCATATGAGCATTACGCATTTACACAAATAATGACATAATTAATATTTTTATTTAATTAAATATTCTAAAATTATCATATTAAATTGACTTAACGAAAGAGTCAAAGATGTTTATATATATATATATAAGGTCTTAGATTATTATTATCGTAATTCATACCATTAATACTATAATGTTAAGTACGATTTGTGTTAACGCCACTGGCGGTTTCCCGGTGCTGGCGTGGTAGTGTGCGTCTGCTGCTCTGTTTTTCATATTTTTCTTTTGGGCAGCGCTTCTCGCTGTTCTTATAAAACTTTGTTAGATTTTAAGTGGTTACTAATAAAACTGACCTCGGTCAATTAAGTTGAAGCGCCACGTTTTTATTCGTTTAATTTAGAAGTTCTGCTTTCTCCCCCCTCGTTTCGAAAAAGTTTACATGGTCCATCGCGAGCCGGATATTTTAAATAAAAATAAACCGCGATTGTGGAAAAATTAAAAACAATATTTAAAAATTTAAAAAAAAAAAAAACAAAGTGCTGTGAATCGAAGTGCTGTGCAAACAAAGTGATTTGAAAAAAAAAAAAAAGTGCAGTGAACACATACAAAACACAAAAAAATTTTCATGAAAAGAAAAAAAAAATTTTAAGAAAAAAAACAACATTGTGTGCCTTTGCAGCAGCAAAAAAAAAACATCAGCACAACAACTGCAGCATCAACAACAACTGCAGCTACAGCGTCGCCAACACCAGCGGCATCAACAACAACAGCATCGCCAACACCAGCGACAACAACAACAACAACAACAACAACAACAACAACAAGAACAACAACAAATCCATAAATTTAAAAAAAAAAAGAGAAAAATCAGGTGAGTTTTTTATTCTAATTATATTTTTGATTATATTGATTGCATTATATTTCATTTATTATAATAATAAAAAAGAAATAGTGACTTTTTTTTATAAGAAATTCACCTAATTCGCCAAATTGACGCCGTTCGGTTCGGTTAATTCTTAAAGTGCAGGTTTTAGTTTAGAGAACTGTATATAGATTTATACATATAAATATATTTGTTTTGGCAAAAATTGTACTGATCAAGAGTCTCAGCAGGCTTTCTGCACTCTTGCTCGTTAATTTTTGCATTCCTCTTTGTGCGGTGTCCGTAGCGATCAACGCCAAAGCCGCGCTTTGTGCTTGCTAATAGCAACCTCAAATTGTGTTTTAGAATTATTTACTCTCTCACGCGCTCAATTAATTGTTTGCGTTCAAAGCTTAGACTGCATCTCGTGCCTGCTGCGCTTGATGAACAGCTCTTTAGCTGGCTGCATATACTTGTAGTTGAGAGAGTAAATAAGCCGCACAGTGGGACCAAGGGATCAATTTGCAAGCAAAATTGACTTGGTCTATTTTCATAGCAAAATTGCACTGTGGGCAAAATACAATATTTCTTCTTCTTCTTCTTATCTGGCGCTTACAACCTTCGGGTTTTGGCCTCGTATAAGAAATTGCGCCAGCCATTTCTATTTTGCGCTTGCTGGCGCCAGTTGGAAACACCAAGTGTAGTCAGGTTATCCAACACCTGATCCTTCCAACGAAGATGTGGGCGTCCTCTTCTGCGTTGACCACCACCGGGCACCGAATCGAATATTTTTTTCGCTGGAGCGTCGTTTTCCATTCGCTCAACATGACCTAGCCAGCGGAGCCGCTTGATTTTAATGCGCTTAACTATGTCTATGTCAGCGTACAGCTCATACAGCTCGTGGTTCCATCGAATTCGGTACTCGCCATTGACGCAGATTGGAACGAAGATCTTACGAAGGATCTTTCTCTCGAAGGCTCCCAAAGTCTTTTCATCAGAACTGCTCAACGTCCAAGTTTGTGCTGCATATAATAGGACGGGCATGATTAGTGACTTATAGAGCGTGAGTTTTGTTCGTCGAGAGAGGGCTCTGCTTCTCAATTGCCTACTCAGCCCAAAGTAACACCTGTTGGCAAGAGTTATCCTTCGTTTTATCTCAATACTGACATCGTTGAAATAGTTTACGCTGGATCCCAGGTAGACGAATTCCTTAACAACCTCGAAGGAGATGTTGTCAACAGTGACGTGGTTTCCAAGACGCTGGGACTGTTTATTTGTTGACACTAGGTATTTCGTCTTATCTGCGTTCTCTACAAGACCCATTCGACTCGACTCTTTCGTTAACCTGGAGAATGCTGCACTGAATTCGCGCGTATTATGGCCAATGATATCGATATCATCAGCATACGCCAGCAGCATAATACTTTTGTAGAATATCGTGCCACTGCGTCTCAAATCAGCAGCTCGGATGATCTTCTCCATCATTAGGTTGAAAAAGTCGCACGATAAGGAATCACCTTGTCTGAAACCTCGTTTGGTATCGAATGGAGGAGTGAGGTCCTTCCCGATTTTAACTGTGCTGCTGGTGTTACTCAGTGTCATTCTGCAAAGACGGATGAGCTTTGCAGGAATACCAAATTCAGACATGGTGGAATATAGATGATTCCTTATTGGACTGTCGAAGACGGCTTTGTAATCGTCAAAAAGATGGTGTGTGTCGATTTGTTTTTCTAGGCTCTTCTCCAAGATTTGTCGTAGCGTAAATATCTGGTCTATGGTGGATTTGCCAGGTCTGAAGCCACACTGATAAGGTCCAATCAGTTGGCTTACGATGGGCTTCAGTCTTTCACATAGTACGCTCGACAGAACCTTATTTACGATATTAAGAAGGCTTATCCCACGGTAGTTGGCGCAAATTGTGGGATCGCCTTTCTTGTGGATTGGGCAGAGCACACTGAGGTTCCAATCGTTTGGAATGCATTCTTCCGACCATATTCTGCATAGAAGCTCATGAATGCATTTAAATAGAGCTTCGCCTCCATTCTTGAAGAGCTCAGCAGGTAAGCCATCGGCTCCTGCAGCTTTGTTGTTTTTAAGCCGAGCTATAGCTTTCAAGACTTCACTATGGTCGGGCAGCGGAACTTCAACGCTGTCGTCCAAAATTGGGGATTCCGGAATATCATCTTTATTGGCGGGATTGTTGTCGTCGTCACCATTCAGAAGCCTAGAGAAGTGTTCCCTCCACATCATCAGTGTACTCTGGATATCTGTCACTAGATTCCCATTTTCATCCTTGCAGGAAGAGGCCCCGGTCTTGAAACCATCGGCCAGGCGTCTTATTTTTCGAAAAATTTGCGGACCTCATTCCTGTCACCATGCATCTCAATTTTCTCGCACTCACGCATTTCCGCTTCCCTTTTCTTTCGCCTGAAAATGCGTCTCTCTTCCCTCCTCTTCTCTTTGTATCGCTCCTTAGCAGCACGCGTTACAACCGACTGCAGGGTGGCTTTGTAGGCGGCGTCTTTTTCTGCAGTGGCGTCGCGACACTCTTGGTCGTGCCACTGGTTTCGGCGAGGGCGGTGATAGCCAATCACCTCTTCGGCAGCCGTACGCATAGAGTGGGAAATATGATTCCACTGCGCGCATATATCGTCGATCGGAGGAGTGCTTTCTTGAAGCAGGAGTGAGAGTCGAGTAGCGAAGTCTTCGGCTGTTTGCTTTGATTGCAGCTTTTCGACGTCTAGCTTTCTCTGTGCTGGATTGCGTGCATTCTTGGTTGCGCACAGGCGTGTACGGATCTTGGCTGCGACAAGATAATGATCCGAGTCTATATTGGCACCACGGATCGTGCGTACATCTAAAACACTAGAAGAGTGCCTTCCGTCAATCAAAACGTGATCAATTTGGTTGCGCGTCTTTTGATCAGGAGACAGCCAAGTTGCTTTATGAATATTGAGATGCTTGAATCTAGTGCTACTAACGACCGTGTTTCGCGCTGCGGCAAAGTCAATCAGCCTCATTCCGTTATCGGAGGTATTGTCGTGGAGGCTGAACTTTCCGACTGTTGGACCAAAGATATTTTCTTTTCCCACCTTGGCGTTGAAGTCACCAAGCACGATTTTTATGTCGTGGCGGGGGCTGCGCTCATAGGCATCTTCAAGGCGCTCGTAGAAGCTGTCTTTGATCTCATCGTCTTTGTCTTCTGTCAGAGCGTGCGCACAAATCAGGCTTATGTTGAAAAATCTTGCCTTGACACGGATTATGGCAAGTCGTTCGTTCACAGGTGTGAATCGCAGAACATGATGTCGTAGTCTCTTGCCTACCACGAATCCGCATCCAAATTCGTGCTTCTCCGCATGGCCGCTGTAGTAGATATCACAGGATGCTTGCTGTGAGCAACCCTGTCCCTTCCATCGCATTTCTTGGATTGCAGTGATATCAGCCTTGTATCTTTCTAAGATATCTATCAGTTGGATAGAGGCACCATCCCAATTAAGGGTCGGACGTTCCAGGTGCATATCCGTAAATCATTGTCAGTTTTTCGTTTGCGGAAGTCGTCATCAGATTTGGGGATCATTTTTATCTTATTTCTTTTTCGTTTCATTGAAATTTGTTTTAACGTGGTGGGCATCAAACCCAACGCACAGATTAGCCGTCAAACTAACGGTTGCCAGTTTGCCGTTTCTAGAGGACACCACGCAGAGGTTTGAGTCGACTTGAGACGAGTTCGACATGGATAATGCTGGCCTCACCAGGTTGAGGCAGTCAGACACGTTGCCATGTGAAGATCGCCCCCTTGACCCTCACGCGTTGCCTTGTGAGGATCGTCCTCCTCACAAGGCAAAAAAAAAAAAGAGAAAAATCAGGGGAGTTTTTTATTCTAATTATATTTTTGATTATATTGATTGCATTATATTTCATTTATTATACCAATAAAAGAGAAATAGTGACTTTTTTTTATAAGAAATTCACCTAATTCGCCAAATTGACGCGGTTCGGTTCGGTTAATTCTTAAAGTGCAGGTTTTAGTTTAGAAAACTGTATATAGATTTATACATATATATATATTTGTTTTCTTTTTTATTAAGTGGAAAAGTTTTTTCACTGAAGTTAGCCGCGAATTCATTATATATATGGCCGTAAACATGTCCCTAAAGGACGGCCATGAGAGGTAATCACCATTGAAAACCTCAGTATCGCATGGTGGCACAGGCATGCTGTGATCAATGACCGGCTCCGGCTCAGAAGCAATGGTTTGCTTCGAGGGCTTATTCTGAGAAAACTCAGAAATTCTTCCTGCTACCCAAATGTATGATTGGTAGCAGCTACGATACTTCTTTTTAATTGATTCAACTTCTGAATCATCGTCATTTATTGCTTTCTCCAAGCAAGCATCGTAAGCAGCTTTGACTTTTCTCCACTGGGCTTTTAGCTCTTCATTTTCAGCCTCCAGGGAGAAAACGTCGTGAGTATCCACGGCATTAAAATCCGTTTCAAACTCTACCAGCGCATCAGACAGACGAATAAATGTTTTTAAAGTTGACATTTTGTTTCGATGTCTTGTTAAAATTATTATTTATTTTTTTTTTAAATGTATAAAAAAAACAATGACAAAAAATTCGCAAATTTTTATAAAGGAATGTGAACAACCACAACAAAGGAAACTGCTATAAGAAATAAGCAAAAAAATGTATAAAATTATTATTTAAATTAAATATACGATAAAATATTGTACCGTCGAAATTTATTTTTAATAGAACTATTTTCTTGTTTCAAAAAATTATTATAAAATAATAAGTAAAAATTAAAAATTAAAAAAAAAATTAGTAAAATAATTTTGCTTTTTGCTTAAAGTTGGTTTATAGTTAATTTATTTTAATTTCTTTGGATATTATTTTCTATAATATTTCTTTTGAAGAAGAGAAATTTTTTTTTAATATAGTATATTAAATTAATTATTTATATTTTTTTCTTTCAATAAATTGTGCTTGCTAAATATTGTATTTTGCCCACAGTGCAATTTTCCTATGAAAATAGATCAAGTCAATTTTGCTTGCAAATTGATCCCTTGGTCCCACTGTGCGGCTTATTTACTCTCTCAACTACAAGTATATGCAGCCAGCTAAAGAGCTGTCACAAGCGCAGCAGGCACGAGATGCAGTCTAAGCTTTGAACGCAAACGATTAATTGAGCGCGTGAGAGAGTAAATAATTCTAAAACACAATTTGGGGTTGCTATTAGCAAGCACAAAGCGCGGCTTTGGCGTTGATCGCTACGGACACCGCACAAAGAGGAATGCAAAAAATAAACGAGCAAGAGTGCAGAAAGCCTGCTTTCAATTTTTGCCTATTTTCGGCTCCAAAAAAAAACAATACAGCTCGGTGTATTGGTATTTTTGTTTTTGTAACTTTTACAAAAAAAAAACGCAATTAGACTTTTTGAAAGTCAAGCGAGAGCACAAAAAACCTTTTTTTTTTTTGAAGAAAATAATGTCAAACGAAAAATAATTCTCCGCAAGTATCAAGTTCAAGAAACTTTGTATATAATACAATATATGTATATACAATCAGTTTTACCGCCAATTTTGTTTGGCAAAATTTAGCAAAACAAATATATATATTTATTTATTTATCTGTTTATTTCAGCATACTTAACAAATAAATTTGTGCAGTATGGAATGGTGTAGGGCAGCTAGGCCATTTACACCTGTGTTATAGAAATTATAATTATTCAATGGTTTATACAGGAATGATTATATGAGTTTAGTTATATTACATTTAATAGTTCATGTTTTTTAAAAGCTTCGTAGATAAATGTTACTGTGGCTTTTTCTCTGCAATCCAATACTTTTTCAATCGGGTCATCTGTTTTTGATAGTGGACAGTAAAACAGGATGTGCGAAACTGTTAACGTTACTCCACATTCAGAGCATTGCATTGGTTCCGTTTGAGTAAAGTAATGTTGGGTGCTGAATAAAGTTCTACCTACCCGAACTCTAGCTAAAGTTATGCACTCTTCTCTGGTAAAATTCTCATTATAATTTGGCCGAATTGGAAAAGGGTTGTGGGTCTTTAAAAAGAAATCTGAAGAATCCCACTTCTCATATGTCGCTTTTTTCTGAAATGCAATAAAACAACTCATGATAAGTGTGTCTAAGCAGGGAATTTCTGAGATTAACGGCATGGAAATCGCTTGCTTTGCTGCTGCATCTGCGAGTTCATTCCCAGGTATTCCGATGTGGCCCGGTATCCAAATGATTTTTATAAGGTACTCAGAAGGGACCTCTTCAAAGCCTCTGCAAATATAATTATACGCGCTGCCAGACCCACTTTCTAAAGCCTTAAGCACGCTGAGACTATCCGAACAAATAAGCGTTTTTTTTTGTTGAGCCCTTGCATACGAAACTGCATAATGTATTGCCTCCAGCTCTGCATGGAAAACACCTGAGTTGAAAGGCAACAGGCCCTGCTTCAGTACGTCAGACGTTGTATTTGAAAAATGTTGCACGACAGCATAGGAAGATGTACCCTCAAGAAAAGACCCATCTGTATAAAGAGTTATCTCTGGTGAAAAGGTAGACTCTGCTTCAGAAAGAAGCTTCCTGAACACCACAGGATTCGTGTAACTTTTTGCATATTGACACAAATGTGTGTCAATGTAAAGGCTGCGCACAGGGTTCCTGGTTAATGTTTGTGTAGGTCGTTGGTGAATGGGTGTTTTGCACTCAAAAAGCAAAGCCAACGTGTTTCTGATGCCACACCACTTTTTATCAGTGTAGAAGTTTGATTCTCCATCTTGCAGTTGCTCCCAAAAAGCGACATGTAGTCCATGTGATTTGATAGTTAATGCTTTTGCAGCAAGTCTACCTGCTCTATTCTCAAGGAGCCACTTAAAATTATGAAGACGTGCTTCAACTTCTAAGGGGCCAATAGGCGTTGATGTTAGGATCCCAGTGGCTGTTCCGAAACATTTTCTAAGAGCTGTGTCTAATTTTTTTATGTTGGATGCTGTCGTCCAACCGTAAACGGTAATACAATGCTGAATTATACCTGAAGTAAGCGCTCTGCAAATTTCAATTGACGTGTCGATGTGTGGGCCTTTTTTTCTTGAACAAATAACTTTCAAAAGATTATTAATCTTGCTTAATTTGTCAAGAAGATACTTTGTCTGCTCATTCCATAAAAGAGACTTTGTGAAAATTGTCCCAAGAATACGCATTTGGTTTTTGACTGGGATGTGTTCATTTCTTAAACTAAGCGTTCGAACACAACAATTGTGCTTACGGCAGGAATGTAGAATTTCCGATTTGTGGACAGGAATAATTGCTCCTCTGCTTGTTGCCCATTCATTTATTTTGTTGTCAAAGTTACGAAGGTTTTCAGCTACTTCAATTATTGAACCAGAAGATACGGCGAATATATTGTCAGCATATACTTCAAAAAAGTCGATGCCTTCAGAATCTTTCAGCACCCTCAACAGGGAATTCGCATAAACATTATAAAGTAGTACAGACAATGGTGACCCTTGGGGAATACCATTGTCAAGTGGGTGGATTTGAGAAAGATGCCCATCAATTCTTACAGTGATTTTTCGACTTGTAAGAAAAGATAGAATAACCTTAAGCATTATTTTTGGAATACCCCATTCATGTAATTCCTTGATTAGAAACGTAGAAATAACCCGATCAAACGCTTTTTCGAGATCCTCAGAAATTATAATGATATGTGTTTTTTGCCTTAAGTTTTTTTTTATTTGAGATTCTATTTGATGACATAGCGTGTGTACTCCGTGATTCGGTATAAAAGCATGTTGTTCCTGCAATAGTTTTTTATTTGAGGAGTCCAATATCCGTTTAGATATTATTTTTTCCAGTATCTTAGATAATACTGGCAGCAATGATATGGGTCGGTAACCTTCAAGCCGATTGAGATTTTTTCCTGGTTTAGGAATTGGAGATAAAACTGCTTTTTTCCAGTCATGAGGATAGATACCAGTAGAGATTATGTTGCTGTAGAGTTTGCATAAACGAATTTTTAACTCACTGGGGGCATTTTTAACCATGGAGTATGTGATTTTATCGGTGCACGGACTTGTTCCTTTGGAACTATGAAGAACTGAGTTCAGTTCGAAAACAGTGACCTCACTGATGACGTTTGTTGTTACAGGTGTTATGGTAGGCAAGGAGTCAATATCGATGCCAGTTTTCTCCAAAATAAGATCATTATCAAAGGAGTTATCAGAACGATGTGAGCACCAAAATTTGGCGAAATTGTCAGCAATATCTTTTGGATGTGTAATGACTTGATTTTCAAGAAAAATGGATGGACAATTGGATGTTCTAGCTGCTCTTATATTATTGACCTTATTCCATAAAATTCTATAATCCATCATTGGATTTAAAGAAGAAATAAAATTTTTCCAGGTGTTACGTTTAGCTTCTTTACATTGCCTCTTAACTTTGGCGCAGGCTCTTCTTTAGTTTATGCAGGCATTTTGACTTCTTTCTCTTCTGAAAAGTTTCCATGCTTGATTTTTTTTCAAATTAGTTTTGCAATATCCGAGTTGAACCATACTGGGCTGCTGCGTTCCTTCGACTTTCTGGTGATTGGAATGGCCTCATTTGCAGCCTTTCTTATAATTCTTTTTATTTGTGCAGCCTCCTTATTAATATTGGACGATTGTATAAAATCATTACAGAATCTAATTGTTTTTAAGCCATATTTTTGCCAGTCAGCCTTTTTTTCATTGAACCTCGAGGTAAATAGTTTATTATTTATTGCTTTTTGGTTGTGAATTATTATTGGGAAATGATCGCAAACTTCAGGTTGTAATAGGCATGTCCAGGTGAGAGTTGGAGCAAGATCGACAGATGCTAATGAAACATCTACCGCAGTTAGAGTGTTTCTTGTACTGAGTAATGTAGGGGATCCATCATTAAGAACAATGAGATTACGATCGTTTGCAAAACTCTCCCAAATCTCTCCGCTATGTGAAGTTGAGGAAGAACCCCAGAGTGTATTTTGGGAATTAAAATCGCCAACGATAATGTGATGGCCAGTGTTAAATACATGTATGTCCTCAACTTGTTGGGGCGTTAGATAAACATCCCCTTCTTTGTATATATTTGTTATATGTAAATCTGTTTGACCTGTTATTGTTATAGACTGATATAATAAGTTGTTAGTTGACATAGTGTGTTGAGCAACGTTAAAATTATTTTTGACTAGGATCGCAATCCCAGATTTTGCGTAGGAAAAGTCTTTATTATGATGATAAATTTGATAGTTTGGTAAATGAAGTAGATGTTTATTTTTATTTACAATGTGTGTTTCTTGTATTGCTATAATTTCAGGCTGGTGTTTATGCACTAAATTTTCTAGTGCATATTTGTTGTTCAAAAACCCCTGCATATTCCATTGCAATAAAGTGAAATTTAATCCAATATTCATTGCTTACATTAATAATTAACACAATATTGTGCTGAAAATATGATCTGCTATTTATTAGTTATCTTTTTCGTTTTGGGATGGTAGTGTATTTTTTAATGTGTTAGGTGTAATAATTACACTGAGGTCTGGAAAATGTTGGTATCTTTGCCTAGTTGGGGTTATCTCTGTATCACTGTTAATACTTATTACACTGAGGGGTGAGTCGATATCCATTGAATTGCCTGTAGGATTATCTTCTTGAGTTTCATTATTTAAAGTTTCATTCGTAGTTTTTGTAATTGTTTTGGTGGTTCTTTTCGGTATGGTTGGTAGCTTGGCTTTTGTTGTTTCTTTTCTGTTCGGGGGACTATTTTTAGTTTTTGAAGTGAAACTTCTTAGGCGGCGCTTCGAAATTTGAACGAGAATATTGAGAAGTGAAATTTCAAGGTCAATTTACTTCATTTCGTTACACGATAGAGAAGAAAGATATGTTGTACAGTAGATAGAATGAGAGAGATATACATTGTATAAAAGACTGAAAAAAGTTTCTTTGTCAGCGCTGAGTATCGAACCTGCAATCTTAGTTATATAATGCCAACGTACTATATGCTGGGCTAAGATCTTCATATATAAATGTTGTCTACATACCAATTAATCAAACTACTTTTGCTGTAGATGCCCAGCGGGAAAATAAACAGCGCTCCTAGCAGGAAAATATAACAGCCTTATTCATAAACACATTTTAGAGGCAGTGTAACTTTTAACGGGCTTTAAACAAGAAAACGCTATTCATAAACATTTTCGGAACCATGTTTTTTGTTTGTCTTTTCGTTTAATATCAAAGACATGCTCCATATGCGCCCTTTGCAGCATTTTTTTTATGTGGCGGCCATTGCAAATCCATTGGAATTCTTAATTTTTGTAGAGATTTTCTTTAGTTCAGACACAAACCTTACAAACATGAGCAGCGAATGAAAAAATGTTTATGAATAAAGCCCAAGAATGATAGAAAAATAGATTGCGCAGATAGTAAAAATAATTTTCTACGATCTGCGCATCTACGTTACGATAGACTTACGATATGAGCTTACGATATGGCTTTCTGTCAAGTCTTGTTAAAAATGTGAACAAATATGAAACAATGGCAAAAGATTCAAGAAACAAACTTGGTCTAGCGTGACGTCATGATCGTAAAAAATACTTTGTTCGTAGCTAGAAATGTCAAAATGAAAAGTAAACAACATAACGGACCTGCGCAATGCGTAATCTATTTTTCTATCATTCTTGAATAAAGCGTAGTATGTTGTAGAAACGAAAATTTCTTAGCATTTAATTCTACACCCGAACTATTAGTGTAGAGTCAAAAATATTTGTATGGAGAAAAAAATAACTACAGTACGACCTTGCTCAATGCAACTAATAGAAATTCGGGCAATTGACATAGTTAACGTTGAAGAAACGCAATTAAACTTCTAAACATAAAGCTTTATGTCTCTGAATCTTAGATATTGTGGGATAATGCACTTTGTATCCTTAAATATTGTTTGAATAGATTTTTTATTAAAAATGTATTTTACAAGCAAGGAAGAACTGAAAGAATATAAGATAAAAGTTTATGCAAGTTTACGCAAATGCAAGTTGCGATAATTGTGCAATTCCATGACGCCAACTTGACACTGTGCGCAAGAAAAGTTGGAATAAGTTCTTTCAATAGATAACTATTTTATACATATTTTAGTTATATAATTTTATATCGAACTATTTACTATTAATAATAGTAAGTATAATGTGTGTGTGAAAGTTTTAGTTATCTTTTCACATTTAAAGTTTTGAACAAAAAAGTATTTATAAGGCTTTATTTATATAACTAAAATTTGTCCCATAGTTTTTGAGTACAAAATAACCGGTAATTTTTGATTTTTAGTTTTTAAGTTTTTAAGGTTAAATGAAAGTTAAGATCAAGTTTTCAGTTGAGGTAGATTTATTGTTGTGACATTGTTCTGTGAAACTCCTTATTAATATGCAAAAAAAAATTTTTGAAAAACAAATTTATAAATGCACCTGAAGCTCCCATTGGCAAAAAAATCGCTCATTGTAGTTATGTAAAATAAAAAAATCCCTTTTTAAGAAATTATTCTCTTAATATGCGGAATATGCAACACTTGATTTTCTCACGATCATACTCTCGCTCTCAAACTTTCAATAAAGCTACGCTCTGAGTTTTCTCCCTAGTGCAACGATGTGTTCTATTCCAGATAGAATTCTACGCCACGTAACGTTGCGTAGCTTTACGATTGCATAATCGAGCCTTTACACTAAAATCGTTCTTATTCTAGAAAAGAAAGAGTGTACACAAAGAAGTTTCACTTCTTTACTGTATACACGGTATACTGTATCTTTTTTATTGTTTCTTTTCTATTCGGAGTACTAATTTTGGGTTTAGGAGTTGTTGTTTCTGTAGTCTTAGTAGACTTGGTTTCATTTTGTTGCTGTTTACTTGCACTGATTGAATTGCTGTTAGAAGTTAGGCTGTGTTGTTGAACGTTGTTGTTGGTTTCTACATGTAGAGTTTTTGTATTGGCGTTTTGGCTGAGAATTTGTGCATATGAAGGTATTGTTGTTTTTTTACGGAACGGTTCTATTTTGTATGCCGATGGGTTGTTGTTGTAAATTTTCCATGCTTCTCTTGCTGTACATCTTTGTTCAATTTTGACTTTATTAACTGCTTTGTGTTTTAGAAAGCTTGGACAAGAGAAGTCACCAGAAGAGTGAGTTTCGTTGTCACAGTTAACACAGTATATACGAGCACATGGATCGTGTGGTGGTGATGGTCCACCACATGTTGAGCATAATTCGACGTTTCGGCACCTATTCTTTGTGTGTCCAAGTTTTTGGCAATTGACACATCGCATAGGGTTTGGAATATATTCTTCTACCTTCACTCGTTCCCATCCCAACTTAAGGTGATCAGGGCGACGAATTAAGTCAAATTTTAGGACAGCAGCACCTGTGGGAAGTATTTTACCTTCAAATTTTTTCATTATTTTTTTAACTTCGACAACATTTTGATCTGCTAATGAAGCAACCAATTCTTCTTCAGAAATATCTATGATTTTTTTTGAAAATATTCTTCCTTGAGTAGTATTAAGATGAATGTGCGACGTTATTTTGACCGGTACAATGTCAACGAATTTTGCTTTAAGAAATTTCTGTGCAGCTTTCAGATTAAGAGTTTTAATTAGGAGATCACCAGATCTTAGTTCATTCACTTCTGTGTATTCACGGGATATATGATTCAGCCCCTTTTCAATTTGGAACACATTGTATGTTGCAATTGGTCGAACTGTTGCATCATATTCAGGATTCGAGGAAATTACCAAGAAGCGTGGAAAATGATCGTCATTTTGACGAATCTCCGGTAGAGGAACAAAATCACCTGGTCTAGGCCGCTTGGAAGATTGTTTTAAATAAAGGCTTTGGTCTGGATTTAGAGCCATAAACCTATTATAGTTGGGGGGGTACCCCCCGTACATTTTGGGCAACTCGTGCCCAGATAAATTCTTGTAACTTTAGCAAATTAATGGAAAGTCAAAAGTTTTGAGTTTTGTTTTTTTAAAAACGGTAAAAGTTTTTGTAGTTATACTGCTTTATGCAGAAGAAACACACTATGAAAGTCAAAAGAGTACACAGCACAGCACGAAATGTTGCTTACGCGGCGAGTACCCGAAGAAGACTGACAAATATATATATATATGTATAAATCTATATACAGTTTTCTAAACTAAAACCTGCACTTTAAGAATTAACCGAACCGAACCGCGTCAATTTGGCGAATTAGGTGAATTTCTTATAAAAAAAACGCCATTTCAATATCAGAAGCGTCAAATCAGCTTGCAGAACTGGGCCTGCGTGCAGGACATCGTTCAAGCTGACCCCATTTGAAGTGGGACTTGACGCGTTGAATACTACCCGAACTTTTGTTGTAGTACTCTCTGGTTTTATTACTGCATGATGCGGTAAATAATAATGAGATGGTGATCTTTCAAATTTTGGAGCTGGGATTTTTTCCATATGACCCAATTTGAGGTAATCATTCACCACTTCTTCATACTGCGTCTTTAAATCTGGATTTTTGTTCAATCGAGCTTCACTTCAAGCCCATTACTTGAAGGCTATGCCTCGAGAAAATCCAAGATTAATATCATCTGGGAATCCACTTTTGAATGGTAAGGTAACAATATATCGACCTTTGCTATCGCGTTTTGTAGTTTTCTGATAGTTTTCCTCACAAAACTTATCAGACTGGGATAAAAATTGTTTTTTAGGCAGTTCCTCCAACTTCCAAAAACGTGCGATCTGTTGATCGATCGCAACTTCACTATAATCAAACAAGTTGTAAATCTAGATATTTCGGTACAAGGCATAGGGCCTGTGAATATCCAGCCGAAAACTGTTTCTTGAGCCAGAAGTGAACCAAGAAGGTTTCGTTGAATGCCATCGAGAATTATGGCAGGGTACAAATCGCCACCGATAAGTAAATCAACTTGATCGCTTCTGAAAAAGTGCGGATTTGCCAGTTGTAAGTCAGGCAAACTCTTACACAAAGAAGGATCAATGGAGCATGACGGCAGATTTCCAGTTAAGCGAGACAGCACAAAAGCTGTAGCTTCTACTTGAAATTGCCTATTTCTAGGCGAACTGAGAATTATATCGCAAGCTTTTGTCACTTGCGCTGAAACTGCGTTATTAAGCCCCGAAACTTGAGCACTTATGGCTCTTGTGGGTAACTTCAATAGCTTCTGCAATCTTTCAGATACGAACGTACCTTCAGAGCCAGAGTCTATAAGAGCTCTAGTTGTGTACGCTGATCCTAGGTGACATACGGTCACCATTGCTGTACCAAGCAATACGTGCCGGGTAGTGCTAGTGGACTGTATTTGTGTAGAATGAGTTAGTGTGTTAGAGCCCGGGGGATTGGGTCGAGAGCTCGACCTACTTGAGTCAACACTCGAAGCAGGTGATTGAGTTGGAGTCGAGTCTCGATGCAAGAGAGTATTGTGACGTTGTTTGCACATCACACAAGTATATTGACTCTTGCACTTTTTCACCTCATGAGAATGAGATAAACAATTGATGCAAAATTTGTGTTTGCGAACAATTGATAAGCGATTGCTTATATCCATTCTAAGAAAACGTGGACAAAAGCGCAATGCAAGCTGTTCTGTATTGCACAGCTTGCAATTCGCAGAAGTAATTTTAATTTGGTAATTATTTACCTTTTTTCCAGATGAATTGCTCTGGTTTGTTTTCGAGTTGGAGGAGGACGAATTGAGGTTCTGTCGTTGTATTGCGCCACAAGAGCTGCGAATATCAGACACGGTTTCAAGAGTTTGAAACCTACTTGTGAGGAAATTGTCGAGATCTGTCCATTTCGGAATATCATTTTTATTTGAAATGGACTGCTCCCATAAGGAGAGCGTGATCTCTGGCAATCTTGTCGAGCATTGGTAGACAAAGATTGCGTCCCAGTTGCTGATGTCAATGTTGTGCATTTTTAGAGCAAAAATACAACCATTGATATCTCTCTGGAGTTTTTTGAGTTCTGTGCCAGATTCTTTTGGCACATGTGGTAAATTGAATAAAATTTTTAATTGGCTGTTGACCATGATACGCTTATTTTCGTATCGGTCAGACAAATCTTGCCAAGCTTTAGCAAAACCATCATTGGTTAAAGGAGATTTTCTCACAATCTCTTTTGCTTCACCAAAAGAGAATGTAAACTTTTTCGAAACGAGGGGGGAGAAAGCAAAACTTCTAAATTAAACGAATAAAAACGCGGCGCTTCAACTTAATTGACGGAGGTCAGTTTTATTAGTAACCACTTAAAATCTAACAAAGTTTTATAAGAGCAGCGAGAAGCGCTGCCCAAAAGAAAAATATGAAAAACAGAGCAGTAGACGCACACTACCACGCCAGCACCGGGAAACTGCCAGTGGCGTTAACATGCCGCCCGCCTTGCAAGAATGCAAGACGTTACCAGGCACCCTGTCCTGATAAGACCCAACCGAAGATCGAATTTTGGGCCAACGGCATGCCAAAACCAGCTGGTAGAATACCCGGCTGTATGACGCGGGCGTATACGTCTATACCCAGCAGGATCCGGACCGGCGACCTTTTGTAGAAATGAGGATCAGCCAGATTTATGTTAGGATAGCTCTGACTGATCCTCTCGTCGATGTCCTTAGACGGCGTGATTATGTCCAAGTTCCGTTCGATTTGCGCTGTCGTCTCGATGGTAACGGACGAGCCGTGCCTGCCGCGAAGTGATAGCGTGCAGACTTCCCTTCCATCGACCACAGAAGTTGGAAGTCTCCACTTTACCGCCAATTCTCTGGCAAGTCGTGTTTGCGGAAGGCAGGCATCCAGAAGAGCTCGTACGTCTTCCACGTGGTCGTCGTGAGTGGGCTCGACTTGATCGGACCCGAGTGTGGGAATGCAGCATGCTGTGGTGATCTTCACCGCAGTGACGGCACCTCACATCGCTCCGACAGTCCTTTCGCATATGAACTGCTGAAAGGCAGTTGGAGCAGTAAAAATGAAGGAGTACTGCTCTCAACCGCTCTTCCAGGTTCATAGCTATGAACTGATGGCACGATATGAGATTGTGCTCTATGGATGGAGATTGTGCTCCGTTGCCAAATCTGCAGGGTTTACATGTGTATCTACATGAAACCAATTGTGAATTCCTACCTTCTCTGCCACTTTTGACACTCTGTTGGCTACGAAGGTTGTCCAGGAACATGGAGGCTTACAAAGCCAAGCAAGCACTATTGTTGAATCAGTCCAACAATACAAACGGTGCCGTTCTATATCAAGGTGCGATAGTAATGCATCTACCATATCCGCGAGAAGGGCTGCACCACATAATTCAAGACGGGGTAGTGAGATCGTCTTGACTGGAGCAACTTTACTTTTTGAATAAAGCAGATGACTGACTATGCCATCATTTTCCTTCACACGAATGTAAATCGACGCTGCGTATGCTTTTTCAGAGGCATCGCAAAAGGCGTGAAACTCTACGTCGGATTCAGGTGAAAACCCAACAAAACGTGGTATCGAACATCGTTAATATTTTCATAATCTAGCAAAAATGTTTGCCAAGATTGAAAACTATGCGCAGGGAGATCTTCATCCCAATCTATCTCATCCAACCAGATACGCTGCATTAGAATTTTCGCTGTCACCACTACAGGTGCCAGCCAACCTGCAGGATCAAATAGTTGCGCTATCATTGATAGGACTTCACGTTTTGTATAAGATGATTTAATTTCGAGACGCTTGGCAGTAAAATAGAATAAATCGGAAGTGGCATTCCAACGAATTCCTAATGCTTTGGCACAACTCGTATCTTCTAACTTCAAGAAGTCTTCATGCAAAAGATGCTCTGTAGGCAAGTCTGCTAAAATGCTGGAAGCATTCGCAGTCCACTTTCGCATAGTAAAACCTGCAGAGTCTAAAGCCGAGATTAGCTCATTTCTAGCTTTAATTGCGCTTTCAACATCATGAGCTCCAGCTAGAGCATCATCGACATATGTGAAATGACGCAAAATTTTTGCAGCGAGAGGATACTGCTATTGAACATCATGTGCTAATTGCAGCATGGTTCTAATTGCTAGATATGGAGCACAATTGAGACCAAAGGTGACTGTTTTAAGTTCATAATCCTGCATCAACTCATCAGGTGAACTTCTAAACAGAATTCGTTGGAAAGCAGAATGTTTTGGGTCAACCAGAATCTGGCGGTACATCTGCTGAATTTCGCCATTAAAGACATATATGAAAAAACGCCATAAAATAAAAAAAAAACAAAAACTGCTGATTCAATAATAAAAATTCATAAAAGTAATCTGAACCATTTTGAGGATACGTTGAACTTCATAAAGAAATTGAGGAAGGTTTAAATACAAATTAGATTTCAAACTAATGCATTAAACGTCCAAGCGTATCAAAGCAAAACAAACAAAAACAAAACCGGCCAAAGCAACGCGGTGGATATAAAGACAAGTAATGCATTTATATATGTACATACATATATACATACATATATGTATAAATATATATATTCACATATGTATCGATGTAATTATATATATTTACTTTTTTGTTTTTGTAGTTGTTTTCAAGTTTTCGAACCATGTTAGGTGCTGGAAATTGCAACTTATTGCTTTGGCGCTTAATTAGCTAAAAATTCTACAAATAGTATTGAACTTCAAAAATTAAAATATTTCTTTTTTAACATCATGAACGAAAAGCAGTTTTTTTTATGTATCTTTTCTTCTTGTATTAGTGTATATACATAATATCTAATAATTAAATGTTATATTAATAAAACATTATCAGCCTTATTTATAAACCCATTTTATAGGCTGCATAACTTTAAACAGGCTTTAAACACGAAAACGTGATTTATAAAAATATTTCACAGTCGCTTAAAGCCTGCGTAACTTAAACGCCAAAATATGTGTTTAAAGGCTGCTTAAACTTAGCCTACAATTTCTAGTTATCATTTCTATTGTTAAATTTGTTGTTTTCGACAAACGTCATTAAATTTTCATATTGAAAAAAACTGTGTTGTTACTTGATATAATTATTTAAAATGTCATTTGGTTTTGAGTCTTTTCTGCACGACATGGAAATCATTGATTTCTTTGATGAAAGCCCAGCGCCGCGTGGACCAAAAATTTACAAAAGGAGATACAATCCAATGGAGGAGCTAAGGGAAAAAGATTTCCAACAAAAATATAGGTTTTCAAAGAATAATATGCTGAAATTAATTAATATTGTCCGCCCAGATTTATGTGGGGATAAAAGAGGTGGCCAGATTCCGGTTGAGCTCCAAGTTATGGCGGCTATAAGATATTGGGGCAAAAATGAGGTAATTTTTGTAAACAATAGTGTTGAAATGCCTACATTGTATTTATTTTTAAGATTCAAGACGACGGAGCTGATATTCATGGATTCAGCCAATCTACCCTTTGCGTAATTTGTCAACGGGTTGCAAAGGCTTTCGCTTCCAAGAGGCGGCTATATGTGAAAATGCCAACATCAGTGTCTGAGCAAATAACTGTTATTGATGCGTTTCAAGAGATCAGTGAATTTCCAAAAGTGATCGTACTCGCGGGTCAGTGGATTTCCAAAGTCGGTGGGCTCGCGGGTCAATACTACATTAACAGAAAAGGATACTATTCCTTGAATACACAAGTAGTATGTGACGCATCGCTGAAAATAAGAGATATTGTTTGTCATTGGAGAGGAAGCACTCACGATTCAAGAATATTTAGGGAAAGTCGAATAAAGCAGCGTTTCGAAAATCGTGAGTTTTTGGGTCGTTTACTTGGAGATGGAGGCTACGCTTGCTCCAATATAATATTCACTCCATTGCTGAATCCTCAAACCAATGCTGAATGCAAATATAATGCGTCTCACATAACTACCCGCAATACTGTGGAAAGATGTTTTGGCGTCTGGAAGCAGCGATTCAGGATTTTACTGACGGGAATGAGATGCTCACTAGAAAACGTGAAGATGACCGTTGTCGCTTTAGCAGTTTTACACAACTTATCTATTGACTTCAAGGATCAGTCCACAGGTATAAATTTGATTATTATTCAGATATATCTTATCTTATCATCTTATATATCTTATCTTATTTATTTTTTTTTTTTTTTTTTTATATCTTATCAGGCTATTTCTTTAAATAGATGCTGAAGACAATTCCGATGATGATATTGAACCGCAGATTGAAGGACTATTGCAGCATAATAGTAATCAAAATCTAATGCGTAGCGTATTCATCCAACAACATTTTTAATAAGATGTAAAATCTTTAAATAATAAATGCATTGATTCATTAATTTATAAACAACACCATTTAAGTTGAACTGCTTTTGTTTGAAAACTTGTATTTCACATTTACTAGTAAATAGCAAAAACTTTGACTATTCTTTTGGCTTTTAAAATAACGAGAAAAAACCCGATTAAAATGCTTTTTCATATTTTAAGGCAAATATAAAAACCAACATTTGCCAGATATTTCGAGCCAAAAATTTCAATGATAAGACCAGCTTAGCTTGTATCGTTCATTTATAGAAATAAAAACCATATACTGTTACTTTTTCCATAAGTTTCTATTAATCTTATTTTTACACATGTGAAAAACATTAATAATATTTATTGAATATCAATGCATTATTCTATTATGGACAGTGGCATCTTCAAGTCAAGCAGCTTATTTTGAATAACGGATCCACAGTATATGTTTGTGTACCAATATTTTTGGAACGTTGCTCCTTGATGGATTAATAACTGTAAAAGAAAGTGGAGAGTAAAAATTTTGTATAAAATCAAAAAGATAAAGAAAAATATTACACCTAATACTACGTTTACATTGAGCCAAATGACTCATTTCAGCTCATTCAGCCAAATGAGAACCGAAATCATCTCATTTCTCATACGAATTCTCATTTGCAAATCATCTCATTTGAAATAAATGAATGAGATTGGATACGTTCTTAAAACTAATTACAAACTTTTTCGAACGCATTCAATGCAGAATGGACAAAAATACACCGAACGCACTAAAAAGAAAGGAAAATGTCAAACATATTGTGAAGTGAATTCGAAAACAAAGAACAAGCTGTCAAACTAAATGCGATACGTTTGCAAAAAAATCAGTGTAAACACATTTGAATGACTCATTTGAAATGGCTCATTTGCTCTAATGTAAACGTAGTATAACGCTGAACAGCGTATGCCAATATTATTAAAAATGTATTAATCTGCAAAAGAAAAGAAAATCAAACAAGCAAAAGTGGAGAATGTAAAAAGAAAAGTGGAGAATGTGAAAACAAAAGTGGAAATAAAAACACAAAAAGTGGAAAAAATTATAAAAACAATGTTAAGTTTAAAAATGGAAACATTTTATATGATAGGTAGAGGATACCATCTACAGCATTACCCTGTATATTGTAAAAATAAATTAAAAAAAGTTCTTACCGTTTTGCATATGCAATTGCATTCGCACAGTGTGCTCTTCGATCTTGCGGAGCTCATCAGCTTCAAGAAATTGTTTCCTTATTTCCATAATTTGCATTTTTTTTTTGGTGCTCTATTTCCATGAAGCGCACTTCTTTTTCTTTGGCCTTCATTGTGGCTTCAAATATTTTTTGCTTCATTTCATCTGAGGATGTCTAGTATAAAAAGATATTACTCAAAATGAAAAAAATTGAAAATAAGATAACTTACAGTTTCAGTAGTTGCCTTTCTCTTTCTTTTTGTTTTTCTTTCTTCTTTCTCTGGCGCTTCTTCGTCTTCAATTTCAATGCCAGGTTCATTAAGAATTTCGACTTCATCCTTTTCGAAAGGAATATATTAATCTAAGCTGCTTTCTTTTTTCTTAGTTACATACGCACCAATAGCTCAACTGTGTCACAATCAAATGGATTGCAGTCTACTGCAAACTCCTGCGGAATAAGTTCTACCAGGCGCACAACGTCGCTGTCAGGACTTTTTGGTGACGGTCCTCCTCCTGTTTGATTCCTCCGTCTTCTGTACTCTGCGACAGAGCTTTTCGCTTGCATTTTAGTGCAGCGCCATTGGCACTTTATTCGGTCTACATCGCGCTTTGTTATGCTGACTTTATTAAATCTAAATTAAAATGAATTTAGATATTAATATATATAAGTAACAAAAACTTACAATTCGAGAATAGCGTTCCAAGCTTCTCTTTTTCCCCTTGATGTGTTTGTATCCACGCTTTTTTTCTCAATTATTTCGATTTTTTCCTCTATCAGTTGCCGAAGTAGAAGCTACAAGTGAAGATGCAAATGCTTGGCATTGTTTGAAGTATATTTAATAACAACATTATATTACCTTATATGTTGAATCCCAATTTTGAGATCGTTTTTTTTTTAATTTCCTTGCTCATTTCCTTTTAATTTCCTTAAACCATATAAAATAATTCAAACAAACAATCTAAAAAATGTTAGCGGAGAAACGTTTGTCAAAGCTTCAAATAGCGAGTAATTTGTCAAAAGTAACGTGTAACTTATATTTTGACACAAACCTTGAATAGTTAATAAAACGTTTATAAATAACAATTTAAGCAAGGTTGCGTAATATCTTAAACGATGTTTAACTAAACAACTGCTTAAAGGTTGTTTAACGAAATCTAATAAATAAGACTGTATATATATATATGATTATATTATATTATAATAATTAAATAAATATATTATTAATTATATAATAATAAAAATCTTATATTATTATATAACGTAATTCTTTAGTTCGAATTAACTTTATAATAAAAGTGGAAAATGGGTACAAGAAATGTAAAATACAGATAAAGGAATAATATGGGTGTTACTTAACTTGCGTGTTGTGACGTTGTCGTCTATATGGCTATTGCTGCTATCGCTTGCCATGCAGCTATTTTTGTTCCTGATAGACGTTGGTGTTGCTGTTGATGCTGAGGATGTGGTGGTGGATGCTGTTGTAGCAAATATTGTTGCTGTTGATGCTGATTCGGAATGAATGACGTTGCTGCTGTTGTTGTTGCTGTTGATGTTGTTGTTGTCGCTGCTGTTGATGATGATTCTGCTTCTCCTTCAGATATTGTATATGACTGCAAAGGAACACCTTCTACTTTTTCTATTGTAGCATCACTACGTGATGTTTTTGTCTTGGAATGTCGAGACAAATTTGCAGAATTTTCATCGTCCAAAATACTCAAGTTACTCAAACTAGTTGCACTTGAAAACTGGGCTGAAACGGGGGGGGTGAAACGTATTCAAGCCATCTTCAAAAACACTACGTAGTCGGAATTGTTTGAATTCTACTGTGGTGCCTGGCACAGCATGTGCACACGAAGTGGTGTTGCGCCTGGGTGACTGCGGCGTACTTAGCGTAGGTGAATCGGGTTTGTCCGAGGGTGATATAACTCCACTTGCTATGCGGCTGAAGTCACTTACGATGGAGCTCTTGTTATCGCACGGACAAACATCTTCCTCAACTGATGAATCCAAAGAACTGTGTCGCGAAAACATCAATAGAGTTTCCTGAGCAGAATTCATGTTGGTATGGATTGAAGATACATCTACACACTTTGGTTCACAGTCTGAACACTCTTTTTCCGTATAAGATTCTATAGGCTCGGTACTGGGATTAATTGCCGCATCAATATCACCTTTTAATTCCTCTTCCTGTGCTCTGCATTCACTTGGGCTCTTTTCTCTTTTTCGGCGGTGACCGTGCCGAACTCGCGAACCAAACAGAATCTTTTTACGACAAACGAACTCTTTTTTTCGACCGCGTGTTGCGGCGATCACCGTCCAAAACCAACAGACAGAAACTTCTTTCTTTTCTCGGCTGCTCTGCTGCAGCATCGTTTTTCGTTCATTTTTTCTCTTTTCATTTCTCAGGCGAGCAGTGCTGGCACGGGCATGCATAAAGGTGTTATCACACTGCATAATAAGGCGTTCACACGTGAATACACGTAGTTATGCGTAGTCATTTCCTCATTATGCCTTGTTAGGAGCTTAACCGTTCGTTAAGTCGTCGTCAAGATGGTGTTTGGTGCACAACTTCGGACAAGATCCGATAGGCATAAATTTAGAAGGTCCATTTTTATTGGCTAATGCCGGCTCAAGCACGTGCTGGCCATGTTGAAAATTTTTGTTTCTGTCGAACCTGTCCAGGGAGGAAATTGAAATTTTTCAGCCGCGTACCGCTGCGTGTGTCTACCGGTAGATGGCGCTAGTCAAACAAAAATATAAAAATGTATGATAAAAAAAAATATGAAGTGACATCGTGAAAATGGCCGTTGTGTCGTATCGGTTCCCTGTCTAACTTTGAATTCAAATTCAAATTCCCATTTGCGCACGGAACCAAAACTTCACTTCCGATGATCTGTCAAGAAAGCAACAACAACATATCCGGTCGGATAAGAAACAAACGTTGGCCGCCATACTCGACTTTTGAATTCGAATTCAAACTCGCCGTTGAACATGGAGGTCACCATCTATCGCCATTTTGAACTGTCACAAGGCAAAAAAAAATTTTTTGTGTAATGTCAAGGGAGGTGTTCAGAAGACTCAAAAGCTGTCAAACTTCGCAAATCGAGCTGTCAAAGAATTGGAAAGTGGCTTGGCAGGTGTTCAGAAATTTGGACACAAGCCGTCCCTCACAAGTTTGATGCTTGATTGGCCGCAACTGACAAGCCAACTATTTAGTTGGTTGTAGGTGCGCACACTGTGCCCGGATAGTTTGCCAACTGTGGAGTTGCATTTGAGAAATATTCCCATGGGGAGTTTCAAATTATTTGGCTGTTTTGAGTTTTATAAAATTTTTCGCTACTGACATATTTTTTACTGATTTTGGTGAAGGTATGAATATTAAACATTTTTTTATTAAATTATTATGTAATAAGCAGCATTCAACATTTTGCTGGCACTTACGCTATCTTTTATAACAATAATTAAAACTTGTTTATTCCTATTTGCAATCTACAAAAGGCAACACTTATCCCCATTCATACTGCACAAAGAAGCACTTTTCAACGAAAAATAAAATGACAACAAAAACAAGCAAAATGTGCACCAGTTGGAAAACTATTTGATCGGCTAGTGTGCGGACTTCCATAGCACGCCATACCCACTTAGCAGTCTGCATATAGTTGGCAGACTTTAAAATCAAGTGGAAATCTGACCTCCCATTTGATTTTTTAGTTGGGTTTGATTCAATCGTTAAGGCCGCCTTACATTATCCGACTGTGTGTTACGACATGTCAAAATTTTCAAGTATGATAGAATGTACAATGGTGGAAACAACGAAAAGCAAAGTGTGTTCGAACCTTTTTTGGTTTTTTTGACATGTCGTTCTACATTTTAATTTTTTGGTTTGTTTCTAATTTCATCACACATTCTATCCGACCAGATATGAGTTTTATAAGATTTCTTCGAATTTAATTTGTTGATAATCACCAAGCTGCAAGTTACATTTCATCAAATGCTTAAAAGCAAGCAAAATAATGACTGCTTTTATTTTTAATGCACAATTGGCCCTTATAATGCTTACAATAGCTGCTATGTCCCGATTCATTTTAAGTATTTTCAATTTTTACATTTTTATTGAATAAAAGCGCAATGTGACTTTGTGAGATAGTCTAAAAGAGAAAAATTAATTTCTTTATACAAAAATAAAAAAATGACAGTGTGATAAGATTCGGTTATACTTTCTATCTCACATGTCGTAACACACAGTAGGACAATGTAAAGCGGCCTTTAGGTGTGCGCACTTCCATAAGACACTATGCCCACATGAAAACAAATCAAACTATCGGCCGACTAAAAGTCTCTAGTGTGCGACGGCTCTTAGGCATCTTTATTTCTTAATTTATAGCGGGTTGCTACGGTCATTGAACTGCAATTCTGCAAATCTTAAAATCCGCATTTCTGCACAGCAAAATGCATTGGATCGTGAATACCCCTATTATAAGGCCCCTATTAGGTACGACAACTCGACTTAAGTTGACGTGACTTAAGACACCTCAACTGAACTTTTTTGCCATATTACATATAACATACATTTTCAGTTGAGCTGTGGTGTAAAATTGCTTTATCTATTGGAGCATGATTACACCGAAATTTTGACACTTTCGTTGAAATGAATCAGCTGTTCGCATTGATTTCAATTTTTGTGTATATGTATTTTGTTGACAAGTAATCAAGCAAGGAAATAGCAAAGCGTTAAGACGTTTGACTGTAATGCCAGCAGTCCGAGTTCTATCCTCTCATATGACGATGAATAAAATTTTCTCGCTTTGCTTTTATGTATTGCTGTGTTCTCCTTGGACTAACACATAAAAGACCTTTTTTAACTATTGATTGAAGCGCTTTTTGAACGATTTTTTAGCTGCACTTAAGAAGAATTTTAATATGAATTAGGTTTACTTAAAAAGCGCTCCAGATGTGTGAAACGCAATGGCACCCAGCGGTAATCAAAGCCCTTCATTAGCATTAAACGAGCGCTTCTGCCATGTCTTACCACTCTGCTATTTCCTTGCTTGATTACTTGTGAACAAAATGTATACAAAAATATGAGCTCCACAACTCTGAACTCTGCAAAGAGCATCCTCAAAATAAACGCATAAAATGCGCTATTTCTAGGAGCGATTTTTATTTTCCCACTGGGTAATAATATAATATATACGCGATATGGATAATAATATATGCATTTTACTTACGTATTTTTATCCATTTTCACTCAATTAACAAAAAACAATAAACAAATAAAAAGTTCGTATTAAAACGACGTTATACAAGGTGGCGCAAAAATAACCTTCCGATGTTTTTTGGCTGTAATTTAAAAAAAATGAAAAACTTTGATTTTTCTTGTGGATTATTTTTATTTGGTCTTTTAATTTTTTTTACATCAAGTCGAGAATATGATGTCATGTAAATGGTCGCCGCCACAGTTGATTGTCATTTGAGCCCTTTTTATGGCATTTTCCATCACTTCGGCCAAAACTTTCGGCGATAGGTCCTCACATTCTTGACGGATATTGTCTTTAAGAGCTGCAAGAGTCTGAGGCTTGTTGACATAAACCCGCGACTTCAAAAAGCCCAACAAAAAGAAGTCTGGAGCGGTCAAATCAGGCGATCTTGCTTGCCAATGCAAATCGCCAAATCGGGAGATTAGGCGCCCGGGAAATGCATCCTTCAGCATATCGGTTGTGGCACGGACAGTGTGTGCCGTTGCACCGTCCTGTTGGAACCACATGTTTCCCAATCCCAATTCATCAAGTTGCGGCAAAAAGAACTCGTTGATCATTGCTCTGTAGCGCTCACCATTCACAGTAACCGTTTGGCCCGCGACGTCTTCGAAGAAAAAAGGTACGATGACTCCTCCAGCGAAAACAGCACACCATACAGTGACTTTGAGCGGGTGTAATGGCTCTTCGTGGGTTACACGCGGATTTTCAGTGCCCCAGAAGCGTAAATTTTGCTTATTTACGTACCCGCTAAGATGGAAATGGGCCTCATCACTCATGATTATTTTTGATGAAAAATCATCCTATCTTAAAATCAGCAATATTCCGCGTTCTGGAGCAGTGTAGCGTAACATTGTTTATTATCGTGTATTTCGTATGTGTTTACTACACAAATGTCAAAACAGAACTGACATTAGGGGCCAATCGCAAAATTTATAGTATTTTCTGATAGGAGGATTACTTTTGCGCCACAACTAGCTCAAAACAGATGTAAGTTTTTGACAGTCCTTACACTCGACACAGAGTTGCATTGTTAAACATAATACCACAAAAAACACATACACATCTCTGAGATACATACTTGTCAGACGACAGACACGTTTGTACCTCAAATGTGTAATAGACAATACAAATTTACAAATTACACACTCAACTTAAGTTAAGTTGTCGTACCTAATAGGGGCCTTAATTTAAAAAAACATGGCAAAAAAATATTGTGCTGGACATAAAAATGTATTTAATAAGGGACGAACAAGTGTCATATTATATGCAACTAACGCTGGTTTAGTTTAATTTTAAAAAAATATTTAAAAGACACACTTCGTATATTTTGGAATGGATATTGGAATAAATATATCGTTCGAGGATGACCCTCACATGGCACCGCGTAAGAGTCAGGGCGCCATCATCACATAAAAAAGAATGTGATTATCGTGTTGAAATCGTCTCAAGTCGACGCAAACCTTTCATGAGCCTCACATGGCACCGCGTAAGAGTCAGGGCGCCATCTTCACATAAAAAAAATGTAATTATCGTGTTGAAATCGTCTCAAGTCGACGCAAACCTTTCAGAAGTATCCTCTAAAAAATACATACTGGTAACCATTACTTTGAAGGGTAATCTGCCTTTAAACGGTTGTGCGTCAAGTTTGAAGCTAAGATAAAAGATATTTGTCACAAGAAAACGATAAAAATTATTCCTCAAATCTGATTTGGATTACCGCAATCGAAAAATTAATAAAACTTTTCGAATATTTACTTGGAATATCTGAACCCTTAATTGGGATGGATATCCAAATGACAGATATCTTGGAAAGATACAAAGCTTCCCATAAGATAAATGCTTAAAAATAAAATTAGCTTAAATCTTAAACTTTTGTGTGTCTCCCACGACCTACAACCCGCTTCTTTATTGGACACCCAAATCTTTACTGAAAGTATCCAGTGTTGGACAACCCAACGGCGCTTGGTGTTCCCAACAGATGTCAGAAAGCGCAAAACAGAAATGGCTGGAAAAAATTCTTAGGCGAGACCAAAACCAATCAACGGTTATAAACGCTAGATATGTATGGAGTATATTTTTTTTTAAATCATTTATATATTTTAATGTGCCCAAAAGTTTGACTATGTGCGCAAAAGTAATTGATTTTCTTTAAAGGCAATTATTCATATAATTTGTAAATCTTCTCTTAAAACTGCTTGAAAAATTTGGAACCGAATAGCAATGTGATCTTATTGAATCAGTATGAAATTTTAAGATGGTTTGAAATAAGCTGTATGTACAGGTTTGAATCAAAACGCGTTGACTTGAATGTATTTGAAGAGCCGTATAAATAGCGTATTAGCTACTTTTGAGTTTAATCGAATTGAAAAACCTTCTTAGATCAAAGAATTAAAAAATAAGGAAGCGGTATATTGTCTTCAAAGTGAGGAATTTTTCTTTTTTGTGTAGGCTTATGGGCTGATTAGTCTCGCATGGCACAGCAGCGCATGACTGAAAAAGTGTCACATGGGAAATCTGTTTAATGGAATTTGTGTGTATCTGATTATGCACAACATAACGCATAGCTATGCTCAGATAAAAACAGAAATTCATTTCTGAAACATAGATAATCACAGAATATCTGTTTCGCTTTGATTTCTGTGTATCTTTTATGCGTTTGACGTTTTTTCAAAATATCTGCTGTGAAATTTTTATTATTTCTATTAAATTAAATTGTGTTTGAATTGTGTTGTTGAACAAACGATTTGTGGATAAACTTCGGGTGAATTGTTATATAAAGTTATTTTATTGCGTTAAAAGAATTTGTATTGTTTTTTTAGGAAATATGGAGGACGAGAAATTAATAGAACTGGTGCGCAACGAGCTAATCCTTTACAACAACTTCCATATTGGCTATCGTTTTTCCGATAGGAAGATGAAGATCTGGAAAACGAAAGCCAAACAATTGGGAGCAACTGGTTTGTGCAAAATGTATTTTATAGAATAAACGTAATTAAATAATTAATTTATGTAGATGAGGACTGCAAAAAGAGGTGGATGTCTTTGCGCGAGTGCTTTAGCAGGGAGTGCTAGCGAATGAATGCACCCTCTGGAAGTGGAGCGGTGCATATAGAAGGTTGGCCGTTATTTAAAATTTAAGCTTTCTGAAAGAGCACGTGAAGCCAAGACCGTAAGTATTCAACACCATTTAAACATTTCGCATTAATATGTATATACTTTAATTTCAGCACCCGATGCACAGTCAATATCTTTGAAGACAATTCAGAGGACTCATCATCACTGCTGTCATCATCGTCGTCCCCACTACCGTCATCATCGCCATCACAATCGCCAAAACCTGCGGAAGCAGTTGCATCGTCTTCGTCAACTAGAGGCAAATAACGACGGTGAGGCAGACTTCCGAGAGGCACGCACATCATTCACTTCACTCTGCAATGAGCAGAAAAAAAAAAACGAGGCAGTGCATCATGTGGACAAATGATTGTTGCCACTGTCTGCAGCATGAGTGCTAGGAGTCAAGTAAACGCCATGGTGAAGCTGACTCAATTAATTATGAAACAAAAGAGGAAGACGATGAGGCCTCAAGTGGTTTTGAGCTCATTGACTGAGTAAGTACTTAACCCTTACAATTTCTTTTTAACCCTTATTTGGTTCACTTGGTCTGTGAAACCACACTAAAAAAGAAAAGAGTTAGTATTTTAGAATAAGAGTTTAAAAAAGATAAACAAAATCCAAAAAATTACAAACCACCAAAATTTAGACTATTGGGTAATAGTCAAAAGTTCTGTGCTATCTCGATTGCAACTTTAGCTTCGAATATCCTTCACACAGGACACTGTGGATAAAAATCGTGAGTGGCATCGTGTTTAGCAATATTTTGTTAGTTTAAGCCTATACTTACTTTTGCTTAAAGATATACGTAGTTTTTTTAATAAAAGTCAAAGCATTTTAGGTCGTTATTTTTTACTGTTTTCCTCAAAAACAACTTTGTCCTTGTGGGACATGAAGACATCCTTTTTTTTCCTTAAAATTTTTTTCGGGTGATATTGACAACCCCATGCAACTTTTGAGACCTCTTAGAATGTGAAATTCGAAAAAACACTATAATTCGATACGCCCTAGTGGTATGCAAGATAGGGTTTCTTTAAGTTAGTCTGAAGATTTTCAGTTCAGTTGTAAATCGTAATCAAAACAATAAAGTTGGCTTCGGTCCTTTTTAAAAATAATTAACTGGCGCCGGAGCAGGGACCAGTACGCCGCGAGTTAAAATAAATAAATAATCGCCTTCGAAATAGTGTCGGTAAATAAAAATCCCGAACTAAAAGAAGCTGAAAAATTTCACGCGTGTGTAACTGGTCCACCAAGAAAAAATCCAAGGAAAGGAGGCCCCCCAGTAGTCGAACGACAAAAAGGAGATAACGTGAAGTATCAGCCGTCTTGGTTTTCAACATAATCCACTACAATTATTAACAATTATCAACAATGCTGAATATTGTGCTTTATTTAAAAGTGAAAATATAATTATGTTATTTGTTCAAAGAAATTATTGCAAAATTAAAATTAAAATATAAAGCTAAAGACATTTTGAAAAAATTTAAAAGAAAATCAAATGTAAGGCAAAAGTATAATTTTTATTGCAAATAAGTTAAGGAAATTATTGAAAAATTAAAATACAAATATAAAGTGAAAGCATAATTTTTATTGCAAATACGATAAAAAAATTTTGAAATAATTCAAAAGAATATTCAAACGTGTAACCGACTAAAACACAACCTCTTCGTTCGGTGGTAGTTTTAACATTGTTCTTTATTTTTTCAAAATGTCGCATTGATGCCGCTGCACTTGCTTCGTCAAAAAGCTCACAGACATCAAAGAGCTTTACAACAATAATAACTTACAAACTAGAACTTAAATACTAAAAGAAAGTATGAGTGTAACAAACTGCAAAACTAACGAAGTAGAGTGTGAAGCAAGCTGCAAGATCAACGAAGTGTGAAGCAAGCTGCAAGATCAACGCAGTAAAGTGTGAAGCAAACTGTGAAGCAAACTGTTAACAAACTAAAGTATGACGACAGGGTGAACACGACAAACTTATACTAAAGTAAGAAACAGGGCAACGACTACAAACTGATACTACTACAAACGTAAGGCAAAAATATAATTTTATTGCTTGCTTCGGCAGATCATATACTAAAATTGGAACGATACTGAGAAGATTAGCATGGCCCTGCGCAAGGATGACACGCAAAATCGTGAAGCATTCCACATTTTTTACCAAAACTATACTCCTCCAATAACGTCAACCTTCTAGCAGATGCCAGGAATGTTAGTTACCGTAAACGACAGCTAAAACTGTTGGCTTTTGTTTTTATTTTAAAAAGGTTTTTATAAATAAATTAAGTAAATTAAAGTAATAATGAAATTCATGAAATAAAGCGGAATACGAAGAGACGCGTGTATATTGAGAAAGATTGAATTTGGAACAAGAACCAAAAAAACAAAAACGGTAAAGAAAAACAGTGATGCCACCAGGGCAAAGGTTTCAGTGTTGCTTAGTTTAACGAAATGAATATATTAAATTGTTACTCTTAACACTTATCCTCAATTTGAAAAGTTTATTCATTTTGCAGCTTCCATAATCTTTAGTCCAAGTCCCGATCGAAGCACATTAAACTGAGGTTTCGGTAATGGCTTTGTAAGAATATCGGCCAGTTGTTCCTTTGAGCATAAATATTGAATTCCTATCAACTTTTTCTCGTGCAAATCTCGTACGAAATTGTATCTAACGTCGACATGCTTAAGCCGCTTGTGTTCCCATCTTGAAAGCAGGTGAATACACGATTGATTGTCTTCGAATATTTTTGGCGGATCGTCGCTGCTAACATTAAAATCAATTAGAAGATTTTTGAGCCATATTTACTCAGCAGATGCCGTAACAAGGGCTATGTATTCGGCTTCTGTCGATGATAATGCAACCAATGTCTGCCTTTTTGTCGCCATGAAACCGTGTTGCTAAAAACTTTCAGCAAAAATCCAGATGTAGACTTTCTGTCTGACTCACTTCCAAAATCAGCATTCACGTAACACGATAAATATTCTCCTCCTCCTTTTTTAAAGCATAGACAAATATCTAAAGTTTCCTTGACATAACGTGAAACTCGCTTCAGTCCCTTCCATCGAGCATTTGTTTGTTCGTGCTGGTATCGGCTAAAATAATTTACAGAGTAATCCAAATCTGGCCTTGAAGTTAACATGGCGTACATTAAACACCCGACAAGTTCCCGGTATGGTTTTGAATTATTAAGAATTTCTTTTTCACCATCTGGTATTGGTGTTACATCCATTGAGTGCCAATCGGGTTGCAGTCCTGAATATTAAAACGTTTAATCAATCGTTCGAAATAAATTCGTTGATTTAAATAGATTTCATTACCAACTCGTTCAATACTAATGCCCAGAAATGATTTTGGTTCACCTAAATCCTTCATATGAAATCTGGTTTTTAATGCGTTTTTTATATTTTCGATTTTCTTGAGATTATTTCCTGCAAGAATAATATCATCAACATATAGTAAAAGAAATAGGCATTCGTTTCCACATTTCAAAGTATATAAGCATTTGTCAACTTCAGATCTTTTAAAATAAAGTTCCTTCATATAAACGTCAAGAGTCATATTCCACGCTCTAGGAGGTTGCTTAAGGCCGTAAAGAGCTCTTTTTAATTTACATACCGAATTATTTTTACTTTCAAACCCATCTGGTATTTTCATATAAACCTATTCCTCCATTTTCCCCATGTAAAAATGCATGTTTTAAGTCCATATGAACGTCCATATGAACAGCAAACAGATTATTTTCCACTATTATTGACAAGAGAGTTTTAAAAGTTGTCAATCGGGCCACAGGGGCGTAAGTTTCTTCGTAGTCATATCCTTGTCTTTGAGCGCAGCCATTTATTAAAAGCCGAGCTTTGTATCGTTCGATATTGCCTCTATTGTCACGTTTTATTTTAAATAACCACTTATTGTTCAGTAGTAGTTTACCTTTCGGAAGTTCGGTTATTTCCCATGTATCGTTTTCAAGAATTGCTTCAATTTCTTCGTTGACTGCTTGCATCCATTTACCCTTGTCATCTCGTAAGGCGATTTCATCAAAGGTCTCTGGCACGTCTTCTACAAATCCTTCAGCATGTAGTGCTAAGATAGCGTAGTCTTCAAGATAACGAGGCTTTGTAACTTGTCGTGCGCTTCGACGAGGAACTTCTGTATTTACGTGTTCTTTAGGATTATCGTGTTCGTTTTCAGGTTCATCTATATTCTCTGTATCATCAATGACCGTCTCCACGAGAATTTCTGATTTTGTTCCTGTCTGTTATATTTTCTTTTTCATCGTGATGAATCCATTTTTCGCTGGGTAAGCTATCAAAAACAAATTTTGTTTCGTCGAACACGACGTCTCTACTAAAAATTGTTTTCTGGGCTCCAAAACTTGTAGCCATTGGGACAGTACCCAACAAAATAACATTTAATTGATCTTGAATCGAACTTACCAGCTACAACTTGCTTGGGCATTTTTAGATAAGCAATACATCCAAGCTCTTTAAGTTTTCTATAACCTGGCTGTTCATTGAACCACAGTGTAGCAGGAATTTTTCCATTTAAAGATGACGTCGGACTTTGATTTTTTAAATAAACTGCAGCTTGAACAGCTTCTGGCCAAAACGCTTTTCCTAGATTACAATTCAACAGCATACATCGTGCCTTTTCCAATATAGTGCGGTTCATGCTCTCTGCTATCCCGTTCTGTTGTGGACTGTATCTTATTGTGAACTCGAGTCGGATACCTCTACTTTCGAAGAAATTCTTTATTTCTTTCGAAATATACTCTCGACCATTGTCGCATCGAAATCGACTTATTTTCAAATTAAAATGTGCGGTCACCATTGCTTCAAAAATTTTAAAATGTTGTAGTACTTCAGATTTTGTTTCCAAAATGTAACTTGAGTAAAGTGTGTGTGCAGTCGTCGATAAAAGTAAGTACATACCTTTTGGAGTCATGAGATGTGGGACTTATAGGACCTATAATATTACTGTGAACCAGCTGCAGCGGCCTTGTTGCTCTTTTACGCTGCTGATTATGAGGCTTGTGAGTTTGCTTGCCTTCAATGCACACTGGACATAAATCTTTAAAAGGTTTTGTCCTTTTCTTAAATCATCAAAATTGAGGTGCGCTATTCGTTTATGCCACATTTCATACTCATCACTTTCTTGGACTAAATTAGCAGTGACTACCTTTTTGAACATTAGCTAGTACAATTCTGTATTTTTTCGATTAGCAACTGCTACTGTACGACTACCTTTTGTTATTAGTCCACATCCATTTTTAAAAACCACACGATATCCATTCATTTCTAGTTTTCGAATTGACAGTAAATTGTATTCGAGATTCGGTACAGAAAGTACATCCTATACAGTGATTGGAATGTCTGTTCCGTTAACAACACTCAATAGTTGTATTTCACCAACCTTGTTTGCTTGCAAATATGTTCCCGATTTTGCAATCCTTATTTTTATTGGCACAACAAGATTCCTTGCATTAGTCAATGAAATACTACTGCTTATCAAATGCTCTGTAGCACCTGAATCAAGAAACCACTTAACGTTGCAATCAGCATTTATTTTATTAGAAGCAGAAAAACAGAAACTATTCGATATTGATGTTTTTTTCGGATGCAGTGGCTGCGTTTGCGCTTTGGGTGTTCATTGTTTTTAAATCATTTAGCCTTTTCCTGCAGTCAGCTTGTTTGTGTCCTACTATTTCGCAATAATTACATTTGAATGGAAATCTAGATGTTGAGCTTTTTGGTGTCTTTTGCCCGGACTGTGAAGCAAACGCTGCTGAAGATGGTAACTCTACTGAGTTTGACTATTAAACTTTAATTCTTCATCTTGAAGTCTGTTCTTTACAAATGCAACTGTTAAATTTTCACTTGCCAAGGTTTCAATGGCTGTCACGACATTATCGTATTTGGAAGTCATTGTAAGTAACAGATGGCAAACAGTGTCAACTTCCTCTAACTTTCCGCCTGTAGAACGCAAGCCTCGCACCAATTTATTGAATCTAAGAAAATGATTTGCAAGTGTATCATGTTTAACATTAAACTTCATGATCAGGATCGACTTGCGTATAAGCAACTGACTCGCAGTCCCTTTTCTCTCAAATGTATCACACAATGCTGTCCATAAATCGAAAACCGTCGGTTTATCCTTTGCATATTCCAGATGACTATCAGCAATCCTTTTAATAATCTGCGACTTGCACTTTCGGTCTCGTTTAATGTGTTGTTCCAACTGCGATGCTTTCTATGCCTGATCAGCGATGTCTGCAACCATTTCTGGATAAGCATTCTCCACATATTTCAGCAAATCCATTTCACACAATAGTGTCTCCATCCGAAACTTCCAATTACTGAAGTTGGTTTCATCGAAGAGTAGAACCCTGAATCTTTCTACATCGTCTTTAATTTTTTAGGTTAGGTTCTGCGCTGCTTACTTCAGTTTTTAATTTGCTTTAATTTACTTGCAATTCCTGGGCCCATAACCTGTTGGCTTTTGTATTTATTTTAAAAAGGTTTTTATTAATAAATTTAGTAAATTAAAGTAATAATGAAATTCATGAAATAATACGGAATACAAAGAGACGCGTGTATATTGAGAAAGATTGAATTTGGAAGAAGAACCAAAAAAAAAAAAACGGTAAAGAAAAACAGTGATGCCCTCAGGCCAAAGGTTTCAGTGTTGCTTAGTTTAACAAAATGAATATATTAAATTGTTACTCTTAACAAAACCGCTCTTCAACTATTTGCCGGATTGTCAACTTGGCCAACACTATCAACATCCCACTACAACCTCGTCTGAGGAATATTAACACTTATGCTCCCTGGCTCTTGTCAGATTCTTCGTTTATAGCAAAACTATTTCGTTATTCCAAATCACACACAAACTCATCAATATTTATAGCCATGTTTATGGAAATTAAATCTGATTTGGCGTCTTCCGGCTGGAAATTTATTTATACAGACGGATGTCTCTTATTCCCTCACTCCTCAGTATATACTGCAGAGCTATTCGCTGTTTTTACCGCTATTACTCATGCCTCATCTTCCAAAGGAAAATTTGTCATATGCTCAGATAGCAAATCTACTTTAACTGCCATCAAAAAATACCGTCGCATTAGTATACTGATCCAAAACATCAAAGATAAACTCATTCAACACCCCAATTAACTCAAACCTATGTGGATACCAAGCCACTGTGGCATTACGGACAATGAATATGCTGATGAAGTCGCTAAATCCACTGCAAACTCTCCCTGTTTGTTCTTTAAAACAGCTGAAAGATATGGTATCCAACAACTCAGCGAGCAATGGCAGTCCTATCAACATCACTACAAAACCATCAATACTAATAGAACTACACCCACATATCTATCATCAAGCCCCTGCTGGGAAAGAAAGGTATTCACACGACTCCGGATTGGTCATACTAAACTCAACCATGAATATCTTCTCTGTGGTGATACGGCTAATGGTTGCTTATTTTGCAATTTTAACACAATGTCTATAAACCCTATATTAAATTCATGCCCCAAATTTAAGAATATTAGAAACAGTATTTTTGGTCAAACACTTCCAACTGATATGTTAAAAACAGTTAACACTTTAAATATTCAAAATATCTATAAATATATACTTCTATGTTATCAGTTTCACTTGTCAAACCGATCGGACGTGATAATAATTAGCTCCGCTAGCCCACTTGCCATTGTAAGCATAAAAAAAACCTTTAATTCCCCATTGTGATGTGTAAGTTCTGCAAAGTTACAACTTTTAATAAAGCTTAAAACTTAAACAATTTAAATAATAAAATTATACCTACGTTAGGTTAGGTTAGGTTAAGAGGGAAGGGCAACCCGATGTTGCCTACATGGGGGCCTATTGGTCCATTGTGGTTCCCTATGTCTGTGGACCTAATTGTGGCAAAACCAAAATAAAAATCTTAGTCACTGGAGCAAGTTTGTTCGAACCAACCGGTGCTCCGTATAAATCTGAAAAGATCCATCAGTGGTACGTCCACGAGCTCTTGCAGTTCTCCGTACACTCTGCTTCCCATGTGGCGAAGCCGGCGTTGTTGGAGATTGGGACACTCACAAAGTAGATGCTTAATGGTTTCTGTTTCCTCGACATCTCCACAGCTTCTGCAGAAGTCTGGGTGCGGGATTCCTACTCGTGAGGCCATTGTGCCTATACAACAATGCCCCGTGAGGACCCCTATTAAGATGCGAGTTTCATTTTTACTCATTGAAAGTAGGCCAGAGATCGCGAGAGATAACACAGTCGTCTCTATTTGACCAAGAGTTATTTGTGTTATTTCTGGCTTTATCATTTATTTTTTTCTTGAATTCTCCGATTGGAGCCATGATCGACCCAACCACAGAACTACTTTCCAGTTCAGAGCCCTCCCTAGCCATTCTGTCTGCTATTTCATTTTCCTCTATGTCACGATGATCGGGGACCCAGCAGATATTGATCTTGTGGGGAGGACTGATTCTGGTGAGAGCTTGCCGGCAGCTCAGTACAGATTTCGATTTTGTTGTTTCGCTGCGGAGTGATTTTATCGCAGCCTGGCTGTCCACAAAGATTGTAATCCTTGATGGATTGATATTCCTTGATTGGATTGTCGTAGCTGCTTTCTCGATCGCAAAAATTTCTGCATGAAAAACACTACAGTAATCTGGAAGTATGTATGACAGGGTTATTTGTAGTGCATTACAGTAGACTCCGGCTCCCGTGCCATTCTCCATTTTGGATCCATCAGTGAAGATCTGGATATCGTGTTCACTAAAAGGGTGGTTCGAATCCCATTCTTCTCTTTTTGGAAAGGAGAATGACATGTTCTGCCGAAAGTCAATTTCCGGGGTTATGTAATCGGAGGTGGTGGCGAGATCCTCAGGACTATACTTTGTGAGTATAGAGGCGTGTCCATGCGTCCAGTGCCTCCAAAATTTAGCTTCCTTAAGTCGAAACGCCGCTTTGGTTGCAGTGGTTTTCATGAACTCGTCCAGGGAGAGGAGGTTCAATATGACCTCCAGGCCTGCCTGAGGCGTTGATCGTTGCGCACCTGTTATTCCTAGACAGGCCAATCTCTATACTCTAGAAAGAGAGTTGAGGTAGCTTGTCTCCTCAGTGGCTTTCCACCATACAATCGAGCCATAGGTTAGTATGGGCCTGACGATAGCCGTGTACATCCAATTGATGACATTGGGTCTCATCCCCCATTTGGTGCCGAAGGTTTTCTTGCAGGCGTAAAAGGCACTGGTTACTTTCTTAATTCTTTCTTCTGTGTTGCTTTTCCAAGTGAGCTTTGAGTCAAGGATTACTCCGAGATATTTTGCTTTATTGCATAGTTGCAGGGTTTTGCCGTTTATTTTTGGGAGGCAAAAATTTTCAATTTTATTTCTTTTTGAGAATAGCACCAGTTCGGTTTTATCGGGGTTGACCCCTAGGCCGTTTGGTACTGCCCACGAGACAGTTTCTTTAAGTGCTGTTTCTATCATGTTGCTGATGGTTGGGAGATGTTTCCCTCGTCAGCGTATGCTGTCACCTTAAAGCCTTTTTCGCTGAGGGTAGTCATCAGTTAATTTACAACTAGGATCCAAAGCAAGGGAGATATGACTCCACCTTGAGGTGTTCCTCTTGAAGTTTTTTCCTTATTTTACTGCTACCGATTTGTGTCTTGGTGATTCTGCTTTTCAGCATTTCAACAATTCACTTGGTTATGTTTTCTTCCACTTGTAGATTTTCAAGAGCCGCCCTTATTGAGTCTGTGCTTACGTTGTTGAAAGCCCCTTCGATATCAAGAAAGGCAGCTAGGGTAAAATCTTTGAAGTGGAGGTTTCTCTTAATTACCGAAACTGCCTCATATAGGGCTGTTTCCACCGACTTACCTTTAAGGTAGGCGTGTTGTTTGCTACACAGGTTTCGGTCATTGAGGAGCGATCTTATGTGTTGATCCAGAATTCTTTCTAATGTTTTCAGTAAGAAAGAAGAAAGACTAATGGGTCTATAATCTTTTGCGGTGGAATGAGTAGCTTTCCCAGCTTTGGTATGAAGACTACTTTCACCTCTCTCCAATTTACGGGCACGTAACCTAGCCTTAGATAACTATTAAAAATTTTTAAAAGCCAGGTTGAGATAGCCGGGAGAGCGTGCTGAAGCATAGCGGGGGTGATACCATCGGGTCCAGCCGATTTATACGGCTTGTAAGATTTAATCGCGCACTCTATTTTGGGCTCTGTTATTAAATTGGGTATATAATTGTGAGTTTCTGGGAAGATACTTCTTGATATGTACGGGTTCACATGTATTGCGGGATCAGTACAGCCAGAGAAGTGGGCTTCCATGAGTAGTGTCACCGTCTCCTGGCAAGTTTCCGTCCACGAGTCGTCTGAGCGTTTAAGGTAGCCCGGGTATAGGATTATAGGAGTTGAGAGCAGTTCTATAAGAGTCCCAGTCTTCATTTTCCTTGCGTAACCTGGCCTTATAATGCAGACTTCTAACCTCAGTTCTCCTTGCTTTGAGATCGCTGTTCCACCAATTTTGTTTGGGTTTACGACTCCTAGAGATTGGGCAAAACTTGCAGAAAGCCTTATTCATTTTCCCTGAGATGAAATCGACTGCACTGTCAATGGCTTTATTGTCAGGAAGGTCAGCCTTATAAGGGTGAGTGATCTGAGTTTCTTAAAGTCAATATTAAAGAGTATACTAAAGTGATCTGAAAAAGAGTCGGTAAAAGATACCCTCCAATTTCTGACCATTTCCCTGTTATTTCCTAGCGAAAAAGTGAGGTCAAGAATCTCTTCTCTGATCTCGGACTGCCTTCGGTGGTGGGTCTGCTTCTTCGTATGACATGTAGGACGAGGCCAAAATGATTGGGTTTCACTTGACTCCGCCTTTATGGCCACCGTGTCTCCGTCGCTGAATCTGTGAAGAAAGAGAAAATTTAGAGATTTCTTCACAAGAATGCAGCTTCTTATCTTGTTACCTTCAGTGGAGTGAAACGGGGTGAACTGCTTCGCCCCTAATCCTTGTACCATATTGGCTATTATCCAGGGTTCCTGGATTAGAGCTATGTCCATGTCCTTCTCTTGCATGAAGATCATCAGATCTTCAGTGGCTGCTTTGCAGTGATGCAAGTTAATTTGCACTGTCTGCAGCATCAGCGCCTTTTCCCTCCCCATGGATTTACCTCGGGGGGACCTTTACCACCCCGAGACCGAATTTCAGCGCACCTGATCGACTCTTGATCAGGTCTACTGAGGTTTTGTCCATGGAAAAGGTAAGTTTTTTACCGATGCCATTGGAACCCTTTTTGGACTCGAGTAGCTCCCACACCTTAACCTTTGCCCAGTCGTTCTGCTTCGCCAGTAGACCAATTATGGAGCTGTCCTCGTGCGCAGCAGGAGGTGGGATCCATATTTTGGCCAGTCGACGAAGCGGAAGTGCTGCACGGGTAGTACCTTGAGTTTGGCCCCCTCCCAGGGTTCTCCTATGTTGGAGATGGTATCTGAGAGGAACTCAAGTGACTTCCCGTTGCTGCACCCGACAATCTTCACCCCCTTGGCCCACCCAGCACCGTCAAACTTGTACTCCTCCGAGTCACCGTTTTCGGTGTTGGCCATCATCACCTTGAGGATTTCGTTCTCCACAAGCAGCCATCTGTCCAGCGATATCCTACCGTCCGGATCTTGCTGGTCGATGATGGCAACCTGCAGGTTACTAGACGCGCCTTCGAAACCAGGGGAAGTTTTGGGCCTTTTGGGTCCGTTTCCTCTGGTTTCATCCTCGGATCTTTGCTGTTTGGCCTGCAATCCAGAGGTTCCGGCGCTCTTCCCGGTGGAGACTTTGCTTGCCTGGTCGCGAGATGTCCTAGAGGGAGTTCCCGAGTGTCCGGCAAGCACAGCCTTGTACGATGGCTTCACCCTTATTCCCTTCTTTGTTGTTCGTTGACTTCCCCTTACGTTACTTCCTAGTCTTGAAGATTTGTAAGGGGGAGTCTGATTTTCTGGGTGCAGCCTCTCCCTCGCTGTTTGCCTTTGGGGCAGTAGCTGGGGGAGGGATTGCGGGGTTTTGTGGGGCTCTGGATTCGAGAGAAAGCCCAGCTTCCTTTCTCTCGAAGAGCTTCACAAGCCGTTCATGCTTTTTTATTAGCTTTTTGTCCCTGACTACCAGTGAAGCTGGGTCGTGGACCATCATCCTTTTCAGGAAGCGCTTCGAGCTCCTGTAGTTGGAGTGAGCTTTGATGGTTCCTGGAGACAGTGGAGTTTTCACCTCTATTGCGGTGGTTTCCAATTTGGAGTCATCCAACAATTCCTCCTCTGTGTCGGTGCCGATACAGGTAGCGGTCGAGGGAGGATTTGAGTCTTCTTCAGTGCTATCCAGCTAGAGGCGTCCGATGAGAGGAATTGAATCGGAGGATTCCTGCGAAGGGGGAACTAAGATTGCGGACGGAGGGCGAATTGCCGGTCATGGGGCTACGAACAAGCTGGTGTTGGGGTTGGACACGGCCACGGACACGTTTGGGTTGGACTGAGACAAGGGCACGGAAAGACTGGTGTTGGACAGGATGCTCGCTGTCACGGACGAGGTTGCCGCAGGCAGGGAGGAGTCAGACAGGGGTTCGGACGTTGGGTTGCCTCGAGAGGCTTGATTTTATTGTTTCTAGATTTTGGCTTTGGTGTTTCATGTTTGGACCCACGAGTGGCGGAGAAAGGGTGGTTGATCTGCGCAGAGATCCGCAATACGCAGACAAGGCTTATTACATCCGGAGGGGGCCAGATATCCGGATGGCTCCGTTAGCGACTGGGCTTTTTAATGCTGATTCTCGGTACGGGTTGCATGACGCCTTAATCCGGCCCAGACCTTTGTCCGATGGTTGGAGATCTGCAGATTGAGCATCCAGCTATGGAACAGCTTTGTCCCCCAACTGTAGTCTCCAACCTTAGCTAACCACCGTTCTTGCGAACACTGTAGCAATTATTTCCAGCTGCCACCCACGTGGAGGGTTAGGAAGAGGCTTTTTTGCCAGCCAAAAAAAACATTATACCTAAGTGCTTTACTGCAATTCTGCAAAATAATAATTCTGTGTCAATCCAGTGCGAGTAAAACAAACCAAAAAAAAAACAATCCTAAACAAAAACAAACCAAAACATAAAAAAAAAAAGAAAAAACAATAAATAACTGCAAATCGGCAATAACGTTTTATTAAAGCTATTAACCGATTGTAAGCTAATAACGATTATAAATCAAAATAAAAGAAAAACAAATAAGGAACAAATACTTTTCAATATGGAAAACAACTGTGCTTTACTCTTTGCACCGTGGAAGACCGTAATGCACCAAAGGTGGCATGCAAGGGCCTATATGGGAAATCTTTTCACGGCTGTTGTATAGGCTTATCAAAGAGAAGTTTGACATATTTAAGGTAGTAGTCTGGTAACTTCGGTTCAAAAAATCGAAATTTTTTGCTTAATTTGAAAGTACAATGTCTTGAGAATAAACTGTGAAAATTTCAGAAAGAAGTTCGAAATATTTCGGGAGTTATAACGAGTTTCCTAGAGCGCCTCGGAGTCCAACCTTTAATGTTGTTGAACTTTAAACGCGTTTTTCTCAAAACATTGTTTTTCTGGTCGGCCCGGGTCCTAACTTTTTTTCTACTGAACCGATTTCTTTCAAATTTTAACAGACTGTTCTACACACTTATAGTTCTCGTCGGTACTAACGAGAATTTTTTGAACCCCTAACTTTTTATCTTACAACCCTTTCTTTGCTAAAATAAAAGGACTTTTTTTCAAAGTCCGCCATTTTTTTATTTACCCTTGAAATTTAACTTCAGTAGTTCCGACCAGAATGACATGTCTATAGATTAAGAATAATCAAGAAAATTTGATTTCAGATAAAATCAAGAGCCAAAATCATTTTTTTTTCAATATGTAAATAAAAACACTCTAAATATTCAAGATAATTCATTTTTATTTTCCTATAAAAAACCACCCTCCAAAGAAGTCATGAAAATAGGCATAAGTTACCAGACTACTTCCTTAAACGACTACCTTGCGAACTTTTCCTTTTACTGCGATGAGTGCAAGGACATCTCACTCTCGCACGTCCTTCTTGCAGTAAAATGCCTCAGTGATAAAACAAACTCACTACGGTCGGACACTAAACAGTGTGTAAAAAAAATAGTTGAGCAGGTCACGAAATTTAATGCAGTCTCAAGAACTGCAGAAGATCTTAACTGCTCTATTGAATCCTTAAAATCTGACCTTGATTCGAAAATATCTAAACTTTCAAATAGCATGTTAAAAGTCACGAACACCACAGCGGAGTTCAAACATAATATGGTCTTTTTCAAAACTGCGATAAATAACATTAAAAATACAATATTATAAAATAATAAAACAACTGTGAATGAAAAAGAATTGATTAATAACATATCGGAAAATCTTGCACTTTTGAAAATGGATGTAGACACCATGATGCAATCTACTACAAGGGTAACTACACCACCACCTCAGCAGCCAGATCCAATAATTGAAGTCTTATACCATAAAGTAAACGAAATTAGTGATGATCTTGGAATATTTCAGGAGTCGCTGGCGGAAATTACTGATTATGTCAGATATGCTCCTGAACGTATTCAGAACACGTCAGAGTCTTCTCATCTTAATGCATCCTCTATATTTGAAGAAATGTTGGAAGCAGCCGATCCTTCTCCTCTGGTTCATTCTTTACGGTCACCACCGGTGTCTCTCTCTGATAATTCTCTCTCTGAAATTGAGCAACCTATTCCTGTGGCTTCACCGCGCAATTTAATCCATCAGTTCGGAACATCGTGGACATCATCTGAATGGGAAGCGGATTAAAAAACTGGAGAGTGTGAATGAAAGACAGAAAACTATATTGTTCATTAAGGGTCTAGAAGTTAAGACTAGCGTATCTTGGTTGCGCAATTACTTTCAAAATAAATTTGGTTTTCCAATTTCTGACTGCATAAAGATGTCTTTTAAAGTAAGAAAATTCTGCAGTTTCAAATTTAAAATTCCTACTCAATAGGTATGGATGTTCCTGAACATCTCTGGTGGCAGTGTGACGCATGGAAAGTGGATAATTACCGAGTGGATTGACAACCCTAACAAGAAGCGGAAGACACCGAGATCTAGCAACATATATAACAATAACCATAAAATTAGAATAATAAGTAAGCCAAAGAATAATAATTATTTTAATTCTTATAATAGTAATTCATCTAGAAAACATTTGCCAAATAGTATCTGGTCTTATAAAACAAATGTCTTCCCTAAATTCTCTCCTTTTCCTAAACATACTTCAATTCCTTCCTCTTCTTATCATAAATCACCAAAATCTAAACGTGTCTCATTAAATCTGAATCCAGAACCCAACACTCCCTTCAGTAAAAATACGCATGAAATCCCCAGCTCACCTTATTCTTCCCATAAATCATCAAAATCTAAAGGTGTCTCATTTAACCTCAATCCAGAATCTAACTCCTCCGTCACTAAAAATACACCCGAAACCTCCAGTACACCCTATTCCAATTTCATGCACTCCCATACTCTAAACCCCTCGCCAACAGATCCAATCATTATTGAACCCTCGAACCAACCTAGCAGTCCGAAGTCATTCTTAGACCCTCTATTACCACCAAGAGTTAAACTTACTTTAAATTCTTACGCTGACACTGAGAGCAGATATGCCCTTTCTCGCCTTAGAGAGAGCAGTGTGTATAATAATGTTCGTCTGTATCTCGCTTACATGCATAAGGCCCCAGATTTTCTTTTTTCTTTTCATAGTTGGATAAATTTAAGGGATAATTTATTTAATGAATTATGATCGTACAGTTTGAGCTTAGGCTCTTTTGATACATCAACTACACAATTTTAAAATGGTATTGGTATAACTTGAGTACTATAACATAACCTAACCATAAATACATAAATAGATAGAATTTAATAGAAGAAAATGAAATGATTACAGATTCTACATGCATTGAAAGCAAGACTAAAACTAATCTCAAAATATTAATTCAGCAAGAAGGTCTACCAACCGATGTTGATGGCTTGCGCAAATTATTTATTTGTTTTCACGAGCAACTCGGCGTGACGATCGATCAAGTCCAAGTAAATCTTGATACATATGGCACTCACGTTAGGAATAAACATGTCTCTCTTCTCCAAAAATCGTGTAAAGACCAACAACAATATTATCGTCCCTAACTCACCTGTCCTAAATATCTTTTACCATAACAGTGGCGGCATCAGAACCAAATTAAACAAACTTTATGTTGACGCCAAATCATGTCACTTCAATGTTTTAGTATTTACTGAGACATGGTTAAATGATACCTTTAATAATGAGGATATTCTGGACTGTCTTTAGAAATGATCGGGATTACTCTTCAACTGGTCTTTCTCGAGGAGGGGGGGGGGGGGGTTCTCATAGCAACTCACAATTCTCTTTCAAGTGAGCTATTAGATACGCATACCCATAAACTCTTCGATCACCGAATAATAAGAGTCTGTTCAGGAAATAGTCTTTGTATGTACATAGGTGTCATTTACATTTCTCCCAGCTCAAGTGAAACAACATACAATGAGCTATGTGAAAAGCTGTCGTCCTTTACCTCAACCCTAAAAGAGGAAGATAAGGTTGTTATTCTTTGTGACTTCAACCGTCCAAATATATCTTTTGTCATTGATGAAAATGACAATTATCTTCTTCCTGTAAACCTTTCTAGTATCATAGATTTCACATTACTTAGTACCTTTTATGGCAGCGACCTGCAGCAAGTTTCTTCTGTACAAAACCAAAATAGCAAATGGTTGGACCTGATCTTCACTAACTCGTCCATGCATTGAAGCAGAAAATTTATTTACTAACACTGTTCACCATACAGCCTTAACAGTTGTTTTCTCTGCTAACGACATTACATTTGCACAGTCTTATAATAACTCCATTGCGTACGATTACTCAAGTATAAAATGTTATTTAAATGCCCTAAACTGGAATAATGTTCTATCCAACATAGATTTAGACAGCGCTGTCTCAAGATTTTATCAATACATTTTTACTGCTATTGAAAGTTATGTGCCAAAAATAGAAAAAAAGAATAAGCTTTCAGAGCCATGGCTAGACAAACATCTCAGGTTTTTGAGGAACCAGAGAAATAAAATGTACAAACTTCTCAAAAACACCGATAGTGTAAGCGATGAACTGAAGCTAAGATATGACGAACTATCCAATGAGTTCTCTATCAAGTCAGAAGAAGCGTACAAGTTGTACATTAACCTTATCGGAGAGAAAATTGTCCAAGAGCCGAAAACATTTTTTGACTTCGTTAACATGAAGCTTAAATCTAGCGGCTATCCATCGTCTATGTTTAAAAGTAATGTCTACTCCTCCAACCCTAATGAAATCAGCAACTTATTTGCGGATAATTTCAAAGATGTATTTGGGGTACCTACAATTGTGACTTAAGCTCCGTCTCGCTGTTCGAATACTTCACCCTTCTTCCAAGTCTTGTTAAAGTCTTGTTCCAAAAAATGCTTCTGGTCCGGACCTTATACCCTCAAACTTTCTAGTTCAATGCGTAGACCAACTTATCATCCCATTATATATTATTTTTAATAAGCCCTTGAAACTCGGTATTTTTACATCCCACTGGAAATCCTCCCATCTAACACCTATATATAAAAGTGGTGATAAGAGGTCGGTTGAAAACTATAGGGGTATTGCCATATTGCCTGCTATCCCAAAACTTTTCGAAAAAGTTATATGCGAGAAACTAACATGCCTAGTTAATCCATTACTAAACGAACAGCAACATGGTTTTCGCAGAGGCCGATCAACTACAACGAATCTCACAGTTTTAGTCTCTGATCTTCTTACTGAAATGGAAAAAGGACATCAGGTGGATGCAGTCTATACTGACTTTAGTAAAGCCTTTGATCGGGTGGATCATGAAATCCTAATTTTAAAATTGCAAAGTTTTGCTATATCGGGTTCTTTACTAAATTGGCTAATATCCTATCTCTGCGAAAGATGTCAGTTTGTTAAGTTTCAAGAAATCTTATCGAAAAAAATTTCTGTCACATCCGGTGTTCCACAAGGCAGTCACCTTGGTCCACTCCTTTTCAACATCTACATCTCAGATTTAACTGAATTTTTGAATAAAACTCCACATCTTATGTATGCAGACGACCTTAAAATATATAATGAAGTCTGAAGCTGATGCTTATTTTTTACAGTCAAAACTGTTTGCTTTAGAGGAATGGTGTAATCTAAATAAGCTATATCTTAATGTTAATAAATGCTACGTTATAACTTTCTCCCGCAAGTTTCTTGTAATGAATAACTGTTACTCTCTTAATAGCATTGAAATTAACAGAGTTAACCATATCACAGATCTTGGTGTAGTTTTGGACAATAAGCTATGGTTCAATCTTCACTATGACAAAGTTATATCTAGGGCTAATAAGCAGCTTGGGTTCATAAAAAGACGTGCTAAGGAGTTTAAAAATGTGTGGGTAACTAAGACTCTACAGTGCATTAGTGCGCCCACTTCTTGAATATGCTGCATTATTTGGAATCCTGCTTTTGAGTCACAAAGTGAAAGATTCGAATCAATCCAAAAACAATTCCTGCTTTTTGCGCTAAGAGAGTACTTTGATCCTCGTGATTTCAGAAGCTTGCCACCGTACAAGCATAGACTCGGCCTTCTGAATTTATTGCCTCTGTCAAGGAGAACGTTACTAAGTTCATGCTTCACCTTTGATGTTTTAACTGGAACTATTAACATCGAATATATATCGAATAAGATAACATTCAATGATCCTGTAAGGTTAACAAGGCATACAAGACTGTTGAAATAATACCAACACCATACAGTTTATGCATACAATGAACCCATTAATAGAAGCTGTAGAATATTCAACAATATTAGCGACTGTTACTTACCCTCCATGAATAAATTCACCTTCACGAGTACCCTTTCAAAATCACTCTCCTCTAATTAAAACAAAACTAATCTTGCTATCTATTTCTTTAACTCAAATCCACCTTCCTCTTTTCCTTACCGTAAAATTAAAATACTTCCCCATCTCTTTTCATGCTCACCATTTATACCTCTTTGGTTTGTTCCCTATTAAGTATAAGCTACCACTACTAAATATGTATAAATATACTAGTATGTAAGTACCTTTTATTTTTACTCTCCTTCTTGCCTTTTCTTTTGATGTGTTCGTGAAATCATGTCATTAAGGTGTGCGGATTACGCCCACGTTGAATTGCATATCTTCTAACACCAAAAAAAGGAAAGGAGAGAGAAAAAAACAAACAAAAAAAAAATAAAACCTGTTAGTATAAGTAAATTGCCTTGTTTGGCCAATAAATAAATAAATAAATAATCTCAAAAACTGCATATAACTTATTCTAGATAACATTATATTTTACATATATTGATAACTATTCGTAACTAAAAATAAGAACTTTTATTTCTTAATTTACCTTTAAGTATGAACATGCAAGCCGTAAGCCTTCGTTGCTAGTGCGGCTTACTCTGTACTATAATTATTAATAATTGTAATTAATTTTTAAAAATAAAAATAGTTTTATTGCAAATAAGTTAAGGGAATTGTTGAAAAATTTAAACATAAATATAAAGTGAAAGAATAATTTTTATTGCAAATAAGTTAAGAAGATTAGTGGAAAAAGTAAAATAAAAGAAAATGAAATTTCAAATTCAAATTTTAATTTTTATAATTATATTAAGATAAGGAATTATAAAACAAAGGTACAAGTCATTAGAAGATAGTTTAATTGAAGGAATATCCAGACTAAATTTACGAACGACTACAATGAACGACCAACTAAAAAAGGAAATCATTGAACTAGTAAAAACCACTCTTACTAACCTTACATTACAAAACCCATTTACAGACTATAATGAAACAGAACAGACTTTGACAATAACTGCAGAAAATGTTTCTGAATAAGATAGAGTACCAGATAATGTCAAAAGTTTGAGGGAATTCGCAGGGCAACCTGGAGAATTTAATTCTTGGAGGAAAACAGTGGACAGAATTTTTTCCCTCTATGAGCATGTAAAAGAAACTCCTAGATGTTTTGCTATATTACATATGGTCAGGCATAAAATCACGGGTGAAGCCGACACAGCATTGGAATCTTATCGGACTCCATTAAATTGGGAAAAAAAGTGTGCGTGTCAGCTCCGACGCGCGACTAGAGTTTACTGCTTGAGATCGGTTACCTTGGAAATTTAAACATACTTAATAGGCAAAGGCGGTGACTGAAGGCATCTCTTATATTACTGAAAGAATTATATACATTTATTCTTATATTCAAATATAGTAGTTGTCTTAAATAAATACATTAAAAGGCACATTTACGAATAACAAAGCGTGTTTATGAATTTTTCTGTATCTGAGACGCAACAGAATTTATGCAACACCGGTAAAAGACCGGATTCTACACTCTTAGTAATAACGTGAATGACAGAAGTCAGATGTTTTCTAAAGAATTGTATATATTTTTTTTTAATGTTTTTATGTATTTCAAGTTTAAATTCCCGCTTTAATTTTTTTAATTCCCATTTTTCAGACCACTGTGCATCAGCACATGCAGCAGCAACATCAGTAACAAGAAAAAATATGGACAGCATTGTTGTTGTTAGCTTTCGCCGAAACTTGTGTGGCGGTGGCTATTTTAGGCCTCGGCGTGCGCCCGCTTGCTTTTCTATTCGGTCAACTTGGTTTTTATATTATGTTTTGAGAGCGCCCTTCGAAGGGCTCCTGGTGACAGTGCCAGACGAAAAAAACCAGGGCGGCCGACCCGCGTACGCGCACAACCGCACATGTGGGTGCTACCGTCGAGGGCCCGCACGAGCTTGCGTGCCACTTTGCTGCCAGTTCGGGAAGTGGGGGGGGTTCTTTTCTGGGCCGGTAGCACCCTCTTGCCGCACACAAAAATTTCTCGTGCGGATTATTTTTTTTTGTGAGCTCGCCCTGTGAACTCAGGTACCTGTAAGAAAAATAAAGAAAAATCGGAATTTTAATTTATGTGTGAGAGGGGGGCTCTGTTCCTCCACTCAACCCCAACCGCGACGCTCATGGACCGGCTCTTACGGCCCATGCCCCACGTTTCCCACCCACCGTGAGGATCCGGGGCGAATTGTTTGGGATCCTCCCTTCCCAAAACTATCTTCCATCCCTAACCAAAGGAATGAAAACTAAGTCATTTTAAATTTCTTTACTTGGGTCATTTAACACACATTGATATACTTAACTTCTATCTTTTTCATCTTACAGAGATCAACTCTTACTTACTAATTAATTGTTCATATATACATTTCAATAATTTCATTTCAACAATTTCATTTAAAGTCGTAAATATTGGTCCAAGTCGTAATTACATCAACTTCTTTAAATACATGTCAATAATTTCAGTGGTAAAGTGGTAATCAATGAAAAGTTTTTTTTTTTTTTCCAGTATATTTCAGTTAGGTGTTAATTTTAGCTTACTTTGAGTTAATTTTGTAGTTTAGTTATAGATTGTAATTTAAGTGGTAATTTTAGTTTAAATTTTGCATTTTTAGTTTTAGTTTAAGTTCATTTTAAGTTTAGTTATAGATTGAAATTTAAGTTTTAATTTTAGTTTAAATTTTGCATTTTGAGTTTGACGTTTATTTTAATTTTGATTTTTAAATTTTAGTTTATTTTTAAATTATTAAATATATATTAAATATATTAGTTTTAATTTTAGTTTTGATTTTGGTTTAAGTTTTAGTTTTATTTTAATTAAAGTTTTAGTCTTAGTTTAAATTGTAATTTGATTTTTAGTTTTAGCTTAGTTTAAATGTATGTCTATTAGGCCGGGTCGATTTGTGGGGAGGCAAAAAAATCGCCCATGGCTCTGTGAAAATCGTATTCTAGGGATCAAAATAAGAAACTTTCCCAAGAAACCATACCTCTAAAACGAATTCTGATGTCCCCCAATTTGGGTCGAACTTTTGGGTAGGGGCAAATTTTGAAAAATCCCACTTTGACCCATTTAGAGTGCTCCAATCGAGTCCAAATGTATGACCGACCCCCACTAACTTTGGAGGCCCGACCCACCCATGCCAGTGGCACACCCCCTGGAACCCCCCTGTGGGGTTCCCCATACAAACATTTAAAAAAATCGCCACTTTTGGCACTTAACATGAAAAAATCAGCGAAATGCCTTTGTTTCAATTTCAATTTCAGTTTTGGTTTTGGTTTTAGTTTTAGTTTTATTTTAATTTAAGTTTTAGTCTTAGTTTAAGTTTTATTTTAATTTAATTTTAAGTTTTAGCTTAGTTTAAATGTATGTTTATGTTATATCTTTGAGTTTAGATTTATATTTTTTCTTCAATTTAAGTTTTAGTTTTTTTTTTTTTCCACAATAAATTCGCTGTTATTTAATTGTAAGGTTTCAAAACATTGCTTGATTATATAAAACTTATAAATAAAAACTAAGCTAAGAATTAATATAAAATTGCATGTGTCATTTTATTGTTGTTGATATTGTTTCTTTATGATTAATTTGGTTCGCACACTGTTCTTATTAATTACTTAATTACAACAATAATAACAATGTGCGTCAAAAACAAAAAAAAAACAAAAAAATTAATTTAATTATAATTGCGGCAAATTGAAAAATTTTCAGAGATTTCTACAGCATGAAAAGTTCATCAATAACTCGATAATGTAAATTAATTCAAATTTAATCGAAAAGAAAAACCAGTACTTTAGCATTGAAAACTATGGCTTAAAATCAATTTTCATTTTTTTGAATTTCTTTAAATGACTGACATATGTTGCTTATATATGTATGTTTAGGTTAAAATAGAAACTTACCGCAAAAAGAGGCAATTAAAACTGTCCATGTAAAATTTGCGAATTCTGGGCTTAGTTTGTTTAGTATTGTATGCTTTATAATGCTAAACACTTACACAGTTTTATGCCACTTGTTTCATTCTTCGAAGCTTCCGCAACCGAAACAAAGTTGTGCAACTTGATACTCCTCCACATTGAATGGCAAGGTTACTCGGAATTCTTTAATCAGCATTTTTTTATAAGTTGTTGATTTGGCGCTTCTTGGTATCCAACAGTAACAATTTTATACAACTTATTTTACCAGTTATGATGGAGGAGGAAGAAGAGTCGGAATAGCGATCGCAGTGAACGCACGACGTTGATGTCCTTCGTTGTGTGCGCTTAGCTGAGACGATGGCACGGGGACAACTTTGGCACTAATTTTTTCTTTTTGTACTTTTTTCCCAAGTCAGTTTAATCTAATTTTAATTTGAATTTTATTTATTTATTGCTCTTCTAAACAATAATGTGTTTTATGACTTACTCTTAATTGAAATTTCGCGCAGTTCCAACCACTTTATCAGGAACTAATGAAGGCCTAAGCTACAATTTAGCCGATGACGAGCTCGCACGTTGTGACTAATCAACGAAACAAAAATTAATCCACCCAATTATGTGCAGCTTGTTCTGCTCTCTTCCGCGGCTAAATCCAAAAGAACGATGGCCGGTCGCTGCGCTGCTTCGCCAACCTTGATCCGCCATCTTCGTTAAATTTTCGGCAATTCGCCATCTTTTGTTACCTCAGGGGTGCCAATCGAACGTCATGCGGGTATGTTCACCTAAGTCGAACGTTAAGGACCATTCCACACTTAACGCATGGTGTAAATAACCATGAAAAGGGTATTCATGAGGCGTTTGTGCCATTACAAAACAGTTATTGGAATCAGTCAACCACGTCTTACAAGAACTGAAGGCACTACGCTTTGATGTCTTTGGCGTGAAATACACCAAGCCGTTTGCCTGCCATATTAGTCAGTTCGTAGTAGACAGATCCCATATTTTTCACAATTTTAGCTTTCTCAAACACATTGGCCAGCTTTGCACTAAAGTGTTCGGACGCTTTGCTTTGGGCAAAGCTGCGACGGTATACTATTTGACCAACCTCAAAACTGGTGGGACGCGAGCGCATGTTGAAGTTCTTTTCATTTATTTCGAATGCCTTACGCAAATTCTGCCTAACCTGCTCTCGGATTAGCTCGGTTCTCTCTTCCGCCTTAATTTCCGCATTTGGGTCTTCTAGAAGTTTCAATTTTCGCAACAGTTCGTAACCCGTTGCATGGCACATCATATTTTGTCCGAAAACAATAAAATATGGCGAAAAACCAGCCGAAGAGTGAACCGAACTACGGAGAGCTGCACTAATTGAGAACAAAGCCTCATCCCAGTCTTTTTGGTCGGGATGAATGTATGCGCGAACAGCGGCAATAATTGAACGATTTAATCGTTCAACAGCATTGGCCTGTGGAGAGTAATTTGCTATCAGGTTATGCGTCACCCCATATTTCTTAAGGAGATCTTTGAACAGTGAGCTTCGGAATTGAACACCGTTGTTCAAAAAATAGCAAAAATTCGTTTTTCCAGGTACTCTACTATTTTCCGGGCAGTGAATGTTCGTATTGGCTCTAAGAAATGAAATTTCGAGAGGTGATCCAGCACAATCAACATACCCGCGTTCCCTGAACGTGACCTGGAATATGGTCCCAAAAGGTCCACGTAGAGTCTCTGAAAGATTCGCACAGACGTAGCCTGCTGTCCCATAGGCGGACGGAGTATATAATTTGGGGCTTGAGTCTGTTTGCAAATTTCACAGGACAACACGTAATCACGCACATGTTTTGCCATTCTGGGCCAAAAATAAAAGATTTTAAGACGGCTGAGCGTTTTTCCAATACCACCATGTGAACTCATTGGGTATCGTGAGCATTCACTATGAGAGCCGCTTTCAATTCTTCCGGCACCCAGAGTTTCCAGGATTGGTCCTCTTGGATGGGGTCTCCGGTTGCAAACTCGCACCGCTTGTAAACTAAGCCGTCCACTATTTGGATGTCGGGCTGTTGCTGGCCTTCTTGTTGAAAATCAGAAATCAATTTTAGGTAGGTCGGTTTTGAAAAACTTGGACTGAAAATCTATTGCTGGGATAGGGTCCACCTCATTCTCGGTTAATGCTGCAATTTCAACATTCTCAGGTGAATGCACTCTAGATAGGGAGTCGGGAACAACGTTTTGGCTACCTTTTCGATGACGTATAGTGAATATAAAACCCTGTAACTTCAATGCCCATTGAGCGAGCCTGCCGTGCAAGTCTATTTGTCCCATTAACCATTTGAGCGAAGCATGATCGGTTATAACCTCGAACTTATGTCTTTCGAAATAAGCTCGAAACTTCTTAATGGCCATAACAGCTGCCAGACATTCTTGCTCAGAAACAGTGTAGTTTCTTTGGGCTTGATTAAACTTATGAGACATATATGCAATGGGTACTTCACTATCTTCACCATCGCGTTGAGCCAAAACGACTCCAACTCCATATTGAGAAGCATCCCATTGGATAGAAAATGGACGCGAGAAATTTGGGCTATGCAGCACAGGAGCACTACACAGACTATTTTTGAGGGCCTCAAAAGCAGCGATGGATTCTTCATTCCAGGCAAATGTTTTTGCTTTTTGCAGCATGTTGGTCAACGGGGTCGATCGTTTAAGTAAACATAGATCGTCTAAGTAAACAAAAACCTTAGTTCTCAAGTGCGCCGGTATGACCTTGTCCATCAGTCATGACATGGTTTGCGGTGCATTACATAGGCCAAAAGGCATTGTAACGAACTGGTAAAGCGGTCGATTTGGCACTGTGAAGGCGGTCTTGTCCTTTGACGCTGCATCTAATGGAATCTGCCAGAAGGCGTCTTTTAAATCCAGACTCGAAATAAATTGAGCTTTTGGAAGCCGACTGAGAATTCCATCTATGAGTGGCAGAGGATAGGCATCCTTCACAGTGACCTCATTGACCTTGTGCGCATCGAGACACAGACGAACTTTGTTGGGTTTGACGATCAATGCCACCGGAGAAGACCATGCGCTTTGAGACACCTCGATTACGCCAAGCGCTAACATACGATCAACTTCAGCAAACAGAAGTTTTTCGACACCAGGAGACACCGAGAAATGCCGTTGTTTGACTGGTTTAGCATCTCTTACGTCAATGACATGACTTATCAAACTGGTGCGGCCTAAGCCTTGTTCGGAAAAAGAAGGAAACAATAATATGATGGCGTGCAGCCGTGCTTGTTGACGAGCATCTAATACGTGGTGATTTGAGCTCACTTCGGAAATGTCACCCGCTGACTGAGAAAGGGAACTTTCCCAGAAAAGGTCGCTAGCCAAGCCAAACGCCTTAACAAAGTCGACACCTAAGTACAAGTCTTGAGACAAAGTTGAAACAATCAAAAATTTAAGCTGTTTGGTGACACCTTTATAGGTGATCGCAGTGTCAACCACACCTGCCGAAAAATGATTCGTCCCATACGCTGTCTTCAATTTAGCCGAATACTTTAACCACTTCAGCTGCTTGTTAGACATAACTTTATGTGCCAAATTGTTGGCTATGCTGCTGACAGAAGCGCCAGTATCGACTAAACCTACCAACATTTCACCGGCTAATGAGACCGGGGCATAGGGGCAAATATAATTTTCGGGAGCCGCTTTCAACAACGCCGAACAAACCAATTTTTTAAGCACTCTGATTTTCTTCAAAAATCGTCTCAATCTTGCAGTCGAGCGCCTCCTCCGCTTAGGTTCTGGGTGACTTTTGCGTTCCTTCTCCGGAAAAATTCTCCTTCTCGCCGCCTGGTATTCTGACCATTTAATATGCCATGGTTTGAACTGCCGAAGAGGAGTCACCGAACGAGGCTGTTCGCGTTTTAAAATTTTTAAAGGTAAAATTTGTACATTAAGGTTTTTGTCCGTTTGACAGCCAGCATCACAACTTATTGTGGTGCTGGTGGGGGGTCTAAAAATTCAAAATTGTCATTATTATTATTAGTAGCACGGGGCCGCACAGGTCCAGGCGTCAGCTCAGAAACGTGACGCTGATTTGGAGGATTTCTAGTATTTCTACCGTATTCCTCGTCCAACAGTTCACGTCTCTGAACTAACGTCCGCAACTGGCTTATGCTGTTGATGTTAATGTAGAGCAAACTACGTCTCACATCTTAACGCAAATTTCTTTGAAAAATCCCCAGCAGGGCGTCGGAATCTATAGGGTTCTGCAATCTATCGGTTAATTGCAATATAGCCTCATAGAATTCAAAATTTTCATCGTAGCGCTGCTTGCGGCTGCGCACCAAATCCATTATGTCGAGGTCGTTTCGACGATATCGAAATTGTCTACGCAACTCAGCACACAGGGCGAGCCACTCAACCCTAGAAACGCTTCGGTGGTAGCACCAGAACCAGTCCAATGCCTTACCCGTGAACAGCATATGGGCGTAGCAGCACAGGCTCCCAAAATCTCCACGCAGACTTTGCACCGTCAGGGCCTGGATTCTGTAAATAAATTTATCTACAGTTAATGCATCGTCTTTTCCGAAAATGTGATTTTCTAGTTATTAATCGCATTTGCCACATTTTCCGACGTTGCAAATTCTGCGGGAGGTCGTGGAATCCCGATGCCACCGTGCCCATAATGACTTGGGGTGGGGTGCCTTGGATGGTCCTGCGCCTCACCTTGGTGCTGATAGGGATGATTCGTAGTTCCGGGATTTTAAGTTGGGGGAGGTCTCGATAAAAATTGCATATTCGGTTGCAGAACCCTAGGAGAATCCGAACCCTGCAGAGGATTCTGTACATGGCTGGACCTTAACTGCAGCTTTGAAAGTTCGATTCGGACGGCCTCGTTTACCAAATGCTGCAACTGCGAATCGGAAGCCGACGGTTGAGCAGCAGCATTTCGATGCGGAGTAAGCTCAATCGACTCTCTCGGCGCGGGTTGCACTCCTGAGAGGTTTAAATTATGCAATTTGTTAACCCCAAAATCTTGGGCTACTAAATTCCGTTGACTCCTAGTAACTGGACGCTTTTTGGGTACCGCCCCTAGAGTGGATACCTCTAACAATTGGGACGTGGGTGCGTTTGGCGGAATGGCTTGTGGCATGGTTTGCAAAACCGGCTGGTATGGCTTCAGCTTTTTAGGGCTACAAAGCGCGCGACACAGAGGACAACTGTGTGCCTCAGCAATCCACTTTTGTATGCAACCGTTATGAAAAACATGAAGACATGGTGTCATTACGACATCATCATGTTGTCCATAAGACAGCTTACAGATACTGCACGCAGCCTCACCACCATCCGACAAACTCACCAGGTCCTCGTTACTGTGGTGCAATGGCATAGTAATATAAAAACAAAACAATTGAATTTAATATAAGTTACTTAAATTTTAGATTAGTGAAATTTATCAACCGTTTGTTGAGAAAAAAAAATAAAATACTTTTAATCTTACTTATAATCAAGAAACTAAGCGTATAAATGTGTATTCAATTTTATATGGTTCGGGATGGAAGATTTAACCGACTTATTTAGAGCGCCGTGGCCGGAATCGAGTGTCCGAACAGAGCTCCCAAAAAAAAACTTTTAATTTTACATAAAACTGTCTAAATGGGCTTATGGGATTATACTGCTTACTAAGCGAGTGTAACCGTCTCGCAAATTCAGTAGGCCCGAATGCACTGCCGCGCACAGTATAAACCCGCAAGAGAAAGAAAAACCAATAAAAAAAAATTTAATGAACTCGAAGAAAACTAATAACTTATTTGAGTTTGACCACTTCTGCAGGTCACTTTATTATACACAAATTAGATAGGCACTATATGGCGGCTCAAACTAGGGCCACACGCCCTTCCTCTGACAATCCGGCAAATAAGTTTCTAAACTTTATAAAAAAAAGATATAACAATAACGATCACTAATAAAGCTGACACTGCATGCTAAAAAAAAATAATTTTTTCTACCATGAGTTCAGAAAGCGAGGTCCCAAAACAAAAACAAAAAAAAAAAAAAATTTTGGGAACCCGAAAAATTGTTTTTAAATTTCGGGCCCCACGTTGGGCGCCATTTTGTGGCTGTGGCTATTTTAGGCCTTGGCGTGCGCCCGCTTGCTTTTCTATTCGGTCGCCTTGGTTTTTATATTATGTTTTGAGAGCGCACTTCGAAGCGCTCCTGGTGACAGTGCCAGACAAAAAAAACCAGGGCGGCCGACCCGCGTACGCGCACAACCGCACATGTGGGTGCTACCGTCGAGGGCCCGCACGAGCTTGCGTGCCACTTTGCTGCCAGTTCGGGAAGTGGGGGGGGTTCTTTTCTGGGCCGGTAGCACCCTCTTGCCGCACACAAAAATTTCTCGTGCGGATTATTTTTTTTTGTGAGCTCGCCCTGTGAACTCAGGTACCTGTAAGAAAAATAAAGAAAAATCGGAATTTTAATTTATGTGTGAGAGGGGGGCTCTGTTCCTCCACTCAACCCCAACCGCGACGCTCATGGACCGGCTCTTACGGCCCATGCCCCACGTTTCCCACCCACCGTGAGGATCCGGGGCGAATTGTTTGGGATCCTCCCTTCCCAAAACTATCTTCCATCCCTAACCAAAGGAATGAAAACTAAGTCATTTTAAATTTCTTTACTTGGGTCATTTAACACACATTGATATACTTAACTTCTATCTTTTTCATCTTACAGAGATCAACTCTTACTTACTAATTAATTGTTCATATATACATTTCAATAATTTCATTTCAACAATTTCATTTAAAGTCGTAAATATTGGTCCAAGTCGTAATTACATCAACTTCTTTAAATACATGTCAATAATTTCAGTGGTAAAGTGGTAATCAATGAAAAGTTTTTTTTTTTTTTTTCCAGTATATTTCAGTTAGGTGTTAATTTTAGCTTACTTTGAGTTAATTTTGTAGTTTAGTTATAGATTGTAATTTAAGTGGTAATTTTAGTTTAAATTTTGCATTTTTAGTTTTAGTTTAAGTTCATTTTAAGTTTAGTTATAGATTGAAATTTAAGTTTTAATTTTAGTTTAAATTTTGCATTTTGAGTTTGACGTTTATTTTAATTTTGATTTTTAAATTTTAGTTTATTTTTAAATTATTAAATATATATTAAATATATTAGTTTTAAGTTTAGTTTTGATTTTGGTTTAAGTTTTAGTTTTATTTTAATTAAAGTTTTAGTCTTAGTTTAAGTTTTATTTTAATTTAATTTTAAGTTTTAGCTTAGTTTAAATGTATGTTTATGTTATATCTTTGAGTTTAGATTTATATTTTTTCTTCAATTTAAGTTTTAGTTTTTTTTTTTTTCCACAATAAATTCGCTGTTATTTAATTGTAAGGTTTCAAAACATTGCTTGATTATATAAAACTTATAAATAAATACTAAGCTAAGAATTAATATAAAATTGCATGTGTCATTTTATTGTTGTTGATATTGTTTCTTTATGATTAATTTGGTTCGCACACTGTTCTTATTAATTACTTAATTACAACAATAATAACAATGTGCGTCAAAAACAAAAAAAAAACAAAAAAATTAATTTAATTATAATTGCGGCAAATTGAAAAATTTTCAGAGATTTCTACAGCATGAAAAGTTCATCAATAACTCGATAATGTAAATTAATTCAAATTTAATCGAAAAGAAAAACCAGTACTTTAGCATTGAAAACTATGGCTTAAAATCAATTTTCATTTTTTTGAATTTCTTTAAATGACTGACATATGTTGCTTATATATGTATGTTTAGGTTAAAATAGAAACTTACCGTAAAAAGAGGCAATTAAAACTGTCCATGTAAAATTTGCGAATTCTGGGCTTAGTTTGTTTAGTATTGTATGCTTTATAATGCTAAACACTTACACAGTTTTATGCCACTTGTTTCATTCTTCGAAGCTTCCGCAACCGAAACAAAGTTGTGCAACTTGATACTCCTCCACATTGAATGGCAAGGTTACTCGGAATTCTTTAATCAGCATTTTTTTATAAGTTGTTGATTTGGCGCTTCTTGGTATCCAACAGTAACAATTTTATACAACTTATTTTACCAGTTATGATGGAGGAGGAAGAAGAGTCGGAATAGCGATCGCAGTGAACGCACGACGTTGATGTCCTTCGTTGTGTGCGCTTAGCTGAGACGATGGCACGGGGACAACTTTGGCACTAATTTTTTCTTTTTGTACTTTTTTCCCAAGTCAGTTTAATCTAATTTTAATTTGAATTTTATTTATTTATTGCTCTTCTAAACAATAATGTGTTTTATGACTTACTCTTAATTGAAATTTCGCGCAGTTCCAACCACTTTATCAGGAACTAATGAAGGCCTAAGCTACAATTTAGCCGATGACGAGCTCGCACGTTGTGACTAATCAACGAAACAAAAATTAATCCACCCAATTATGTGCAGCTTGTTCTGCTCTCTTCCGCGGCTAAATCCAAAAGAACGATGGCCGGTCGCTGCGCTGCTTCGCCAACCTTGATCCGCCATCTTCGTTAAATTTTCGGCAATTCGCCATCTTTTGTTACCTCAGGGGTGCCAATCGAACGTCATGCGGGTATGTTCACCTAAGTCGAACGTTAAGGACCATTCCACACTTAACGCATGGTGTAAATAACCATGAAAAGGGTATTCATGAGGCGTTTGTGCCATTACAAAACAGTTATTGGAATCAGTCAACCACGTCTTACAAGAACTGAAGGCACTACGCTTTGATGTCTTTGGCGTGAAATACACCAAGCCGTTTGCCTGCCATATTAGTCAGTTCGTAGTAGACAGATCCCATATTTATCACAATTTTAGCTTTCTCAAACACATTGGCCAGCTTTGCACTAAAGTGTTCGGATGCTTTGCTTTGGGCAAAGCTGCGACGGTATACTATTTGACCAACCTCAAAACTGGTGGGACGCGAGCGCATGTTGAAGTTCTTTTCATTTATTTCGAATGCCTTACGCAAATTCTGCCTAACCTGCTCTCGGATTAGCTCGGTTCTCTCTTCCGCCTTAATTTCCGCATTTGGGTCTTCTAGAAGTTTCAATTTTCGCAACAGTTCGTAACCCGTTGCATGGCACATCATATTTTGTCCGAAAACAATAAAATATGGCGAAAAACCAGCCGAAGAGTGAACCGAACTACGGAGAGCTGCACTAATTGAGAACAAAGCCTCATCCCAGTCTTTTTGGTCGGGATGAATGTATGCGCGAACAGCGGCAATAATTGAACGATTTAATCGTTCAACAGCATTGGCCTGTGGAGAGTAATTTGCTATCAGGTTATGCGTCACCCCATATTTCTTAAGGAGATCTTTGAACAGTGAGCTTCGGAATTGAACACCGTTGTTCAAAAAATAGCAAAAATTCGTTTTTCCAGGTACTCTACTATTTTCCGGGCAGTGAATGTTCGTATTGGCTCTAAGAAATGAAATTTCGAGAGGTGATCCAGCACAATCAACATACCCGCGTTCCCTGAACGTGACCTGGAATATGGTCCCAAAAGGTCCACGTAGAGTCTCTGAAAGATTCGCACAGACGTAGCCTGCTGTCCCATAGGCGGACGGAGTATATAATTTGGGGCTTGAGTCTGTTTGCAAATTTCACAGGACAACACGTAATCACGCACATGTTTTGCCATTCTGGGCCAAAAATAAAAGATTTTAAGACGGCTGAGCGTTTTTCCAATACCACCATGTGAACTCATTGGGTGATCGTGAGCATTCACTATGAGAGCCGCTTTCAATTCTTCCGGCACCCAGAGTTTCCAGGATTGGTCCTCTTGGATGGGGTCTCCGGTTGCAAACTCGCACCGCTTGTAAACTAAGCCGTCCACTATTTGGATGTCGGGCTGTTGCTGGCCTTCTTGTTGAAAATCAGAAATCAATTTTAGGTAGGTCGGTTTTGAAAAACTTGGACTGAAAATCTATTGCTGGGATAGGGTCCACCTCATTCTCGGTTAATGCTGCAATTTCAACATTCTCAGGTGAATGCACTCTAGATAGGGAGTCGGGAACAACGTTTTGGCTACCTTTTCGATGACGTATAGTGAATATAAAACCCTGTAACTTCAATGCCCATTGAGCGAGCCTGCCGTGCAAGTCTATTTGTCCCATTAACCATTTGAGCGAAGCATGATCGGTTATAACCTCGAACTTATGTCTTTCGAAATAAGCTCGAAACTTCTTAATGGCCATAACAGCTGCCAGACATTCTTGCTCAGAAACAGTGTAGTTTCTTTGGGCTTGATTAAACTTATGAGACATATATGCAATGGGTACTTCACTATCTTCACCATCGCGTTGAGCCAAAACGGCTCCAACTCCATATTGAGAAGCATCCCATTGGATAGAAAATGGACGCGAGAAATTTGGGCTATGCAGCACAGGAGCACTACACAGACTATTTTTGAGGGCCTCAAAAGCAGCGATGGATTCTTCATTCCAGGCAAATGTTTTTGCTTTTTGCAGCATGTTGGTCAACGGGGTCGATCGTTTAAGTAAACATAGATCGTCTAAGTAAACAAAGACCTTAGTTCTCAAGTGCGCCGGTATGACCTTGTCCATCAGTCATGACATGGTTTGCGGTGCATTACATAGGCCAAAAGGCATTGTAACGAACTGGTAAAGCGGTCGATTTGGCACTGTGAAGGCGGTCTTGTCCTTTGACGCTGCATCTAATGGAATCTGCCAGAAGGCGTCTTTTAAATCCAGACTCGAAATAAATTGAGCTTTTGGAAGCCGACTGAGAATTCCATCTATGAGTGGCAGAGGATAGGCATCCTTCACAGTGACCTCATTGACCTTGTGCGCATCGAGACACAGACGAACTTTGTTGGGTTTGACGATCAATGCCACCGGAGAAGACCATGCGCTTTGAGACACCTCGATTACGCCAAGCGCTAACATACGATCAACTTCAGCAAACAGAAGTTTTTCGACACCAGGAGACACCGAGAAATGCCGTTGTTTGACTGGTTTAGCATCTCTTACGTCAATGACATGACTTATCAAACTGGTGCGGCCTAAGCCTTGTTCGGAAAAAGAAGGAAACAATAATATGATGGCGTGCAGCCGTGCTTGTTGACGAGCATCTAATACGTGGTGATTTGAGCCCACTTCGGAAATGTCACCCGCTGACTGAGAAAGGGAACTTTCCCAGAAAAGGTCGCTAGCCAAGCCAAACGCCTTAACAAAGTCGACACCTAAGTACAAGTCTTGAGACAAAGTTGAAACAATCAAAAATTTAAGCTGTTTGGTGACACCTTTATAGGTGATCGCAGTATCAACCACACCTGCCGAAAAATGATTCGTCCCATACGCTGTCTTCAATTTAGCCGAATACTTTAACCACTTCAGCTGCTTGTTAGACATAACTTTATGTGCCAAATTGTTGGCTATGCTGCTGACAGAAGCGCCAGTATCGACTAAACCTACCAACATTTCACCGGCTAATGAGACCGGGGCATAGGGGCAAATATAATTTTCGGGAGCCGCTTTCAACAACGCCGAACAAACCAATTTTTTAAGCGCTCTGATTTTCTTCAAAAATCGTCTCAATCTTGCAGTCGAGCGCCTCCTCCGCTTAGGTTCTGGGTGACTTTTGCGTTCCTCCTCCGGAAAAATTCTCCTTCTCGCCGCCTGGTATTCTGACCATTTAATATGCCATGGTTTGAACTGCCGAAGAGGAGTCACCGAACGAGGCTGTTCGCGTTTTAAAATTTTTAAAGGTAAAATTTGTACATTAAGGTTTTTGTCCGTTTGACACCCAGCATCACAACTTATTGTGCTGCTGGTGGGGGGTCTAAAAATTCAAAATTGTCATTATTATTATTAGTAGCACGGGGCCGCACAGGTCCAGGCGTCAGCTCAGAAACGTGACGCTGATTTGGAGGATTTCTAGTATTTCTACCGTATTCCTCGTCCAACAGTTCACGTCTCTGAACTAACGTCCGCAACTGGCTTATGCTGTTGATGTTTATGTAGAGCAAACTACGTCTCACATCTTAACGCAAATTTCTTTGAAAAATTCCCAGCAGGGCGTCGGAATCTATAGGGTTCTGCAATCTATCGGTTAATTGCAATATAGCCTCATAGAATTCAAAATTTTCATCGTAGCGCTGCTTGCGGCTGCGCACCAAATCCATTATGTCGAGGTCGTTTCGACGATATCGAAATTGTCTACGCAACTCAGCACACAGGGCGAGCCACTCAACCCTAGCAACGCTTCGGTGGTAGCACCAGAACCAGTCCAATGCCTTACCCGTGAACAGCATATGGGCGTAGCAGCACAGGCTCCCAAAATCTCCACGCAGACTTTGCACCGTCAGGGCCTGGATTCTGTAAATAAATTTATCTACAGTTAATGCATCGTCTTTTCCGAAAATGTGATTTTCTAGTTATTAATCGCATTTGCCACATTTTCCGACGTTGCAAATTCTGCGGGAGGTCGTGGAATCCCGATGCCACCGTGCCCATAATGACTTGGGGTGGGGTGCCTTGGATGGTCCTGCGCCTCACCTTGGTGCTGATAGGGATGATTCGTAGTTCCGGGATTTTAAGTTGGGGGAGGTCTCGATAAAAATTGCATATTCGGTTGCAGAACCCTAGGAGAATCCGAACCCTGCAGAGGATTCTGTACATGGCTGGACCTTAACTGCAGCTTTGAAAGTTCGATTCGGACGGCCTCGTTTACCAAATGCTGCAACTGCGAATCGGAAGCCGACGGTTGAGCAGCAGCATTTCGATGCGGAGTAAGCTCAATCGACTCTCTCGGCGCGGGTTGCACTCCTGAGAGGTTTAAATTATGCAATTTGTTAACCCCAAAATCTTGGGCTACTAAATTCCGTTGACTCCTAGTAACTGGACGCTTTTTGGGTACCGCCCCTAGAGTGGATACCTCTAACAATTGGGACGTGGGTGCGTTTGGCGGAATGGCTTGTGGCATGGTTTGCAAAACCGGCTGGTATGGCTTCAGCTTTTTAGGGCTACAAAGCGCGCGACACAGAGGACAACTGTGTGCCTCAGCAATCCACTTTTGTATGCAACCGTTATGAAAAACATGAAGACATGGTGTCATTACGACATCATCATGTTGTCCATAAGACAGCTTACAGATACTGCACGCAGCCTCACCACCATCCGACAAACTCACCAGGTCCTCGTTACTGTGGTGCAATGGCATAGTAATATAAAAACAAAACAATTGAATTTAATATAAGTTACTTAAATTTTAGATTAGTGAAATTTATCAACCGTTTGTTGAGAAAAAAAAATAAAATACTTTTAATCTTACTTATAATCAAGAAACTAAGCGTATAAATGTGTATTAAATTTTATATGGTTCGGGATGGAAGATTTAACCGACTTATTTAGAGCGCCGTGGCCGGAATCGAGTGTCCGAACAGAGCTCCCAAAAAAAAACTTTTAATTTTACATAAAACTGTCTAAATGGGCTTATGGGATTATACTGCTTACTAAGCGAGTGTAACCGTCTCGCAAATTCAGTAGGCCCGAATGCACTGCCGCGCACAGTATAAGCCCGCAAGAGAAAGAAAAACCAATAAAAAAAAATTTAATGAACTCGAAGAAAACTAATAACTTATTTGAGTTTGACCACTTCTGCAGGTCACTTTATTATACACAAATTAGATAGGCACTATATGGCGGCTCAAACTAGGGCCACACGCCCTTCCTCTGACAATCCGGCAAATAAGTTTCTAAACTTTATAAAAAAAAGATATAACAATAACGATCACTAATAAAGCTGACACTGCATGCTAAAAAAAAATAATTTTTTCTACCATGAGTTCAGAAAGCGAGGTCCCAAAACAAAAACAAAAAAAAAAAAATTTTGGGAACCCGAAAAATTGTTTTTAAATTTCGGGCCCCACGTTGGGCGCCATTTTGTGGCTGTGGCTATTTTAGGCCTTGGCGTGCGCCCGCTTGCTTTTCTATTCGGTCACCTTGGTTTTTATATTATGTTTTGAGAGCGCCCTTCGAAGCGCTCCTGGTGACAGTGCCAGACGAAAAAAACCAGGGCGGCCGACCCGCGTACGCGCACAACCGCACCTGTGGGTGTTACCGTCGAGGGCCTGCACGAGCTTGCGTGCCACTTTGCTGCCAGTTCGGGAAGTGGGGGGGGTTCTTTTCTGGGCCGGTAGCGCCCTCTTGCCGCACACAAAAATTTCTCGTGCGGATTATTTTTTTTGTGAGCTTCGCCCTGTGAACTCAGGTACCTGTAGGAAAAATAAAGAAAAATCGGAATTTTAATTTTTGAGTGAGAGGGGGCTCTGTTCCTCCACTCAACCCCAACCGCGACGCTCATGGACCAGCTGTTATGGCCCATGCCCCACGTTTCCCACCCACCGTAAGGATCCGGGGCGAATTGTTTGGGATCCTCCCTTCCCAAAACTATCTTCCATCCCTAACCAAAGGAATGAAAACTAAGTCATTTTAAATTTCTTTACTTGGGTCATTTAATACACATTGATATACTTAACTTCTATCTTTTTCATCTTACAGAGATCAACTCTTACTTACTAATTGTTCATATGTGACCCGGTCTACGAAAAGGGACCTTCGGTGTAAAAACAAGTTTTCGAGAAAACAGCTGTTTGTAAACGTTTAATTGTCGCACACTGAATGGCGTCTTTTAATTTATTTCAGCTTATCCTCTATTCTTACAGAGTTGTATTTTTAAGTCTATTAATACAGATTTGTATTTCTTAGTCAATTAATACGAGTTCTTTTTTTTAGTTAACGACCAACAGTGAAGAGGTGATTACGTTTACTGAATCATTTTTATGCGTCTTTTGATTCCGAAATAAATTAAAAATCTTTACGAGTTGGAAACTTCTGCTTTGCGCCATTAGAAAGAGCACACATTAGTCTATCCGAATCGCCAAAAAAGTGAAAAATGATATTTTCACACCGAAGGTCCTTTTTCGTAGACCGGGTCACATATATACATTTCAATAATTTCTTTTCAACAATTTCATTTAAAGTCGTAAATATTGGTTCAAGTCGAAATTACATCAAATTCTTTAAATACATGTCAATAATTTCAGTGGTAAAATGGTAATTAATGAAAAGTTTTTTTTTTTGTTTTTTTTTTCAGTATATTTCAGTTAGGTGTTAATTTTAGCTTAGTTTGAGTTAATTTTGTAGTTTAGTTATAGATTGTAATTTAAGTGGTAATTTTAGTTTAAATTTTGCATTTTTAGTTTTAGTTTAAGTTAATTTTAAGTTTAGTTATAGAATGTAATTTAAGTTGTAATTTTAGTTTAAATTTTGCATTTTGAGTTTGACGTTTATTTTAGTTTTGATTTTTAAGTTTTAGTTTATTTTTAAATTATTAAATATATATTAAATATATTAGTTTTAATTTCAGTTTTGGTTTTGGTTTAAGTTTTAGTTTTATTTTAATTTAAGTTTTAGTGTTAGTTTAAATTGTAATTTGATTTTTAGTTTTAGTTTAGTTTAAATGTATGTCTATGTTATACCTTTGAGCTTAGATTTATTTTTTTCTTCAATTTAAGTTTGAGTTTTAGTTTAAATTTGAGTTTGACGTTTATTTTAATTTTGATTTTTAAATTTTAATTTATTTTTAAATTATTAAATATATATTAAATATATTTGCTTTAATTTCAGTTTTGGTTTTGGTTTAAGTTCTAGTTTTATTTTAATTTAAGTTTTAGTCTTAGTTTAAGTTTTATTTTAATTTAATTTTAAGTTTTAGCTTATTTTAAATGCTGTTTTACCTTTGAGTTTAGATTTATTTTTTTTTCTTCAATTTAAGTTTTTGTTTTTTTTTCCTTTTTTTCCACAATAAATTCGCTGTTATTTAATTGTAAGGTTTCAAAAGATTGCTTGATTATATAAAACTTATAAATAAATGCTTAGCTAAGAATTAATATAAAATTGCATGTGCATTTTATTGTTGTTGATATTGTTTCTTTATGATTAATTTGGTTCGCATACTGTTCTTATTAATAACTTAATTACAACAATAATAACAATGTGCGTCAAAAACAAAAAAAAAACAAAAAAATTAATTTAATTATAATTGCGGCAAATTGAAAAATTTTCAGAGATTTCTACAGCATGAAAAGTTCATCAATAACTCGATAATGTAAATAAATTAAAATTTAATCGAAAAGAAAAACCAGTACTTTAGCATTGAAAATGGCTTAAAATCAATTTTCATTTTTTTGAATTTCTTTAAATGACTGACATATGTTGTTTATATATGTATGTTTAGGTTAAAATAGAAACTTACCGCAAAAAGAGGCAATTAAAAATGTCCATGTAACATTTGCGAATTCTGGGCTTAGTTTGTTTAGTATTGTATGCTTTATAATGCTAAACACTTATACAGTTTAATGCCACTTGTTTCATTCTTCGATGCTTCCGCAACCGAAGCAAAGTTGTGCAACTTGATACTCCTCCACATTGAATGGCATGGTTACTCGGAATTCTTTAATAAGCATGTTTTTTATAAGTTGTTGATTTGGCGCTTCTTGGTATCCAACAGTAACAATTGTATACAATTTATTTTACCAGTTATGATGGAGGAGGAAGAGTCGGAATAGCGATCGTAGTGAACGCACGACGTTGATGTCCTTCGTTGTGTGCGCTTAGCTGAGACGATGGCACGGTGACAACTTTAGCACTAATTTGTTTTTTTTTTTTGTACTTTTTTCCCAAGTCAGTTTAATCTAATTTTAATTTGAATTTTATTTATTTATTGCTTTTCTAACCAATAACGTGTCTTATGACTTACTCTTAATTGAAATTTCGCGCAGTTCCAACCACTTAATCAGGAACTAATGAAGGCCTAAGCTACAATTTAGCCGATGACGAGCACGCACGTTGTGACTAATCAACGAAACAAAAATTAATCCACCCAATTATGTGCAGCTTGTTCTGCTCTCTTCCGCGGCTAAATCCAAAAGAACGATGGCCGGTCGCTGCGCTGCTTCGCCAACCTTGATCCGCCATCTTCGTTAAATTTTCGGCAATTCGCCATCTTTTGTCACCTCAGGGGTTCCAATCGAACGTCATGCGGGTATGTTCACCTAAGTCGTACGTTAAGGACCATTCCACACTTAACACATGGTGTAAATAACCATGAAAAGTGTATTCATGAGGCGTTTGTGCCATTACACTTGTCAAGCTTAATGCAGCTGTATGTATTCTGTTGGTATTTTTTCGATGGTTTTAATTTGTTGTGATTATTTTTGTTTTTCATCTTTGCTTGAGTCGAAATTGTTATTGTTGCCGTGTGTATATTGTTAGTATTTTCTCATTCTCATAAACACGTGTTGTTTTTTTTTTGTCGCCGCTATATATATGCTATACATTAGAGTTGGGCAAATGGCGCGCATTACTCCTATTACGCCAACTGTGCGACACAGGCGCACAATTTGCGACAGAGCGTGCTGACTGCTCGCTAATTGTGCTAGATGGGGGGGTTGCCATGACTCGGGTGAAAGAGAGAAAAATTGAGCGAATAAGAGAGTACCACTGAGCGCATTATGGCTGAATTACAATACTGCGTTAGGTCGGTCGGCCTTTGACAGCTAGACTAGAAACAATGGGTTCTTATGAAGCAACACAAAATATGACTTCATGCATTGCGTCGACCTCATCCCGTAAAAATGAATTTGAGGGGGTGACGTACGATCAACGCTATGAGTAGTGACATGCTCTACTAGCTCGTGCTTTTGACATTCCATATTAACACTGGGTTGCATTTTCGTTGAGAAATGCTCAATTGTGGGTATTCTTGGATTCCGATGGAAAACTAAGATTTTCATAGGATTATCGTGGGAATTTATATTTTGATGCGAGTTTTTTTTTAAATTGAAAAAATTTTTTAAATTAACATGCTGCTTAAGTAGTATAATAATGATTTTGATGAATTTAGCATGATATTAATATTATTCAATTGTATATCCTATTAAAATTTATGCATTTTTTAGTATATTATAAATAATATTATAATATTATTATAAGGGTATTCATGCAAAATGGTAAACTTATATATTGGTCAATTAAATATTTTAATGAGGTTGGTTGAGGACGAATACCCTTAATATCATTGTTTGAATAATATAACACACAAAGGATTGTTGTGGTAAGGTAGATTGGTAAGGCAGATTGGCAAATGCCGTTCATTTTGTTTTTGTAAAGTTGTTCTTAAGTACTCACTAATTACAAGTGATTCAGCGAGCGAGCATTGTACACGGGGGCGTGGCATCTCGAATCTGCAATATCGAATAACTTTGGAATATAGTATCGCAAAACATTGGAATTAGATGTTCGGCCTCGATTTACATGTGCCGTTCCACTGGTAAAATTTGATGGGAGTTGGGAAAAGGGCGTGTCACTTTTTCGGCTGCCTAAATTGTGGGTATAACTTTCGAACTATTAGTCACACATCAATGAAACTCGGTAAGAATGTACTATTTAGTCTTGTCCTTTGACTGGAAAAATTGAGTGAGCATTGGAAAAGGGGGCATGGCACCGCCCATATAAGTCAAACTTATGGTATCAAATAGCTTTAGAGTTAAATGCCGCATAATAATGAAACTCGGTATGGAGTTGCCACTTAGTAATGTCCATCTACTAGAAAACCTAGGCGGGCATTGCACAAGGGGGTGTGGCTCCGCCCATACAATTACAATTTTTGATATCGAATAGCCTATGAAAGTAAGTCACAAAACATTGAATTTTAGAATAGAATTACTATTTGGTAATGCATTTCTACTAAAAAATTTGGACAGGCGTTGGTCAAGGGGGTGTGGCATGAATTGTACTACAGCGCCATCTGGTGTTCAATATTGGTTAAACAAGCTATAGGGTGTTTTTTTAAGGGTTTGTTTTTCGAATTGAAATAAAACACAAGAAAATCGTTTTAATGTCCATCAATTTGGCTTTATTGGAAGGATAATTTTATGCCATTAATGTTTAAATATGATTTCGGGCATGTGGCCGCCGCGGCTGACTCGAATAAAGCCAATTCTACAGGTCCAATTTTCAACCACTTTTTCGAGCATATGGGGCCGTATGTCGGCAAATACGCCACGAATGTTGGCCTCCAAGTCCCCTAACGTTTCTGGTTTGTTGGCGTAGACGAGCGACTTCACATATCCCCAAAGAAAATAATCCAATGGTGTCAAATCACACGATCTTGGTGGTCAATTGACAGGTCCATTCCACGAAATTATGCGCTCATCGAATGTTTCCTTCAATAAATCGATTGTGACGTGCGCTGTGTGGCATGTAGCGCCGTCTTGTTGGAACCACAACTCGGTTATCATGGCTCTATACCGGTCTCCATTAACGGTAACTGACTCTCCAGCATTATTTCGGAAGAAGTATGGCCCAATGACTCCACCAGCCCATAGAGCACAACAAACAGTCAGTTTTTGTGGATGTAATGGCGTCTCAAGGATCTCATGTGGATTCTCTTCACTCCAAATGCGGCAATTTTGCTTATTGACGTAGCCATTCAACCAAAAATGAGCCTCATCACTGAACAAAATTTTGCGATCAAAATCAGCATCGAGATCAATCTCATTTTCGGCCCATTTGCAAGCGTTGTTCTTTTGTCAACCTGTACATGATGAAATGGCAAACCAAACTGAACATAAATGACATTAGAGTTGCCAGATTTGACCACAAAATGCCAGTTTTATCTCTATTCGAAAAACAAACCCCTAAAAAAAAACACCCTTCAGCAGCAAAACACTCGGCGTACATGAAAAGCAATATATACCGATTTTCTTAAAATTTATACTTAAGCGCCCTCTGGTGTTCAAGGTGGATAAAAATTGATTGAAATTGCCCCAAAACACGCACAGTACCAAAAAACTTGTACACACAAATTTACATGAATATTTCCATACATATTTCCAAATTGCTTTCGTTGACGAAATTTCCTACATTTTACTCTCAAAATTTGCAAAAATTTCGGCAAAAATCAACAGTAATAATAATAATAAATAGCAGTAATTTTGACAAAAACAAGAAAAATAATTACATTAAGCAATCACATTTTATAAAAAAAATATTTATATATATATATATATATATATATATATATATGTATATATATATATATGTATAAAAATATCGATAAATCAAAGACAAATTTTTCGCCATAAAACCTAAAATGTATTTCCAGAAATTTCATTTTATATTTTAATTTAATTTCATATTTTATCATTAAACTGGAAAGCGTTAATTTATTTTGAAGATTCTAGTCTGAATTTTCACATTAATATGTGACATTTTTCATTATTTCGCAGATTATATTACACTTAATAAAAATAACTTAGCTTTCTAAAGTAGGTTTTATGGTTCTTAATGATTTTATGACAATGTCTTTTAATTTTTCATTGATTAAAATTATAATTGCATGATTTCGGAAAAAGGGACGTTTTGTGGGATTTTTAGTATAGCTGCTTTTATTGGCATCACAAAAATGATAGACGCACGATCTGTCAACGCAACATTGAGTTTTGCAAAGTTTGAAGTCGTCCGTTTTGACAGCTTATATCGTAAGGTTTTTACAACGGAGACCAACGTACGGTCAGCGCACGACCGACCTAGCGCAGTATTGTAATTCAGCTATTATGATTTTCACAACAACAACTTGCAAACAACAATAGCCGCGATCGGACGTGTTTTTAGTCACTCCAGTGAAAAGCATAAGTTCTGCAATTGTATAAACTTAAAAAAAAAAAGAAAAAAGTTAACAGTGTTTAACAACATTCATAAAAAAACATCAAATTTGCCAAGTACGTGAGTGAATAAATTAAATAAATATAAAATAATTATAAAATCTCTAGTGCAAAAAGTACCAACATTTTTTTGTTCCAATATAAAAACATAAACAACATAAAACTACTCTTTAAAATGCAACGATCCCCTCCACAGACAGCAAAGTCTCTTTGCAGTAGCTGCGCTAAGCCGCTGCCAACCTCCGGGGATTTCGTCAAGTGCCACCATTGCTCTTCGCAATACCACTACTCTCCGTGCACCAGCGTCTCTGAGCAGACCTACATGAGTATGAATAGCGACCGACGCGCCGATTGGAAATGCCAAAACTGCCGGCAGCGCACAAGAACAGCTAGCTCATCTTCGCAGCATGCACCAAAACAGCAACAACGCCAGCAAGCTCAGAAGCAAAGCCGTGAAGAAGACGACGAAGATTGAGATGATGCTCAAGAAAAGAGGCATCAGCCCGACTACGCTCTTTCCTTAAAGAGCGTTCAGTCTGACACGCAAGACCTAAAGTCCGACATGAAGGAGTTGAAACAGCTGATAGCAGAGATGAGCGATCGTCTATTTAGTTGCCCAGAGTTAGAGTTGCCCAGCTCACAGCACAAGTGCAAGACTTAACCGCCAAAAACGAAGAGAAAGATGTGCGTTTAACAGCCATGGAGCGTAAGATCAATGCTCTGGAGCAGCAGTCTCTAAAGGAAGGCATTGAAATAACAAATCTTCCCTTGAGAGAAAATGAGAACACAAAACTAATTGTAAAAGAGTTTGTGAAAAAATATAATGTTGAGCTGGCCGATAACGACATAACTGATGCTTTTCGCATAAAAAACAAAAACAACACCATTGTTGCAAAGCTCTCCTCTCTAAGTGTTAAGCAGAAGATTATGCAAAACACCAAAGGAAAATATCTAAACAGTGGTACACTCGAAGAAATTCCAAACGAACAACGCATGCGCGTGTTTATCAACGATCAGCTGACCGCTTCAAACCGGCGTTTATTATGGCTAGCAAAAACAAAGGCTAAGTCCGCGAATTGGAAGTTTATATGGGTGCGAGAAGGACGAATTTTGGCGAAAAAAATTGAATCGGCTTCCACATTACAAATTTCTGCAGAAAGCGATATCGATTTAATTAATTAAACCTGATTGATTAAATACATAAACTAAAAAAAAAAAAAAAAAAAAAAAAAAAACAATTTTAAAATGAACACAATTTCAACAAAAGAATATATTAACTACCAAAACATAAGCAAACAAACATTCGCAAGTTATCACCTATCCTACATTTTTTTAAATATTCGATCTCTACGGAAAAATTTTACACCTTTCCTCGCTGCTACTAACAACATAATAACAATAGTTGTTATTATAATACTTGTTGAAACTAATATTAATGATGATGAGAATGATTTGTTTTATATAGAAGGCTTCAACGCAGAATTTTTTAACCGTGCTAACAGCAGAGGAGGCGGCATCGCAGTTTATATAAGAAAAAACTTGGCATATGACCACGCGCTACACCCTACTATTGTCTCATATGAGTGCCTCTCTGTTAATATTTGCATAAACAATCAGCCAATAATACTCCAAGCAATTTATAGACCGCCGTCGCAAAGCGTAAATACGTTCATAAATGAACTCTATCAAAACATAAATAAAATAGATGGAAGAACAAATATTATTATTCTAGGCGACATGAATATTGATTTAAATAATAAAACACCTCGAGATGTTGTCTTCAAACGGTATTGAGAGCGCAAATAACAAAAACACAAGAGAAGACGCCAGCAGAGAAACAGGCAGCAACATCGATCATATACTTGTCCGATGTAAACAAGGCAAAATTCATGCAGGCGTTATTACAACAACTGTCTCTGACCACTACTCTCTTTTGTGTGGAGTCACTTTCAACAACAACAACAACAACTCTGTTCAACAAAATATGCATATATGTAAAAAAGCCGCCAGTTATAATAGGGTAAATGCGCAAATATCCGGCACTAACTGGGAACAAAACTTTGAATCAACTGATATCGACGAAGTTTATAATAACATTCAACAAACATTTAAAAACATTTACGATTGTGCAAAAATAAATGTAAAAAAATCCAAAAAGCGAAAATCTAATCCGTGGTTAACCGAAGAACTTATAAAATGGTGTGACAATAGGGATAAACTTTATAAAAAATGGTTATCGAAACCTAAAAATAAAAACATTGAAAAAGAATACAAACAATATAGAAACATGTTAAATAAAAAGTTAGAACGTGCAAAAAATGAATTCTATAAACAACAACTGTACGAAAACAAAAATGACATTAAAAAACTTGGCAAATAATAAATGAAATTATTGGAAAAAAAAAGTGTTAGTCTGGATGAAACATTAATAAAAAACTTTAAAAACGAACAGCTTGACTCGCTTACAAATAAATTCGCAAACAATTTTAATGATAACATTAAGCGAACAGTCCATGAATGTGACATTAAAACAATACGAACTTCAGAATTCACTCTACAGAACTCTATTTTTATCGAATATGTAAGCGAAATCGAAGTTTTTAATATAATTAATAGCTTAAATGTACAAAAAGGTCCGGGGCACGACGCGATTCGTCCAAAAGATTTAAAAAATAATGCTATTGTTATGACTCCTGTTATCACAAAACTAATTAATATGAGCCTTGAACAAAATAAGCTCCCACAAGCACTTAAGCTCTCCATAATCAGGCCAATTTTTAAAAGCGGCGTAAAATCTGATGTAGATAATTAACGGCCAATTGCAATATTGCCAGTTTTAGAAAAAATTATTGAGGAAATTGTATCCCGTAGACTAAAAACATTTATTGAAAAGTATAACATCATTGAAAATAACCAATATGGCTTTCCAAAATAACCAAAAAGACAAAAACATTAATAAACTACTAGGCAACTTTGCTAACTATATCAATGGAAACCTGAGCAAAAACTACCACAGCTTAGTGCTCTTCGTAGATTTTAGCAAAGCTTTTGATACGCTATCACACAAAACACTGTTGGAATCACTTCATAATGCTGGATTTCGAGGTAATTGCTATAAATGGTTTGAAAATTATCTGACATTACGTTCATATCGAGTCAAAATAGAGGATAAACTAAGCAGCGATGTTGATGTAAAGCACGGTGTTCCTCAGGGGTCAAAACTGGGCCCGCTTCTGTACATCATATACGCAAATGGCATGCTGAGGGCGCTAAAAAACAGCAAAGCATACGCTTATGCAGATGACACGGCCATAGTAGTCACGCATACGGATGTAAAAATTGCAACAAAAATCATGCAAGGTGAACTTGACATCATAACCAGATGGTCACATGACAACGGTCTAACTATTAATGCCGCAAAAACAAAATAAATGCATATACGCCCACCACACATCCAACGCATCGATATTAAATTCAGATTTCACGAAACGTCATGTCTACATAACCACCAAACTGCAAGCAGTTTAAATGACAACTGTCGAACTATTATTGAAGTTGTCGACGAATACAAATACTTAGGCGTTGTAGTTGACTGTCATTTAAAATGGAATCTCCACATCAAGCAATTTCGAGCCAAATTGCGCAGAACATCGTATATGTTACACCACCTCAGCTTTGCATGTAGTTACGCCGTACTAAAACAAGCATACTTTGCGCTCTGCGAAACATACATTCGCCACGGAATCACAGCGTGGGGCTCATCAACTCACTGCCGTGATCTACAAAGCAGTCAAAATAGTATTTTAAAAATATTGGCCAAAAGAAATAACTTCAGCAGATACAACCACAAATCTTCACTCTGTCACCAACTTCAAGTCCTAACAGTTGAAAATTTATTCAAATGCAGCTTGTTGAATGAATTTTTCAATGATGCTCGCTTCAGAAATCCTATTCGACATGAGTACAACACACGACGCCGACTGGAAGGACGATTTGAAGTTCCGAAATTCCACAACAACTATGGAAAAAATAGACTTGATGTCACTGTACCAAAAATATTAAATGAACTCCCGCCAAACATCGTAAATATGAATCATGCTCAAAAACAATATAGAAATAAAAGCATAAAATTATTCTACATCCAAAACTAAATTGAATTTTATCACATCAAAATACTTTATTATTTTTGTTTAAAAACTTATGTATCTATATTTTTCTTTTCAAAATTATTATATATAAAAATTTTCTCCATGTTATCTAATCTAAGCTAACTTTTCACAAAATGTTTAAGTATTTTCTTTTTTTAATATAATTGTCTTCTTACTTGCAGACCAATTGCTAAATTCAATAATTTAATAATTTTTATTACTCTTCTGCTAATATTTTAATGAATTTAATTACCTATATTTAGTTTTTATTCAACTTTAGTTTTATAATATTCTTATTATTTCAAACTTTCTCGCAGACAAGCCTTAAGGCTTCGCGGGATACAAGAAATCTTAAACTTGCAATTGTAAAAAGAAATATTGAAATAAAACTCAAACTCAAACTCAAACAAAGCAGACTCTCATACAAGACTTGCCACTATTTTTTTCAGAACACAAACTTTACATACTTTTGATTCAGTATATGTATTGTATTAATATTACTTGTTAGTTTGGTGGTTTATTGCAATTATAATTATGAAGTTAAGGAAGGCTTGAAAAATTTCAGAATTCCAAACAATTAAGAATTAACTCAAACAAAAATAATGTAAGCAACAAATTATTTGCTCACTTGCTACAATTTTAGCAACTCTGACATAAAATTAATTCAATTCAAAACAACCCTGTTATATATCACAAATGCTAAATAGTATTTCAGATGTATCTATTATTTTCACAAGGACTAAAACTGATATATTTCTAAAAATAATTTAAGCAATAATGAAATACTTTTATATATTTTTTTTTTAATTTATTAAGGGAAAACTGAAAATAATAATGCATGTATTTTTTTATGGTAAGCTTTGTTGGTACATAGGCTGCAAACAAATTTGGGGCAGTAACAATTTCAGTAAAAATTTGGTAAAATAAAATGTTTTAAGTGGCAACGCTGGTCTGCATTGCGAAAATCTTAATTGCTCTCAGTACAGACCAAAACCAATGTTGCTTGCTCAGTGATTTCAAATAAAGGGCATTTTATAACCACTCGTTAATATTCGGCATATAATGCAGATACCGGGTTTGAGTGTGCATTTTAGTTATAACAGAAAGTTTTAGTTATCTTTTTACTTTTAAAATTTTTAACAAAAAAGTATTTTTTAGGCTTTTATTTTTTTAAGGCATGAATAAAAATAAAAATTCTTTTGAATAACAATTTTATACATCCACCTGAAGACCCTGACCTGATCAGTAAACAAATAACATCGATTTTTGTAGCTACGTTAAATAAAAATAATCCCTTTTTAAGAAATCATCATCTTAATATGCACAATATGCAACACTTTCTTTTCTTAACACTATTCTCTCTCTCTCTCACAATTTCTTTAAATCTATGCTCTTAGTTCTCTCACAGTTTACCGTTCCCCTTTCCCATTCACACCCGAATTCATCCAGCAGCCGAGTCTGTGCGCCTTGGCGCAGACTGCCACCCACTGCCACACAATGTGCACCAGATATGCCCGTCCCTACTATACATGAAATTGATTCTAAAGGAGCAAACTCCAAAATGTGCATAGCATTGTTGTTGTTTGCTTGCGTCGAAAGATCATTCTCAGTGTGCTATACGGATGTGTTTCGAAATCGAGACGACTTTGTATATTTTATCCGAAACGGGTTGCGTTTTAATAAAATGGTTTTTTTTTATTTTATAAGCGGATTTGTTAACGGTTCGAATCGGGTCCATCGAATCATAAACAAGCGAATTCCGCTCTGACGGACTCGTAACGGGTTCGAAAAGGATCCGCATCCGTTTTTGTGCATACTGGGTTATAAATTAATTTCACTCCTAATAAAATTTTATGCCATGGGCTATATATAAAATCGATTCTAAAGGAGTAAACTCCAAAATTAAAAAAAATGTCTCATGATGCATTACTGGTATAAACGAGACATCGGTACCCTTGAGTATCAATTAACAACGTAATAACATCATATCCGAATTCTATCAAAAAGTGTATCAACTTCTTTCCCTAATCTTGGACAAAATAGCATGTTTAGAATTAAGAGAAGTTTCCATTCAGGCATTAACAAATTTATACAGAGATATGGCATTGGAAACTTTTATGATTGGACTAAATGGTGATCTCCCGAGACTTTTAAGCATTCGCGAGCCAATTACCTTCCCACAAGCACTCGCACTCTGTCAGAAACTGGACAACATGACCTTTAGAATGAATTACGCACAAAGTAACAATTTTAATAAAACTTTCAATTTACCATTTACCACCACCACGACCATCAAAACAAAATAACTTCATACCACAAACACAAAGGAACACTAAACAAATTAGGGTGATTTGCTCTTGTGATTGTTTCACTGTGGCTGCTGGCGTACAGGCGGCAATAGGTGCTGCGATATAGAAGCTAAGTCAGTCTAGAATTGCAAGTAAATCTTGTTCAATGGGTGGCCAAGATTTACTCGCATATGCACCGAAAGTAAAGAAATAAAAAAGGTAAGTTTGAATTTTAAATACAATATTAGTTTATTTAATCATACCTTTAGTTTCAGAATCCAATATGTGGAGTGCTTAGAAATTTAAACAGTCGATGCTGGCACGAAATATGGACTCCAATTTAATTAAAAAGTTTTGATTTCCAAAAAGGCGTCTGGTAGTTTTTGCTGACCAAAAAAGAAGGAAGCCATTAAGCCGACCGAAAACTCGTCGGAGAAGCCGATCGAAAATCGATAATCGAACGAGTCGGTAAGTAAGTATGTAATCTTTTGCATCGGTGGGCATTAATCTTCTACCTTTCTTTCTTTAGGGTTGCGGCCTAAACATGCCGGCCCCCTTGCAGTATTACTGTAAGATAAATTCAAAAATATAGCTTAGAAATACCTTAAATCTAGTAAAAAAGTGGTGATCAATTCAATGTGTCTCTAAGTTATATTAAAGTAAAATTCAGTGTGCAATAACAAGTTCAAAATAGGTTTAAGATAAAATACATATAGATAAAGAAGGCTTTGCGTTTAATATTATTGGGCGACCGTTCCCGATAGTAGCCAACCAAAAATGGAGTTCTGTATCAAAACTCCCCCCAAACCACCCGGAGATATTCCCGGTTGAATAATTTTAGGGTATACGTCTACCCTTAGCACCATACCGACCGGAGACGAAGTGAGGAAGTTAGGGTCCGCAAGCATCAGGTTCGAAAACTGTGCTCTGATGGACGTGTCCAGACTCTGCCTAGGCGTGACTCGTGTGAAGTGTCGTAACACCTTTGCTTGGGTTGTCACCGATTGGTTCGACTCATAGTTTGCTCGGAGAGTTAAGGAGCAAACCTCTTGAGAACCAACCATCCTCGATGGCAACCCAAGTTGGCGAACGAGACGCTGGGAGATGATGGAACTTTCCGAACACGGGTCTATCAAAGCACGAACCCGATGCAGGCGACCCTTATCGATCACCTTGACGACCGCCGTGGGGAGGAGCGAAGTCACCTGTTGCAGACATGGCAACGGTGATGGCGACGGCAGGCGCTGAGCGCCACTATTTGAGCGGCGGTGCGTTGGTCGTGTCCGTCCTTGACCACGATTGCGATGCTCTTCCTTGGCTGCTCGTGACCGTCTACCGGAGCGCTGCGTTTTACGCGATCTTGGCTGTGCATTGCTGTGCAGCGATGGTCGGAACGCACGCGACTCTTCTGCGTTGCGAATGCATCGAGCCAATCGCACCTCATTATTTTCAGAAAGCACCTGATCCCCCTCAACGCTCAATGCAACCACATAAGGCTGGTCGGTAAAACTCCCCTCGGCACCCGTCCCACGCTGACTAGAAGGCTCAGATAAGCTAAGCCTCTCTACGTCTTGCGGCTTGGGTGGTGACGACTTTCCTGCGACCTTGAATTGGTTTAGATGCAGCATGGTGTGATGCGACCCTTCGCATTTGCTGCAACACCCGTCGCTGGAACATTCGCTGGTTTTGTGGTTTGGGGAGAGACACCGGGAAGAAAATTTAAAAAGCAGCACCAACCGCAGGCGATTGGCAACATTTCCGGCGACAAACGCCTTGCAAAAACGAAGCGGGTGCCGCCCCAAGCACACTTGGCACTTTAAGGCGACTTCAGCGGGCGATTGTCCGACACTCGACATTTTTGTTGCTAGAAAAGAAGAAAGATTAAAAATGTTAATCCCTCGAACCGAAAGTAAGGACAACACGCACACAATTATTACAGACGAAGACTTCTAGCTACGACTTGAATGGACGAAGACATATATGTGGTTGTTCACAAATTATTTTATATTTTTGTATTTAAGTTTTATTTTTACAATTTATTTTTTTTGGTTCACAATTATTTGGAATACAATTTTATAACTACTGAAAATATTTTTTGATAGTTTTTTTGATAACAATTTTTTGATAACTTATTTTTAATTATATTTTAAAAAACAAGTGTATAAAGTGTAAGTGTATTTTATATGTGTGTGATTGTGAGAGCACCACATTATTCCCCCCCATAGAATTTAATTGAGTTGGCCAAGAGATTAAAATGTACCTTTTTTTTTGTGGGTCTGTGTGAGGAGGATAGCGTCTCTGTAGTGTCTCTGTCCATGAATGTCGGTTTGACTCTGTCGATGTGAACTGTAACTGTGTTATCATTTTTAAGAATTGTAAAATTTTTGTGTGTTCTGTCGAGTACTTTGAACGGTCCTTCGTATGGATTCTGTAGTGGACGTCGTATTGTGTCATTTCGTACGAATACGTATTTACAACTCTTCAAGGCTTGTGGTAAGTATTGACCAGCATTTGTATTATGATGTGAAATGTTTGAATCGTTATTTTGAACGTTTTGTTTGAGTTTCGCTAATGTTTCTGATGCATTAAAAGATTGGTAATTCTGAACTACTAATTGTCTAGGTAGCTTTAAATTTGGACCGAAAACCATTTCAGCCGGGGACGCTTTGATGTCTTCTTTGACTGTGGATCTTATACCCAAAAGAATCTGAGGAATCTCTGTGTACCAATTAGTTTGGTTATTACTAGCCATTATTGACGCTTTTAACTGTCTGTGAAATCTTTCGATCATCCCGTTTGATTGTGGATGGTACGATGAAGTAAAAATGTGGTGAGAACCGATGTCTTTAATAAATTGTTTAAATGTGTTAGACGTGAACTGTGGTCCTCGGTCAGAAATGATTTCGATTGGCACGCCAAATCGTGAAATGAATTCTCTATGGAATGTGTCGATTATTGTTGTGGTCTCTATGTTCTTGAGTGGGTAGGCTTCAGGCCAACGTGTATTTCGGTCAATCGCGGTTAGAAGATATTTATATCCGTTCGATATTGGTAAGGGACCAACAATGTCAATGTGGATGTGTTCGAAACGGCCGTGTGGAATGTGTATCTTGTGTGGTAATGTCTTTGTATGTCGGTGTACCTTAGCTTTCTGACAACTGATACATTCTTGAGTCCATTTATGTATTTCTAAATTCATGTTTGGCCAAAAATATCGTTCTGTTATAAGTCGTCGGGTACCTCTTGTCCCTGGATGTGAAATATTGTGTATTTGGTCAAAAATTGTCTTACGTAAAGATTGTGGAATATATGGGCGTGTGTTATCTGTGGAGTGCTCGCACCAAATTTCAATGTTCATGAATGGAATTTTGATTTGTTCAAATTTGTATAACGTTTGATCTAATATGTCTTTGAGTTCTGTATCTGTGTTTTGTTCGCAATGTAATAGTTTGAGATTAAGATCGGGTGTTTTGAGTTCTTCTACCTCGCATCTTGATAATGCATCTGCTACTGAATTATCTGTACCTTTGACGTGTAGTATCGTGCTAGTGAATTGTGCTATGTATTCTAGGTGTCGTGTTTGTCTTGGGCTTCTCTCTGTTTTAGAATGGAGTGCATTTGTTAGTGGTTTATGATCAGTGTATACTGTAAAAATATTACCTTCGAGGTAGTGTCTAAAATGTTTGATTGTTAAGAATATAGCTAAAAGTTCCCTATCGAATGTGCTGTATTTAGATTCTGTGGAAGTTAGTTTTTTGGAAAAGAATGCTAGTGGTTCTAATTTATTGTTGTATTTCTGTTGTAATACTCCACCTACTGCTGTATTTGATGCATCTACAGCAATCGATAGTTCTGCTTTACTATTAACATAGTTAAGTAGTGTTTGCGTAGCAAAACTATCTTTAATTGCTGTGAATGCCTCCGAGGTTGTGTTTGTCCATGTTAAAAGTTTGTTTTTTGTTTTTGAAGCTGTTGTGACCATTTCGTATATTGGGCCTAGCATGTGCGCTAATTTAGGAATGCACCTGTGATAATAGTTAGTCATGCCGATAAATTTTTGCAGTTGTTTGACAGTATTTGGTTGTGGATAGTCTCTTATACATTGTATTCGTTCCTCCGATGGCCGTATGCCATGTCTTGAAATGTTGTAGCTCAGAAAATTTATGTTTTCAACTCCGAAAACGCATTTGTTTGGTTTAATGTTCAAACCATATTTGTCGAGTCGTTCGAAAACTTGTGTCAAATGTTTCATGTGTTCTGTTTCTGTCTCGCTAGCTATAAAAATGTCATCTAAGTAGACGAAAATGAAATCTAGTCCGTAAAGGACTTCATGTATGAATCGTTGGAATGTTTGTGCTGAGTTTCTCAAACCGAAAGGCATTCGGAGAAATTCGAACATTCCAAATGGTGTCGTGATAGCTGTCTTGTGTACGTCTTCGGGAGCCATAGGTATTTGGTGATATGCTCTGACCAAGTCCAGTTTCGAATAAATGTTTGTGTTGTGTAAATTATTTGAAAAATCGTGTATATGTGGTAATGGGTAGCGGTCAGGTACTGTAATTGCATTGATGCGTCTGTAGTCACCGCATGGTCTCCAGTCGTTTGGCTCGCGTTTCGGAACGAGGTGTAGCGGAGAAGATGTCATTGATTTCGACGGTCTACAAATGCCAGATTTAACTAAGAAATCGAATTCTTGTTTAGCTATTTTCGCTCTGGACAAGTCTAGACGTCGTGGCTTCGTGAATGGTAACTGTCCTTCTGTCACTATGTGATGTGGGCTCTGTTACTAGTGAAGGAAATTGTTTGAGTAACTGTGAATACTTATTATCTAGTGAAAATAATTTTGGCAATGTTGTTTCAGTGTATGCCGTTATTGTGTTAACTGATAAATTCGTTAATGGGTCGATGAGACGTTTATATTTGAGATCAACAAGAAGTCCATATTTCGTTAAAAAATCTGCACCAATAATTGGTTTAGAAATGTCTGCTATAATAAATGTAAATGGTAATTCGCGTCGTAAATTTAAGTCTAAAGTTAATAATTTTTTCCCGAATGTAGATATTGCTGTGCCATTAGCAGCTTGAAGTGTCAAATCAGATTTCTGTCTATTAATTTTGAATTTTGAGGATGGAAGTACCGATACTTCCGCTCCGCTGTCAATAAGAAAATTTAATTTATTTGACGGATCAAATACGAAAAGACGACGTGTTAATGTGACGGGTCTATCATCAGTCGTCGCGATAATAGAGTCTTTTAGTTTGTTGTATTGTGTGACATAGTGTTGTGTTGTGTATGGTGGTTGTTTCGAACGAATGAACATGGTTGTTCACACTTTCGTGCTTGGTTACCGAATCTATAATGGTATTTACATACCCAAGAAGTATTGTTTTGAGGTCTATGTCTTGAGTTTGACCTTCGTCTTATTCGGGAGTTCGAACGAAATCGGTTTTCTGACTTCAGCGTGTTCACTTCTAACGTCAATTTATTGAAAGATTCTAAAATTTTTGAAGTGGAAATTGTTAAAGCTTGAACCATTTTCGTAAGTTCAATCGCGTTGGAAGGTTTTCCGAAGGCACTGATTTCGTTTTCGGTCATAACTTCCCATTTTCATTTTATATTTTATTCAAAGTAGTTAACACTGTACATGAATCGCTTGACAAAAGAATAAATACAGAGATTTGTTATTTAAATACATTACAACTAGAACATATACATTATTTTGATGAAGTTTTGCTTTGGTTTTAAACATTTTACTTTTGAAGGAAAACTACTACAAAAAACCTTCGTAAATAAATATATATTTTTTAATTAAGATAAAAAAGAAACTAAAAAAGAAAAAATGACTAGATCAGGGAGTGAGCTCAGTAACGAGGGGTTGATTAAATAATTAAATCGGTATAATTTTCTTAATTAATAAATAGCAGAATAACTGAATACTTATAAAGACAAAAATTTAAATAAAAAGAAATACAGAATACAGGGATACGCAAACTATAGCAACAAGCTATCGAAACGCAGCAATACGACTTAATGTGGATCAAGGGGATTATTTGGGAGTAAATTGACGATTAATCTATTATGTCATCTATTAGACATAGAGCAAAACATCTTGAACCTATCCGTAATTTTTTTAATTCGGTGCTGTATTAAGCTTATATTGCTTTGTCGGTGTAGTTCTTTAGTCGAGTAGTGCCAAGGCAAATCGAGTGCCATTTTTAAAAGTTTGTTTTGGCAAATCTGCATTTTTTTGAGATGCATTTTTGCACAGACACCCCATACTGGACATGCATATAGTAAAATACCCTGGAAAATCATTTTAACTAAAATAATTTTGTTATCATGGGAAAGATGCGATTTTCTATTTAATAAAGAGTATAGAAGATTTTTTGCAATGTTGAATTTTGCTATCGTATGTGATACATGATCTCTAAAAAGTAATTTTTTATCAAAAATTACACCAAGATATTTTACATTATCTACCCATGGAACAGCGGCATTACAAATTCGAATTTCTGAGCTAGGAAAGTGGCAGGGGTTTCTTTTTCTAGTAAAAAAGATTGCTTGCGTCTTATCAGCATTAATCTTTATTTTCCATTTATCGAAGTACACAACTAAATCAATTGTAATGTCGTCACAATCGTTTGACTAAATTTATGCGAAAAATATATAGCTGTGTCATCTGCATAAGTTGCAATTTCACATGAAGCGTGCTTGGGGATATCTGAGCAAAAAATGATATACAGAAGTGGACCTAAGACAGAGCCTTGGGGGACTCCCGCTGGGATTTCTTTGAAACTGGAGTGTGTGTTCCCTATATGAACACAAAAATAGCGGTTGGAAAGAAAACTTTGAATAATTCTTATTAAATAGTACGGAAACTGCAGATCAATCAGCTTAAAAATAAGACCATTGTGCCACACGGAATCAAATGCCTTTTCAACATCTAGTAACACTAGGCCAGTTGAATTTTTATTGGTGAAATTTGACTTCACATCGTTGAAAATTCTTTTTGCTTGATGAACAGTACTGTGATATTTACGAAAACCAAACTGTTCTTCTGGAATGATACTGTTCCTTTCCAAAAAAGACCATAGCTTAGCTTTCAGAATTTTTTCAAAAATTTTGCTTAGACTGCTCAAGAGGCTGATGGGGCGATAACTATCAATTTTGTTAAGAGGCTTTCCTGCTTTTGAAATGGGAATAATTATAGCAACTTTCCACGTATCCGGAAAGTAGCATAGCTTGAGACATCCATTAAAAATAAAGCAAAGATACTTTAAAGCCAGATTTGGAAGTTGTTTTAACATACAATTTTTAATTTCGTCTAGACCAGAAGATTTTCTAGGCCGAAGTTCTTTAATACAGGATTTGATGATATCAACAGTAACGAATTCAACATGGAACCTATCTACATTACTATTACTAAACTGCCTAATGATATCATTCACGAACTCGGTGTGTGATTGGAGGCCTAAATTAACAGAAACACGATGATTACTTATAAAATGTTCAGAGAAAGCGTTGGCTTTATCTTCATTTGAGATGACTAGCTCATTATTTATATTAAGGGGTGGTATTTGTGAGTGTTTTTTTTCTCAAAAGCTTAGTAATATTCATAACTTCCCAGAGATTGTCGGCTAACGCTAGCAGTTCCTCGATCGTTTTGTGGCCTGACCCAGTCAATGCTATGTTTAGAGTTTTGGGTAGTTTCCTAAGCCATAACTTTATGAGGAAATCTGGTTCCACTGAAGAACCGGCTAGAAGTAGGAGCGATCTATAAAACTGGGATGGTTTTCGGTCTCCAATCTCGCAGTCAGAAAGAAATTTGTCAATTCTTTTGTTTTCACTAAGAGAATGACGTTCGATCAAAAGTTTTTTTAAATTTTCGTACAAATTGGTCTGTGAAGGCTTTTGTATGAAATCAAGGACTGTCATAATAACGTCCTGTGGAAGAGCTGTAACTAAGTATTCGTACTTAGTTTTGTCTGTCGTTATGGATTTGGTCTGAAATTGTATTTCGGCATGGACGAACCATGCTTTAGGACAAGTTGTCCAAAATTGTGGTAATTTGATAGAAGTCGCGTGTATTTCCGTACTGTAAGGTATGTCGAAAGGGTTTGGGAGTGTGTCTGTGTCGAGAGATATTAGTGGATTGTCTCCTTCTCCACGGTGAGAAGAGTGAGGGGGGGTATGTTGCAGGCTCATTGTGTGAATGTTTAAGTGTGTTCCTCAAATGTGTTACCCTAGTGCAGTGGAGTGCCTACGTATGTGAGAATCTAGGTTTCTTCCGACCCTATATTCTTACGTACGTTTCAGAAGCTACGTTGTGTGCCTCGTGATAAACTAAATTGAAAAGCAACCTGTGAAAAAAAATTTTAATAAAATGTCAAATAGAAAAAAAAAAGAAAATATGTATAAAATTTTATAAAATTTTGAATAAATGATTTCTGCTCTCGTAGTTGTTGTTGTTGTTGTTGTTGTTGTTGTTGATTTTTGTTTGTTGTTCTTGCTGTTGATTTATTTGTTGTTGTCATAAATACTGTTATTGTTGTTATTGATTTCGTTGTTGTTGTTGTTATAAATATTCTTGTTGTTGTTGTTGGTTTTGTTGTTGTTGTTATAAATATTCTTGTTGTTGCTGTTGATTTTGTTGTTGCTGTATCGTTACCTTACCGGCAGGTATAGGGTCTTGCTTGTTGTGGTTGTTATGACGTTGTTGTTGATGCTGTTGTTGTTATGACGTTGTTGTTGATGTTGTTGTTGTTCCGTTATCTTACCGGCAGATATAGGGTCTTGTTTGTTGTTGGTCGATGATGTTGTTGATGCTGACGATGGTAGTGGCGAGCGTTTTAGTTGCTGTTGTGACGATTTGTGCTGGGCTCTTTGGGTGATACGGTTTTTTTTTTTTTTAGCGTGTTCGCTGTGCTATGCAGTCAATAAAGATGTTGTTGGGTTCGCTATGATGGCAGCGGTAATTGTAGCAGCGTTTGTGTTTGTGTTTTTTTTTTTTTTTTTTTTTAAGTTTTATTTTTACAATTTATTTTTTTTGGTTCACAATTATTTGGAATACAATTTTATAACTACTGAAAATATTTTTTGATAGTTTTTTTGATAACAATTTTTTGATAACTTATTTTGAATTATATTTTAAAAAACAAGTGTATACAGTGTAAGTGTATTTTATATGTGTGTGATTGTGAGAGCACCACATATATCTACGGAGGTGGAGGCAGAATAATTAATTTGACGACAGGCCGAGTAATAATGCCACGTTCCGTGCGCAGATCGGCGACACGGACACGATTGTCAGAGCCGAGATACACCTTCACGACTCTCCCTAATCGCCACTTCTGGTTCAATGCCTTCAATGTTTGCCAACGATTTATGATAGCCATTGGATTTTCATCAATATCTGGCTCAATTGGAGCAAGTAAAGGTCCCCCTACTAAGAAATGCGCAGGAGTTAAGGACGCACGATAATTTGGATCTGATGACATTGGGCTAAGAGGGCATGAGTTCAAGCATGCTTCGATTCGCGATAGCAATGTTGAGAGCTCCTCAAAGGTATATTTCAAGTCTGAAGCTACTTTACGAAAGTGTAATTTAAAACTTTTGACTCCCGCTTCCCACAGACCTCCCATATGGGGAGCGCCTGCTGGAATAAAATGCCAAGTTAAGTGTTGGTGAGCAAACTTGGACACCACTTTATCTTTAGAGTCGTTGAGAAAAGCTTTAAAATCTTCTTTAAAGGCTTGCGAGGCACCGACAAAGTTGGTTCCATTGTCCGAGTACATTTTCTCCGGACAACCTCTGCGTGAGACAAATCTCGAAAATGCTGCCAAAAAGGTGACAGTGCTGAGATCACTAGTCGCCTCTAAATGAATTGCCTTTGTAGCAAAGCAGACAAAAACACAAATATAGCCCTTGGTTATGAGACAAGCGCGTCCCGTATAATTTTTTATGTCATATGGACCCGTAAAATCAACTCCAGTGGAGGCAAATGGTCGAGATAGTTTTCTGCGCTCTGGGGGCAGTGAGGCCATCATCTGAGTCTGCAACCTCTTGCGGTCGATAATGCATACCTTGCAGTTATGTATGATGGACTTGATCATATTGTTTACTCTGGGAATCCAATAGTGCATCCGAATAAGTCGCAACACAAGTTGGTTCCCACCATGAATGGAGATTTCGTGGGTGAACTTCACGAGTAACTTAGAAAATTGACAATCATATGGTAGAATTACCGGATGTCGTTCATCATAAGTGATGTGTTCCGTCTCCGATAAGCGACCGCCAATTCTAAGTATCTTTTGACCGTCGAGAAAAGCGTTCAAATTTAATATTGAACTCTTTGAATCAATAAGAATCTTCTTCGACAACTGGGCATATTCAGATGGATAGCCTAATTTTTAACTCTCAATAACGAGTCGTTTGGTTGTATCTTTAATTTCTTGCTGGGATATTGCCACAGACTTATGAGAAAAATTGCTCTTATGCTGCCGGTGAGTTCTATGGAAGAATCGTAATACGTACGACAGAACTCGCAAGGCTCGAGGCAATGAAGGAAAGTGCTCTAACCGAGCGTTTCCACCGCCCGAACGAACGAAGAAATCATCGCGAACAAATCGTCGCGATGAATTCTTCGTTCGGTCCAACTGTTTCCACCGCACGAACACAAGTTGCGAACATTGGTAAGTCGCCATCTTGTTCGTTCGTGCAGTGGAAACACTTAAATTCAATGCTTGCGAGCATCAGCGTTGATCAATATTTGTTTATGCAAACGTACTAAATTTGATTAATTTTAACTACTTTTATGCCTTTTAATTTAGGTTTTATGTAAGTATTTATATAAAGAATTTATTATATAAAGAATATTATATAAATAATTTGATTATATAAAGTGCTAATAAAATAACAAAGTAAAACAAAGTTCTTTTGCGTTAAATTTTCAATATATTTTCTCTCTTTTTTGTTTTTCCTACGTTATTAACTACCATTTCAACAAATCTACTACTTATGCGCAAATAAGCACTGGATTCGCCCAAAAAGATCGAGCGTCGGCCGATCAGAGCGAACGAAGAAATCTTCGTTCGTTCGTGCTGGAAAAGTGTTTACACTGCGCGAATAGCGCTTGCGAGCATTTTGTAAAAAACCAATGTTCCGAACCTTGGTTCGGACCAAACTGTTTACTGAAACTGAAGAAATCTTCGTTCGTTCGGGCGGTGGAAACGCTCGGTAAGTTGATATGCTTAGAGCATGCCACATGAGCTTTTATGGCTTTTGCTTCCATCGTGGTTTCGTATTCGTCGCCTCGATTTGGCCACGAGCTGGGCTCCTGTTGTAGCCAGACTGGTCCATGCCACCACAATGAACTATCCTTCAAGTGTTGCGGCTCCAAACCTCTGCTGGCCAGATCTGCTGGATTGTCTGCTGAATCCACATGACTCCAGTTATCGGTTCCTACCTTTTCGCTGATTTTTGCGACTCGATTAGCGACGAAAGTAGTCCAGGCACATGGCTGTTTACGCAACCACGCTAGCACAATGGTCGAATCTGTCCATAAGAACAGCTGATTGTTAAACGTTTCTAAATCTGTCAGAAACGCTTCGACCATCTCTGCCAGCAGAAGTGCACCGCACAGCTACAGTCTAGGTAAGGACACCGTCTTGACTGGTGCCACTTTTGTTTTCGCTACGAGGAGATGGACGCTTATGATGTGTAAGCGTCTAACGCGAATGTAGATGGCGGCTCCATACGCTTTCTCTGAAGCATTGCAGAAGCCATGGAACTGGAGATCGCCTTCGGGAAAAAAATCTATCCAACGTGGAATCCGGATACTGCTTATGTGAGGGTAGTTTTCCAAAAATGCTTGCCAACGCTGCAAAGTCGACGGAATCAGTTGATCATCCCACCCGATGCCATCCAACCAAACTTGTTGCATTAGGATTTTTGCGATGACCACGACCGGCGCCAACCACCCTGCAGGATCGAAAAGTTTCGCGATCGCCGACAAAACCTCTCGTTTGGAAAAACTACCCTCTTGATTTAGCGGCCGAGCGTGGAAGTAGAAGTAGTCAAACCGGGCGTTCCATCGAATGCCCAGTGTCTTCACGTTGCTCGTGTCCTCCAGCTCCAGAAAATCTTCACGTAGCCGATGACTTTTCGGGATTCCACGTAGCACTTCATCGGAGTTGGCCGTCCATTTCCGCAGTGTAAAGCCTGCTGATTCGGCCGCTTTCTCCAAGTCTATTCGAGCTCTGACTGCTGACTCTACGTCATGACCTCCCGCCAGTGCGTCATTTACGTACATATGGTACCGCAAAATTTTTGACGCTAGTGGCAAGCTACTATTCACATCGTCGGCTAGTTGCAACAATGTTCGCAGCGCTAGGAATGGAGCACAGTTTACTCCAAAGGTGACAGTTTTCAGCTGAAAATCTTGTAGATGATTCCCTGTTTGGTCGCGAAAAATTATTCGCTGCAATCGCTGATGGTCTTCCCTCACTAAGATTTGGCGGTACATCTTTTCGATGTCACCATTGAAAAGAAATTGGAAGAACCGCCACTTCAGGATAAGCAAAGTTAGATCACTTTGCAAGACTGGTCCTGCATGCAGAACATCGTTCAGACTTAAACCATTCGATGTAGGGCTTGACGCGTTGAAGACCACACGAACCTTTGTAGTGGTGCTATCTGGTTTCATGACGGCGTGATAAGGAAGGTAATAACTCTGAGTCGGCCTCGGAGTTAGACAAGAAGACACTTCTCTCAAATGGCCCAGTTCCAGATATTCTTTCAGAACACCATCGTACTCCTTTTTAGAATCTATATTCTTATTTAACCTGACCTCGTTGCGCAGAAATTGTCGGACAGCAATGTAGCGTGAATCTCCTAAAATGATTTTCTGCGGATAACTTTCCTTAAAAGGTAAAGTCACTACATACCGACCATCCGAATTACGCCTTGCTGTGTTGACAAAGTTGTCCTCACAGAATTTGTCTGCACTGTTGGACACAATATTTTGAGGTGCCTCCTCAAGCTCGCAAAATGATGCTAACTGTCGATCCAGTGAAATTTCACTGAAATATGACATGAGAGTCGAGGAGGGAGGTTTCTGCGCGGTGGTTGGGACGGAGCCGGTTAAGATCCAGCCGAATATTGTTTCTTGAGTAATAAGTGACCCAAGAATATTTCGACGGATACCGTCAAAAAGAAGTTGTGGGTATAAATCACCACCTAGTAACACATCTACTTGATCGCTGCAGTAGAAACGTTTATCCGCAAGAACAAGCTCTGGAAAGGCTTGCTGCATCAACGAATCTACTGAGCGTGAAGGAAGGTTTCCTGTGATCTTTGCCAGAATTAAAGCGCTTGTGGTAAGTTGAATAGTCGGATCAATAGGTGATCCTATCACCAAAGTGCAGGCTTTTTGCACTCTGGCAGATACCACATTATTAAGTCCGGAGACTTGAGCGCAAATACGGTGAGTGGGCAGCTGCATTTTCGTTCCGAAATGAAAGAGCCTTCGGAGCCAGAATCAATAAGTGCTCTGGCTTTGAATACAGCTCCTCGATGCAAATGTTAATAATGGCGGTTCCCAGCAAAATCCCTTTGCTGTTTGAGGCAAAACACGATTCGAGTGGACTGTATTGAGCTTGTGTTTGGACCTCCCGCATTGAGATGATTATTTGCACCTCGAAAGTCTCTATGAAGCAACGAATGATGTCGTTGTCCACATGTGGAGCAGTTGAACCCGCTTTTGCAATTTTTTGCAACATGGCTAGTTGACAGACAGTGTAGGCAGCAATGAAAACGCCTAACAGTTGACGATCTGTCATTAATACTCATCGCCAAAAATGTTGGACAGAACTTCAATGCGTGTTGCTGGTTTTTACACAGTTTGCAATTGTTGTTCGTCACATTTGCCTGGTATGTGTTGACTTTCTTCACATTTGGTGAAGGTGCATTAGGTTTTGGCCCTTTTGGCACAGCACCTCTAAAGTCGCACACTGTTTCTAAAGTCTGAAAACGACTTGTTAGAAACTTATCAAGGTCAGCCCATTTGGGGATTTCTGCCTTGTTTTCAATCGATTGGTCCCATAAGGAGAGCGTAGTCTCAGGCAACTTTGTAGAACACAAATACGTAAAAATAGCATCCCAATTGCTCATATCTACTTTGTGTATTGTAAGCGCGGAAACACAATTGTTAATATCCCTTTGAAGTTTCTTAATTCCACTTCCAGACTCTGTTGCAACAGCTGGCAGGTTAAATAAAACCTTTAGTTGACTATTGACCAGAATCCGCTTATTCTCATAGCGGTCAGTCAAGTTTTTCCAGGCTGTTGAAAACCCTTCATGCGTGAGAGGGGATTTTTGAACAATCTCTTTTGCCTCTCCGCGGGTTTTTTGATTGAGATGAAAAAGTTTCTCAACAGGTGTTATATAATGCAACCGAAAAATGTACTAAAAACTATGTACTCAAATACCTTTACATTTAGTTATACTAATATAAATACACTTATACTTATGCCTACTTATTTAATATTATGTACAAAAATAAACTAATGCTTAAATCATGGCTTGAGTATACTCATCAAGTCACTCTGGATTTAACACTTAACAAGAGCACAGCGTGTGTTTCATTTATACGGTGATTTAGTTAAATCTTTATATGGCGACCGTGACAGGACCGGATCTATGGTGTCTAGTAAATTTCTATTATCGTTAATTTTTTGTGTATATTGCAAATTAATAACAGAAATGCATAAATCTAAAAAGAAACCTAACAAAACGGCGAAAATTAGCAAACCAATTAAAACTAAAAAAGGAGAAAACAGAAGGCATTGTGAATGGTGCATATGTGACATTTCATTTAAGTGCATTGAAAATATATTATAACAAATAAAAACTAAAACAAATTGAAAAAAATAAAAATAGAACAAAACCCAAAAATTGATAAAAAAAAACAAACGTATTCAAAATTTGATAAAGGTACAGTCCAAACCAAGCGATCAAAATATCGTTCAAAAATCAAAAACTATGAAGGTAAAAAAAAAACACCAAAAAAAAAATATATATAGAACTGCAAATATTATAAAAAAAAAAGAAACACCTTAACTACAAACTACATTCTCTCATTATTATAACTTATATACATATAATACAAAAACTATCACCAAGAGAAACCACATAATCAGCATAGCAACAGAAGTCGCTACAAATTACAGTAACATACTCTTCATCAGCAATATACAGTAACAAGCCAATATTACTTGTAAATATGCAGACAAACCACAACAACAACATAACAAGTTCTTGGAGTCTTATAACAGCATCATCAAATAGAAGAACAAACACGCTAAATTAAATTTAAAACAGCAACAGTCGTTTAACAATATAATTTTCAAGAACTCAATTATTTTTATAATAAATCAATATATCTATTGAAAATTTAATTTTTATATTCATAAATTTAGAAATATAAGTTAAAAATATATCTTCCTTTAAGTTAGATCTTTTTTTGATAAAATATACATTTTTTTTGTTTGTCTTTCTCGATGTCAGAATTGGATTACATAAAATTTAAAGAGATATCGAAAATTTTTATAAGCATAACGAAACGCATTCTCCAAAGTCGTCTGCTCTCTTCAAACGAGACTAAGCAAAACGAATATATCTCGGTGCTTATAACTACTTATAATGACATTTTAACTTATGCAAGATACGATATTAAAAACGAATCAATACGCATTAAAATTGTAAAATATAGAGAGCTTTTGATTAAATGCTTCAAAAAGTTAAAGTGTAAAATAAAGGTACAATCTGTTGATTCTTTGATATTAATTCAAGCTGATGTTTTGTCTACTTCAGACTCAGATGAAGAATTAAGTGAGGCTCAATCTGATAAACAATTTTTAAGTGAATCAAACGAAGTCGATAAAGACTCGCTTAAATTTTTTCAAAACCTTAAAACAAGTTCGTCAAGTACTGGTTTTTGTTGTCAAGACTTTCGAAAGGTTAACGCCAAAATGAGTACAATTGAAGAGAAAAAGTCTTTTATAAGCATGTGCGCTTCAATTATACGTGATAATTACAGTGGTGATCCACTTACCTTAGAATCATTTATTGACAAAATTAATCTAATTTCTGCACTATCTGACGATAATTTGACAACAACTTTTATATCATTTATTAAAGCAAAACTGGAAGGTAAGGCTCGAGAAGCACTACCAAACAGGGTTGATACAATAAATGATATAATAACAGCATTACGGGGAAGAATTAAGCATGACAATTCCAAGGTAGTAGCAGGGAAAATTGCTGCTCTAAAAGTAAAAAGTTTTCGTAAGTAATCAGTTTTTCTGATTTCGCAAAACAAATCCAAGAGCTTTCTGACGCTCTTGAACGATCGTTAATAATGGAAGGAATGACCCAAGCCAAAGCCCATGAAATCGCAGTTGACCAGACAGTTAATACTTGCAGATTAAATACTAGGTCTGATTTAAGGGTCAACCATAGTAGGCTCGAGCTGGCTGCGCCATGTGTCAAAATTTATACGACTACACAGATATGATGCGCACAAACCATAATGGCTTGAGCCAGCTTTTTGTCAAGTTTCGTTAACTTGATCTGGCTGCAGCCAGAGCGATTCAAATCGAATGCTCCGTAAGGAATCGTTTGTTTTAATTTATTTATAAATTTATAATATAAATTTATTATAAATTCAAACGAACAAAACGAATTGATGTAGAAATTGTTGAATTTTTCAAAGCAAATGTGAAAAGTAGTTATGACATAAAGGCGAGCACTGCTGAAGTCATTATGGTCAAATTAAGCATTTGACAGAACTTGAGCTAGCTTTTCGTTTATTTTGGACATTAGCTGCAGCCAGCTCGAGCCTATTATGGTTGCGCCTTTAGTTAAATCTATTCTTGCGTCAACTACATTTACAAATTCGAAAGAGGCAGTACCGAAACTTATTGTCGAACAAACTAACGAACAAAAAGAAAGACAAGTTTTATAGCGCATTCTTTTCTGAAAAAAAATTCTGCATTTTTTCTGCCCTCTTCAAGAACTCTGCATTTTTTCTGTTCTTTTCTAAAAAAAAATGTTGACCTCAAAATAAAACGTGTTCTTTTCTCGAAAATGTTGACCGCAAAAGTATAACAAATGCAGAATTTTCTGACCTGTAAAATTCGACGGTTCTGTATTCTGCCCTCTAGTAATACCAACATTAAAACAAAGTAAAATAATTTTGACAACTCATACTTTGTGCTAAGAAAATTGTGATAAGCAAAGATTTCTAATTTTGAAAAATGTCTGAAATTGATTCCAATATGTTGTTGGTTAAAGTGGTTAGTTTTATAAAAAATTAATTGCTCGATTCGTCTACTTCATCACCGGAAGACGAATAAAATAATAAATAAATAATCAATAATAAATTAGTCAGAAATCAAAACAACAGTGCAGCCAATATTAAAAAAGAAAAAATGTTGCATTTTTTCTGTTCTTTTCTCAGCTCAAAAGAGGTCAACATTCTATAAATTCAGGTCAGAATCTAAAAAATTCTGCATTCTGTAAGGGCAGAATTTTTTTTCAGAAAAGAATGCGCTATTAGCTTTTCACACTCAAACTTATCACAACCATAGAGGTAATAATTACCGTGGCAATAACTATCGTGGTAGTCGAAGCTATTACAATAGTCGTTACCAAGGTAAAAATTGTAGTAATCGAGGCAATGAACGTCTTGGGTACTATCAAACTATCGTAACAATCAGAGATATCGAAATAATTACAATAATGGGAGAAACACTAACCCTCAAAATAATCGAAGTTTCAGTGGTCGCTCTAGAAGTGCAAATATTCATGCTTTAAACGCAAATGCCGCTCAGCAGCGACCGCTGGGGGAGGAAAATCAGAACATTTAAATTTACAAATTGAAAACAAGTCCATTTACAGTCTTAATCTGTCATACTCAGATTTTATCGAGTTGAAATGTACGGATTCAAAACATATGTGTACTTTTCTGGTAAACACACAAGCAGATGTTTGTCTTATTAAAATATCTAATATTAATGATTATACTAAAATAGATAGAACAAATAAAATAAACTTGACTGGTATAACTCCAAATACTATTCTAACTTTAGGCTCAATCGACACATATATAATTATTTCAGATTACTTAGGCCCCTATTAGGTACGACAACTCAACTTAAGTTGACGTGAGTTAAGACACCTCAACTGAACTTTTTTGCCATATTACGCATAACATACATTTTCAGTTGAGCTGTGGTGTAAAATTGCTGTTTCTATTGGAGCATGATTACACCGAAATTTTGACACTTTCGTTGAAATGAATCAGCTGTTCGCATTAATTTCAATTTTTGTGTATATGTATTTTGTTCACAAGTAATAAAGCAAGGAAATAATAGTATAGAGCAGGAGTGCCCAAAACTTTCTTATGGAAGTGCAAACACTAATACTTATAAAATCCTGCAACCTTTCGTAAACGAAAGCATACTATGTTAGACAACAACAAAATCTACGTAGAAGATCACTGTCACCAAAATGTACCAACAAAGCATACGAAAGTGTTGTTGCTTGCACTTCGGTATAAGCAACGAAAAAAGATCAAAAACAAAAAAGACAAATTTGTTTGTGTATTTTGTATTGCTTAGTGCGGAGTGCTGTGTGTGTATATTAGAATACACAGCCTATGCCTAAGTGCTTTTACAAAAACAAATGTGCACCAAGTGCATAGGGCTTGGGCACCTCTAAAGACGCTATACAACTAGCTCAAAGCAGATGTAAGTTTTTGACAGTTTTTACACTCGAGACATAGTTGCATTGTTAAACCTAATACCACAAAAAATACATACACATCTCTCAGATACATACTTGTCAGTCGATAGACACATATGTACCTCAAATGTGTAATAGACAATACAAATTTACAAATTACACACTCAACTTAAGTTGAGTTGTCGTACCTAATAGGGGTCTTAATTCCAACTATACTTCATGTCGTCGATGACGACTTTAACATACCTTCCGATGGTATTTTGGGAAAAGATTGTCTCAAATCAAACAAATGCAACATAAGTTATGATACTAATACTATTTCTTTTTTCTTTAAAAAAATTTGAACTTGAACTTCCAATAATGCATGGAACTAGATCAGAAGAGTGTATAATTCCACCAAGGTGTGAAGTTTTTCGTTTTTTTAATGTGGGCCAGTCTTCAGAACCATTATTCATAGATTCCCAAGAAATCTGCACTGGAGTTTTTACAGCAAGGTGCATAATCTATTCAAACAATCCAACTATACGTGTTCTAAACACAACAAATGACTTTAAATCTATATCTATATCAAATCTTAAAACAGAAAAATTAAATAATTATTATTTTTATGAAATCGAGAAGCTTAACGATAATTCCGATTCACGTTTATACGAATTAAAAAATATACTTCAAAAAAATATTCCAAATCATTTATTTGACAAACTTATGCCATTGTGCGAAGATTATGCTGATATTTTTGCTTTAAAAACCGACAAAATGTCTATAAACAATTTTTATGAACAAAAACTGCGCTTGAGTGACAACACACCGGTGTACTGTAAAAATGATCGCTTGCCATACTCTCAAAGAGACGAGATTAGTAAACAAGTAGACTATTTACTGCAAAACGATCATATTGAACCAAGTTGTTCTAATTTCAATAGTCCACTAATTTTAGTGCCAAAAAACAGTTCAGATGGGAATAAAGCGTACAGAATGTGTATAGACTTTAGAGCTGTTAACAATTGCAGATAAATTTCCTCTACCACAGGTTGACGATATTTTAGATAACCTGGGACGAGCTAGATTTTTTTCTACAATCGATTTATTTTCGGGTTTTCACCAAATACCACTGCACAAAGATTCACGCGACATTACTTCATTCAGTACAGATCGTGGCGCTTTTCGGTGGAAAGCTTTGCAATTTGGGCTCAACGTCGCTCCAAACTGGTTTTCGCGAATGATGTCGATTGCTTTCGCAGGTATTGCACCTAACCAGGCCTTTTTATACATTGATGACATAATAGTCATAGGGTGCACTGAGCAACATCATATAAACAATCTTCTAAGTGTTTTTGAAATTTGCAGAAAATTCAACCTGAAGCTCAACACGAACAAGTGTAATTTTTTTCGTCCAGAAGTAACTTTTCTGGGGCATAAGTGCACGGCTAACGGTATTTTACCAGATACTTCTAAAATTAATTCCATTGAAAAATATTCAACCCCTTCTGACAAAGACTCAGTGAAAAGATTTGTCGCATTTGCCAATTATTATCGTAGATTCATCCCAAATTTTGCATCCTTAGCAGCACCTTTGAACCGGAATAAAGATTGCCAAGAAGCATTTGATAATCTGAAGCTTGCATTGATTTCACCAAAATTATTGCAATATCCAGATTTCAGCAAAAAATTCCTAATAACTGTTGACGCTTCAAAAATTGGAATTGGCGCCGTATTAAGTCAAAACATAAACGGTAATGACTTGCCAATATGCTTTGCATCTAAGACATTTAATTATGCTGAACAAAAAAACCTGTGATCGAATTAGAACTTCTAGCCATTTATTTCGCGATAAAACATTTTAGACCATATGTCTATGGAACTGATTTCATTGTAAGATCTGATCACAGACCATTAGTTTACCTTTTTAACATGAAAGATCCATCCTCAAAATTATCAAGGATTCGACTAGGGCTTTCAGAATACAAATTTTTTATAGAATATATTAAAGGCAAAAATAATGTTGCCGCTGACGCACTATCGCGTATTTCCATTGAAGATTTAAAAAATCAAAGTACAATTTTTGCAGCGACAACTCGAGCAATGTCAAAGCAATTAATTGACAGCAATGAACGTGAAAAGTTAGGTCTGAAAAAATATAATGCAAATACTGATTTACCAATTTATGAAAAATTCTCACATGAATTTAATAAGAAAGTAGCAAAAATCCGATCGGAAATAACAATAAATAATGAAAATAAAATATCTAACGTGCACATCAATGTGCACAACAAATTTAAAAAGATAATATCATTGACTTTTGTGAATGATAACGAAACATTTAAGGCCCCTATTAGGTACGACAACTCAACTTAAGTTGAGTGTGTAATTTGTAAATTTGTATTGTCTATTACACATATGTGTCTATCGACTGACAAGTATGTATCTCAGAGATGTGAATGTATTTTTTGTGGTATTAGGTTTAACAATGCAACTATGTCTGGAGTGTAAAAACTGTCAAAAACTTACATCTGCTTTGAGCTAGTTGTATAGCGTCTTTAGAGGTGCCCAAGCCCTATGCACTTGGTGCACATTTGTTTTTGTAAAAGCACTTAGGCATAGGCTGTGTATTCTAATATACACACACAGCACTCCGCACTAAGCAATACAAAATACACAAACAAATTTGTCTTTTTTGTTTTTGATCTTTTTTCGTTGCTTATACCGAAGTGCAAGCAACAACACTTTCGTATGCTTTGTTGGTACATTTTGGTGACAGTGATCTTCTACGTAGATTTTGTTGTTGTCTAACATAGTATGCTTTCGTTTACGAAAGGTTGCAGGATTTTATGTGTATTAGTGTTTGCACTTCCATAAGAAAGTTTTGGGCACTCCTGCTCTATACTATTATTTCCTTGCTTTATTACTTGTGAACAAAATACATATACACAAAAATTGAAATTAATGCGAACAGCTGATTCATTTCAACGAAAGTGTCAAAATTTCGGTGTAATCATGCTCCAATAGAAACAGCAATTTTACACCACAGCTCAACTGAAAATGTATGTTATGCGTAATATGGCAAAAAAGTTCAGTTGAGGTGTCTTAACTCACGTCAACTTAAGTTGAGTTGTCGTACCTAATAGGGGCCTAATTTAGATAAAATGCTTTTGAGACTGCAAACTACAGTCAACAATCACAATGTTCATGCAGTAGAATGGCCAAAAGATGATACATTTTTCCAATATTTCACTATACAAACCCTTAAAAACCATGGTATAAAGACATTGACTACTCTAAAAATAATATTAACAGAACCAATAGAGACAGTTTTAGATAAAGAAAAAAAACAAAAACTTATGACTATATATCATAACGATCCAATTTCAGGAGGACATTGTGGCATCAAGAAATTGTACTCAAAATTACGGACTAAATTCTATTGGAAAAACATGACCAGAGATATTGCTCACTTTGTAAAACAATGCGAAAAATGCAACTTATACAAAGTTAGACCTGGAAGTAAAGAGCAATTATTTTTAACACCTACACCAGCTAAACCATTTGACATTGTCGTAATAGACACTATAGGTCCATTACCGATAGCGAGCTCAGGAAATAAGTTCGCGTTAACTTTAATATGTGACTTAACTAAATATTTAGTTACAATTTCGATTCCAGGCAAAAGTGCGAGCACTGTTGCAAGAGCAATTCTTGAAAACTTTGTGCTAGTTTATGGTACCATGAGCTGCATAAAATCCGATTTGGGTACAGAGTTTAAAAATGAAATTTTTTCAGAATTAACCAATTTATTACACATAAAGCATAACTTTTCTACAGCCTACCATCACGAAACCGTCGCAACGGTTGAGCGAAACCATAGAGTATTCAACGAATACTTACGTGCTTATATTAATGAAACTTCTTCCGACTGGGATACATATCTAAAATATTTTACATTTTTTCACAACACGACAACAAACACAGTATTTGACAACAAGTTAACACCATATGAACTAGTATTCGGTAAAAACGCAATCCTTCCTCAAGAATTAACTAAAAAAAGTATTGATCCAATATATAATTCTTATAACTATGCTAAAGAAGCAAAATACCGATTACAAAAATCACATATTTTAGCGAGAGACTTGGTTATCAAACACAAATTACGTAACAAAAACTTATATGACAAATATGCAAAGCCATTGATTTTAGAAAAAAAAGATAAGGTATTGGTCCAAAAGGAACCTTATGACAAACATCAAAGCATATACGAAGGGCCATACGTTGTTGAGAGCATCGACGGAGTAAATGTTACTATATTTAATGAAAAAAATAAGAAACAAAAAACAATACATAAAAATAGACTAAGAAAAGTATAATTATATATAAATTCCTATAATGATATTATAATATAATTATATTATCTATATATTATCGGTAAATATTTGAATTGTATTAATTTTTTTCTACTTCATTAAAATATATTAACAAAAATGATAATTCATAAGATTTAGATTTTGTAAGCTATTTTTATAAATTAAGCAAATTCTACTGAAGTAAAATTAAATAAAAATCTAATTAATTTATGAAATGAATATGTTTTTGCACATACCAATACTATACCACACACTATATTTAATAATTTTGTAACTATCTAAAAAATTGGAATATTACATTGTTTTAAATTTAAATAATTTTAAGAGAAAACGAATTTAAAGAAAAATGGAAGAGAAAATAAAGATTTAAAATAAATAATAAAATTCGTTTCAAAGGAAGAATAATCTGGAAAAACCTGATCAATTTAATCAGTTTTTCTTTCTTTGGAAGGGAGGTATAATGCAACCGAAAAATGTACTAAAAACTATGTACTCAAATACCTTTACATTTAGTTATACTAATATAAATACACTTATACTTATGCCTACTTATTTAATATTATGTACAAAAATAAACTAATGCTTAAATCATGGCTTGAGTATACTCATCAAGTCACTCTGGATTTAACACTTAACAAGAGCACAGCGTGTGTTTCATTTATACGGTGATTTAGTTAAATCTTTATAGTTAGCCGATTATTTGAAATGTAAATGGCTGAAAACATATCTCTGAATGAAGGCCATGTTACATAATCGCCATGAAAAATTTCCGTGTCATATGGCGGCAAGTTGATATTGTGGCCTGACATCGGCAGCTCCACTCGTGAAATATCAACTTCACTACGTATCTTCGCCCTGGACAACTGATCGCTTAGTTCGTTCATTGTTGCTAGACATCGAACGTATGTTTGATAACATAGGCGATATTTTACTTTCACGAGGGTGACAGTCTCATCATCATCATTACTCGCTGCCACTAATTTCAGCAAGCAAGCGTCATATGAAGACTTAAGGTTATTCCATTGAGACTTCAGCTCATCCTCTTGAATTCTAAGCGCGAAAATTGTATGTTCTTCTTGAGGAATATCATTGAAATCTTTCTCAAGATCAATAATGGTGTCCGCATTCCTCATGAAAGAGGTTTGTTTTGCCATTTTACTTTATTGAGAAAGCGTAATGAAGAGGAAGAGAAAAAAAAAGTAAAAATTTCGACAAAATCGAGAAAATATTTTTCTAATAAGTAGAAAAAAAATTTGTTTTGGTAAATTTCAAGCTAAAAATGCTTAAAAATATTTTTCACCGAATTACTAATTCGTCGAAAACTAGAAAAATCAACAAAAATTCAAAAAATATTTTTCTGATAAGTTGAAAATTCTTGAGGGTTTGGTAAAATTTTAAGCTTAAAATGCTTAAAAATATTTTTACCAAATTTCTGACTCGTCGAAAAACAATAAAAAATAGACAAGATCGAGAAAATATTTTTCTAATATATAGAATTTTTTTTTTTTTTGGTTTTGGTAAATTTTAAGCTTAAAATGCTTAAAAATATTTTTCACCAATTACTACTTCGTCGAAACTAGAAAAGTCGACAAAAATTCAAAAAATATTTTTCTAATAAGTAGAAAAATCTTTAGATTTTGGTAAAATTTTAAGCTCAAAATGCTTAAAGGTATTTTTTACCAAGTTTCTAATAAGTAGAAACTATGAAAAATTGGCAAAAATTGGACCAATAGTTTTCTAATAAGTAAAAAAAAAAAATTTGGAATTGTTAATTTGAAGCTCAAAAATGCTTAAAATATTTTTATTTTTTGACAGTTTCTAATTTGTAGAAACCATAAACCAGTAGGTAATTTCAGGCTTAATTTGCTTAAAACGTTGTAAACCTGGTTTATATTCTTTTTAAACTTCACAAATAAACATAATATAAGTGGTGGTAAATTTGTTTTTCCTTGCGAAATAAAATCGCTAGTTAACAAAAAACAAATTATTTTTCTTGCGAAATAAAATCGCTAATAAACAAAAACAATTCTTTTTTTTTTTTTTCTAAGTTTATTTTTTTTTTTAATTTGTATTTATTACAATTTATACTTTATCAATATATATTAAACTTAAAACAAACTCCCACGAAGATTCGTAAAGCCTTTTTGATGACGAAAGCCCCAAGGTTGCAAGTCGCAATAGGTGCGATAAGCTTTCGTCGAGTTGGCAACTCTTTTTCGAAGTTGCTTATCCAGCTGTCTCGAATGCCCGAAACTTCCTTCTCTATTTGATGTGTTGTTTACTTTCGTGTTGTTGATTTCCTTGTCCGCTTCTTCGCTTGTTTTTTAGTTGTTTCGCTAATAATTTGACACAATTTTAAGCAAATATAACACAATATAATAATATAATATTAATTAATGCAGTGCGGTAACAAAACAAAAAACAAAAAAAAAACGTTTAAAAATCTTGACGGGCCAATTATGTGGCGAAGCAATTGATTTGCTTATATACGTGTGTGCGTGTGAGTGCTTGTTTTTGTTTAAACAAAAAATTGTTCCAAATTGAGTGCTTTATTATAATAATGAATTTATAATAAATCACTGTTTTTAAAAAACATAAACAAAAACGTGAAATAATAAAAAACGCGAAATATATCGATTAAGAATCGAATATAAAAGGTAATAAGAAACCTCAACGAAAGTGCAGAATAAACCTGCTAAACTTTCGGACGGACAAAAAAAAAATTTTTTTCGCGTATGTATGTGAGTGTGTGCTCTGTTTGTGTCAATGACAAAAAAACCCCAAAACAAAGCAAAAAAAATTGCTTTGTTGTGCAGCAATTGCCGACGGACAATTGCTTAAGGTTGTTTTTATAAAAAATGTAATTTTTCCAATAGGCAAGTTTTCTAATATGTAGAAAACTCTTGCTCTATTGCAGTCCACCGTGGACAGACACGCGAAATGTGTTTTTTTTTTGTAGCACAAAATTTTAAGTGCTTTTTTTTTTAAAAAAAATACCAATGATTTTTTATAAATAGCCGGTCGTTATTAACTCGGCTTAAATCATTCAATATTACACCTATAAAAATTTTAAATTTTATATAGAATTTTATAATGAACTCGAGAACATAAAATTTGTTATGTGTAATTATATGTGAAATCAATTATATTTTGTTCTCGCGCGTGTGTGTGTGTGTGTGTGTGTGTGTGTTTTGCACAGAGTAAATGAAACAAATGAAATAAAGTGCTTAGTGTTTATTTGCGAATTTTAAAATCTTAAAAATTAAATTGATTTATGAAATTTAACCGTGTTAATTAAGTGTTAAAAACTACTTAATCGCGTATTTTGATAAGCCATCAAAACATTAATGTCCAACGTTGAAACAATAGTGTTGAAAACATGCAAATGCCGACGGCAAAACACACTATATTTTTGGTTACTTTGTGCCGGTTTTTGCTTAATTTCTTTTTTTTTTTTGTTAATGCTGATCTTCAGCTAAACACAGGTAATTTAATTTATATAAGAAAATATAAAACTAATTTCACCGACGATAAATGAAATTGTCGCACGTACGGACGGACACTTTGTGCTATGTATACAGATTGTGAGTGTTTATGTGTGTGTGAAGAAAAATTTATGATATTTAACATTTATTGCCAATTCAGTTTTTTTTTTATTTTTTTATTTTTTTGTTTAAAGAATTTAATATTTATTTTAAAAAATTTTAATTTTATATTATGCCAATAATTGAAAATTAGTTCACTTAATTAACGCACTTTAAGTTCATTAAAATTTTCTTCACTTATACATATTTTATCTTTTCACTTGTTTTATTTTGCACAATTACTTAAATAAGTATATAAAAAACTTTAAGTCTGGCTGACTAAGACGGCTTCAGAAGGACCATAAACAAATTAGGGTGATTTGCTCTTATGATTGTTTCACTGTGGCTGCAGGTGTACAGGCGGCAATAGGTGCTGCGATATAGAAGCTAAGTCAGTCTAGAATTGCAAGTAAATCTTGTTCAATAGGTGACCAAGATTTACTCGGAAATGCACCGAAAGTAAAGAAATAAAAAAGGTAAGTTTGAATTTTAAATACAATATTAGTTTATTTAATCATACCTTTAGTTTCAGATTCCAATATGTGGAGTGCTTAGAAATTTAAACAGTCGATGCTGGCACGAAATATGGACTCCAATTTAATTAAAAAGTTTTGATTTCCAAAAAGGCGTCTGGTAGTTTTTGCTGACCAAAAAAGAAGGAAGCCATTAAGCCGACCGAAAACTCGTCGGAGAAGCCGATCGAAAATCGATAATCGAACGAGTCGGTAAGTAAGTATGTAATCTTTTACATCGGTGGGCATTAATCTTCTACCTTTCTTTCTTTAGGGTTGCCGCCTAAACAAACACATTTTTACCGGAACTCACACATTTTCCCCAAATAGTTCGCTATAACAATGGACCACATTTTCCACAAACATTCCGTTACAACAATACACAACTACCACAAAGTTTCATGCAAGCAAAGCTAGGTATGCAGAATTTCGAACCATTTTTTAAATCTGAAAACTTTCAACCAAGACAAACAAACTCTAATTCCTCAAAAAATAGACCGAATTTGCAACCCATACCTCCGGTTCCCATGGGAGTTGATCCTTCCATCCAGACAAGACAAGTTAATTATCAAAACAGGCCACAGATGCAACAGCAACAACACTTTTCACAAAAACGCCCCTGGTCTAATCAAAATGGAAATCCAAATAAATTGCAAAGAACGTATTTCACAGTACCTCAAACAAATTACAACACCGACAAATCTGCAATTTTTTAGACTAAACACCTCTTCAATTCCTTATTTTGAATACCGATCCAATTACGCGAAAACTTTTCAAATTCTTGTTACCGAGCGTTTCCACTGCTCGCAACAATCACAACAAATCGTAGCGATGAATTCTTCGTTCGTTCTAACTGTTTCCACCGCACGAACACAAGTTGCGAACATTGGTAAGTCGCCATCTTGTTCGCTCGTGCAGTGGAAACACTTAGGCCCCTATTAGGTACGACAACTCAACTTAAGTTGACGTGAGTTAAGACACCTCAACTGAACTTTTTTGCCATATTACGCATAACATACATTTTCAGTTGAGCTGTGGTGTAAAATTGCTGTTTCTATTGGAGCATGATTACACCGAAATTTTGACACTTTCGTTGAAATGAATCAGCTGTTCGCATTAATTTCAATTATTGTGTATATGTATTTTGTTCACAAGTAATAAAGCAAGGAAATAATAGTATAGAGCAGGAGTGCCCAAAACTTTGTTATGGAAGTGCAAACACTAATACATATAAAATCCTGCAACCTTTCGTAAACGAAAGCATACTATGTTAGACAACAACAAAATCTACATACGTAGAAGATCACTGTCACCAAAATGTACCAACAAAGCATACGAAAGTGTTGTTGCTTGCAGTTCGGTATAAGCAACGAAAAAAGATCAAAAACAAAAAAGACAAATTTGTTTGTGTATTTTGTATTGCTTAGAGCGGAGTGCTGTGTGTGTATATTAGAATACACAGCCTATGCCTAAGTGCTTTTACAAAAACAAATGTGCACCAAGTGCATAGGGCTTGGGCACCTCTAAAGACGCTATACAACTAGCTCAAAGCAGATGTAAGTTTTTGACAGTTTTTACACTCGAGACATAGTTGCATTGTTAAACCTAATACCACAAAAAATACATACACATCTCTGAGATACATACTTGTCAGTCGATAGACACATATGTACCTCAAATGTGTAATAGACAATACAAATTTACAAATTACACACTCAACTTAAGTTGAGTTGTCGTACCTAATAGGGGCCTTAAATTCAATGCTTGCGAGCATCAGCGTTGTACAATTTCTGTTTATGCAAACGTACTAAATCGGATTAATTTTGACTACTTTTATGCCTTTCAATTAAAGATTTATATAAGTATTCATATACAGAATTTATTATATAAAGAATATTATATAAATAATTTGATTATATAAAGTGCTAATAAAATAACAAAGTAAAACAAAATCATTTGAACAAATCTACTACTCTATTCACAAATAAACACTGGATTCGCCCAAAAAGATCGAGCGTCAGCCGATCAGAGCGAACGAAGAAATCTTCGTTCGTTCGTGCTAGAAGAGTGTTTACACTGCGCGAATAGCGCTCGCGAGCATTTTGTAAAAAACCAATGTTCCGAACCTTGGTTCGGACGAAGATTTCTTCGATCGTTCAGGCAGAGTAAACGCTCGGTTGGATACAGGTTCAAATAAAAATTATGTCAAAGAGTCATTAATAAGAAACCCTTTAAAAAATACAAAAGAATTTTATATTAAATCAGGAGGAGGCAAAGTCAAAACATCAAATCATGTGTATCTAGAAATTTTCGGAAATAATTTAGGAAAAATAAAATTTTTTATCTTACCAAACCTTGATTCCTTTGACGGAATTATAGGTAATGATACCCTTAAACATTTTAAGGCTACAACTTTCACTGCCAAAAACTATTTCACTCTCATGAATCAACACAAGTATCCTCTCAAACAATTTGAAACGCAATCAGTTAATGAAATAGAAATCTGACATTTACCACAAACGTTAAGGGAGAAATTAAAACTACCACATACGATTCAGTATATACAAGAGTATATTCTTATCCGATCGCTCTTAAATCAGAAATTGACCAACAAATTGATGAACTTCTACGAGACAACATCATCCGACCTTCAAAATCCCTTTACAATTCGCCGGTTTGGATTGTACCGAAAAAGGTAGATGCGTCAGGAAAAGAAAAATTCAGACTACAGAAAACTCAATTGCATAACTATAGCTGACAGATACCAGAGCTGTAAAAGTGTGAATTCATTTTCACTTTTCATTCTCTTGTTTAAAAATTCAAAAGCTGAAATCTTTTTTTCTAGCATTCAAAGTGTGAACTCTTTAGGCTTAAGCCTTTAGGCTGATTAAAATTGTTTTCAAGTCATGAATTGCAAAACGTAAAGAATGCACACTGAATTGAAATTTTAACGAATGCAGCCACCGATGGCTTCAGCGGCGATGGCTGCAGCCGAATTGAAATTTTAGTGAATGCAGCCGGCGATGGCTTCAGCCGCAAAGATTTGTTGTTGCGTCTGAAGTTCTTTTGTGTATATTTATGTGTGACTGTTGGGCATGACTGTGATGGGTTGCCATTGGCTTATATCATGTATAGAAAAAGTATTATATTCAACAAATTGGAGAAGTTAATTTTTATACATTTTTTTTAATAATATTTATTGTTAATAAGCACTTTATTATTCTAGAAAATGTCAAAGGAAAGACAGAAGCATGTCACTAAGATCAGCCGTCGAAAAGAAATGACAACAAAAATGCGAAGTGCTGCTTTATATATAGTAGTATTTAATTGTAATAAATAAAATGTCCAGTGTTTCAGAGTTGAAAAGAACGATAAAACTGAGTGCATTCATCAGATTTTTTTAAGCCAACAAGAATGGGATTGATATTTCCATAAGTCCCATTCTTAAGAGAGCATTGGGTGTGCATTCTTTTATCTTCAAAGAATGATGAATTGTGCATCTGTAATTCATTTACTCTACAGAAGCATAAGATTGCAATCTGGTCGATGCAGCTTTTAAATCCATTAAGAGTGTGTGCATTCCGAAATGATTCAATCTTTTACAGCTCTGACGGATACTCCATCTGATATAAACGCGGTTCTATACAATTTAGGATAAAATAAGTTTTTTTCGGTAGTGGATTATAGAGTGGCTTTCACCAGATCTCACTTAAGGAATCAAATAAACAAATACATAAAAATGATGTATTACGACAGCACATCGGTACCAAGTGCCATGTCTATATTGATGATATCGTCATATTCGGAAAAGACGAGGAATCCCATCTTAAAAATTTACAGGACATTTTTGAAACACTTGAAACAGCTTATTTTAAAATACAGCTGGACAAATGTGAATTTATGAAAGAAGAAATAGAATTTCTAGGATTTATTGTTTCCAAAGAAGGACTAAAACCAAACCCTGAAAAGGTCAAAGCAATAGCAAATTTAGAAATGCCCAAAACATTAAAAGAGCTCAGATCATTCTTAGGTATGATTGGGTACTACCGCAGGCTTATCAAAGCTTTTTCAAATATAGCCAAACCACTTACAGCCCTACTAAGAGGAGAAAATGGTTGAATATCAAAAAACATTTCCAAAACAATTTCGCTTAGTTTTAACGACAAAGCAGTAAAAGCTTGGAATCATCTCAAGAACTGTTTATTATATGGTCGTTGACATCCTTGAGAAACTTTTTGTACGGTGAAAAAGAAGTACGAATATTTACAGACCACCAACCTCTAACATATGCATTGAGCAATAAGAACTCAAATGCAAAAATGAAAAGGTGGAAATCAATAGGAGGAATATAATTATAAACTGATTTACAAACCAGGTTCCACCAATATAGTTGCCGACTCATTATCAAGACCTCCCCAAAAAGAAGGTTAACACTCCATGCAACACGAAACTTTTCACTTACACCAACAGTACACAGTGACGAAAGCTCACCCCAAAATCTTATACCTTCAGTAGAAGTTAGTGTTGCCAGATTTGTTTTCCAACGATACGGGACAAATACAAGATATGTAAAAAAAACGGATTTTGAAAATTTTTACGGGACAATAAATAAACAGAAATTTATTTTTAAAAAAATGATTTCAGAAAAAAAAATTCATTAAGGTACTCAAAATAAATAATAATGTCAAATGTTGCGCTTCACTTATATATATTTCGCACTAGTGTTGCTTAAAATGTATGTACTACAAGGTGGCGCAAAAATAACCTTCCGATGTTTTTTGGCTTTAGTTTAAAAAAAAATTAAAAACTTTGATTCTTCTTGTGGATTATTTTTATTTGGTCTTTTAATTTTTTTACATCAAGTCGAGAATATGATGTCATGTAAATGGTCGCCGCCACAGTTGATTGTCATTTGAGCCCTTTTTATGGCATTTTCCATCACTTCGGCCAAAACTTCCGGCGATAGGTCCTCACATTCTTGACGGATATTGTTTTTAAGAGCTGCAATAGTCTGAGGCTTGTTGACATAAACCCGCGACTTCAAAAGGCCCACAAAAGATGTCTGGAGCGGTCAAATCAGGCGATCTTGCTGGCCAGTGCAAATCGCCAAATCGGGAGATTAGGCGCCCGGGATCGTCTATCGTGGCGTCCGTGGCGTAGTTGGTTAACGTGCGTGGCCGCTATGTCAACGAACCTGGAGACCCAGGTTCGAACCCCAGCAGCGACAGAAAATTATTTGAATTAAAATAATTTTTCTGTACGGCCGCCACCTCTCTGCAGACAATGGCAAACCTCAGAGAGTAATCAAAATGCCATGTAAAGCTTCTTGAGAATAAGAACATTTCGTTCATCGCCGTTCGGAGTCGGCGTTAAGCCTGTAGGTCCATTTCTCGGTCAATTGGGTACAAACTTAATAACACGCACAACACAATTGATCATAAGAAGCTAGGTCAAAGTCCTTTCAAGGGCTGAAATGGCCAGTTATTTATTTTTTTTTATTTTAGGCGCCCGGGAAATGCATCCTTCAGCATATCGGTTGTGGCACGTGCAGTGTGTGCCGTTGTACCGTCCTGTTGGAACCACATGTTTTCCAATCCCAATTCATCAAGTTGCGGCAAAAAGAACTCGTTGATCATTGCTCTGTAGCGCTCACCATTCACAGTAACCGTGTGGCCCGCGACGTCTTCGAAGAAAAAAGGTCCGATGACTCCTCCAGCGAAAACAGCACACCATACAGTGACTTTGAGCGGGTGTAATGGCTCTTCGTGGGCTACACGCGGATTTTCAGTGCCCCAGAAGCGTAAATTTTGCTTATTTACGTACCCGCTAAGATGGAAATGGGCCTCATCACTCATGATTATTTTTGATGAAAAATCATCTTCCTCTTTGTGGTGATTAAGGATGGCTTGAGCGTATGTTAGACGCGATTGGCGGTCAGCAGCTAACATCTGATGCACCGTCTGGACTTTGTACGGAAACATCTTCAAATCTTGTACCAAAATTCGCTGTAAAGACCGTCGACTGATACCCATTTGCGTGGCACGTCGTCTGGTCGATGTCGACGGCGCTACCATGACATCCTCGGCTAAGGCAGCAATATTCTCTGCAGAACGGCTACTCCGGGGTCTGCCACGCCTGGCAGCATCTCGTGTTGTGCCAGTCTCTTCGAGGCGAGCGGCTAAACGTCGCAGTGTTTCACCAGTAGGCGTTGGACGGCCAGGAAATCTGCGGCGAAATTCACGTTGTGCCAAAGTCACCGACCGATTATTGGTCAAATAAATAGTCAGCAATATTCCGCGCTCTGGAGCAGTGTAGCGTAACATTGTTTATTAACGTGTATTTCGCATGTGTTTACTACACAAATGTCAAAACAGAACTGACATTAGTTGCCAATCGCAAAATTTATAGCATTTTCTGATAGGAGGATTACTTTTGCGCCACCTTATATGTAATAATTCTATGCACATTATAGTCGGCTTTCACTTCTTTTCTGAATGCCTTGGTTCATGTGAATGCGTATTTGATATCATAGACATTTTACAAGAATATCAAAAATACGGGACAAATTTTGTCCCGGCGCACACTGCATCGAAATGGTACGAAAATAAGGAAAAAAAATTGTTGTTTTTTTTTAAAAAAGTATGCAACTTATATCTATATTATTTGGTTCTATAAAATTTTAAAGATTTTTTAAGATATCTTTAATAATAAACAAATGCGATCACTTTATACAACACCCTGTTATTTTAAGAAAATCAAGTAATTTAAAATTGAGTTAACTTTTAAGAAAATACAGCATGTTTTTTCTAAAAAGCAGTAAAGAGAAATATTTTAAAATGTATCTTGGTTCTAAAAGTAATTTTGTTTAGAATATATTTGTATATTTTATATATTTGAATATATTTTGTAAAAAAGTTTTCTTTACCTTAAAAAAAACACCTAAAAACTCAAAAATTTGCGAGTTTTGATAAGCTATAACAAAAAAAAAGGATTCTTTGATTTTAGCGAAACTTTTTTGTAAATTTATTTTAAGTATAAACTTTTGATTTCCAAAATATTATTGGCTCCTTTTCATAAACAGGAAAGTTATGCAGATTTAAAAAAGGGAGTTTTTGCGAAAAATGCTCAATTTTGTATGGAAAATTACTCAAAATTGAACAAAATTCAAGAGAGAATTGCAAAAAAAAGGATTCTTTGATTTTGGCGAAACTGTTTTGTTATTTTGTTTGAAGTATTGACTTCCTATTTCTAAAATATTATCTGCTCCTTTTCATAAACAAGAAAGTTATGCAGATTTAAAAAAGTGAGTTTTTGCGAAAAATGCTCAATTTTATATGGAAAAATATTCAAAATTTAGGAAAACTCAGAAGGTAATTACAAAAAAGAATTTTTTGGTTTTGACGAAACATATTTGTAATTTTATTTGAAGCATTAACTTTTGATTTCCAAAATATTATCTACACCTTATTAAAAGAAAATTATAGTAGATAACAAAATAATTTTAGTAACACAGGGTATTTCAGCTAGTTCATATATAAAAGTGCAATTAAAAATAATATTAAAAAGTAGTACTTCTTAGTACGTAAGTAGTAAAGTCTTAGTAAGTAGTAGTAAAAGTAATACTTCTAGGAATATGTATTAAAAACGGTATAATTTCAGTAGAATTACCAACTTTGTTGATTGGGGGTTTCGATGGTACAAACTCCCTTTCTTCTTTAAAAATAAATATAGAATGGCCATTTCCGCCTTTCAAATGATTCAACTCTCTGAAGTTTGCCATTGGCAACAGGGATGTGGCGGTGAATCAGCAACATTAATTTAATTGAAAAAGTTTTTGTTTAATGGATTTCGAACCCGGTGCTCCGGGGTTCTTTGGTATACAAGCCACGCACCTTAACCGACTAAGCCACAACCAGCACTTTTTGCGATGAAAATTTTCGTTTTCAAGCTTTTTATCCAAAATAAAGCACAAAAAATGATATTATTTTTCAGTTTTCTTTTAATGTGAAGTCATTTCAGCATTTTCCTTACCAATCGGAACACTGTCTGAAGAGGCATTGGAAGCAAGGCACAAAGAATTTAGAAAAAATCGACTTAACCATACTCGTAAATGCTCGAGGATTAAGTCTAATACAGATTTAATGAAAATATTGTTGCTGACATCTTAGCCTCTCTTAGCATTAAAAAGAACTATTAAATCAACATCAAATGTAATTATTGATGAAGAAGTTGAGAAATTTATTCAATTAGTTGATGACCCTTATATTGTTTGTAGTGATTCTAATGAAGAAGTCAATAACGATGAAAGTCAATAGCGAGAAGAGTTCTTGGTTGTTTGTACATATGCAGACATTAATTTTTTAAATTTTTTATTTCACATTTTGTTAATAAGAATAACTTACCCATTTTATTTTCTATTGTAAATAAAATGAAATTTGCCTAAAAAATAATTTTTTTAATTAAAACAAATGGGAATATTTATGAGTAACAGATGTACCTCCCATACAAAATCATGTAAAAAATTAATATAGGTCCAAGGGAGGTACCCCTAGGAACCGACCGATTTCAACCATTTCTAGAACACATGTATTGCTTTATTTTACTAACCTTTTCACCGAGTTTTGTAAGGATCGACCAACTTTTGTATGTACCTCCAATACAAAATAATGAAAAAAATTAATATAGGTCCAATGGAGGTACCCCTAGGAACCGACCGGTTTCAACCATTTTTAGTACACTTCTATTTGTTTAATTGCTAAGCCTATTGACCAAATTTTGTTGAGATCGCTCAATTTTTGTATGTACCTCCCATACAAAATAATGTAAAAAATCAATATAGGTCCAGGGGAGGTACCCGTAGGAACCCACCGATTTCAACCATTTTTAGTACACTTCTATTTCTTTAATTTTTTAACCTATTGACCAAATTTTGTTGAGATCGCTCAATTTTTGTATGTATCTCCCATACAAAATAATGTAAAAAATCAATATAGGTCCAGGGGAGGTACCCCTTGGAATTGACCAATTTCAACCATTTTTGCAGTTTTTCTTAATTACATTAAATTACTCTAGCGTACAAAATTTCATTATCATAGGAGCACTCCTTCTATTTATGTTCCAATTTTGTATGGGTTCAATGCACTGTGCGGCAACCCCATGCAACCCCACCTTACAGAAGCGAAGTGAATGGACAGGTTGAAAGCTTCCATTCAACATTAATAGAAATCATGAGATGTCTTAAAACGGAAGGTTTACAAAGAAATTTTGAGGAGCTTTTTTGAGGAAAGATCCGTCAGCGCATATATACTCATTCCATATATTCTACAATAGGAAAAAAAACTGTAGACATATTTTTTTTTAAGAAATATAAATTTCAGCCCAGAAAACATAGAAAGAATAAGAAAAAATAATTTAGAAAAATTAAAAGACAAACAAAACAAAGACATAAAATACCACAATAAAAGAAGACAACCTATTAAAGACTATACACCTGGACAAACCATTTACGTAAAACAAAATAAGGGGGTAGGAACAAAATTCGACCCCAGATACAAAAATAAAATAGTTAAAGAAAATAGAATGACTACTAATGAGATATATTGAGATAATAGGGTCTGCCTCGAAATTTATAGCAGGCACCCCGGATCATAATATATTTCGAAATACTTAAAGAAAAATTTTATAATATTTTAAAAAATAACAACAATAAAATTGTTACTAATAGGCTTATTGCTGAAAAATTAAATAATGTATCAATGCTAGCAATCAAAGCTCTAAAAAAACAAAATAATAAAAAATAATAAAAATAATTCGAATGTTGAAAGAAGAAATATTAAACTAAGTTAATGCTATTCAATGGACAAAAGCAGATATAAGCAATTCACATATTTTAAGTAATAATGAAATTAAAAAAATTATAGAAATAATTGACAAAGATAATATCCCATATGTAAACTTAGAAGAAGCCTTACAATATTCTGAAGTTAGTATCGCAAGTAATAATTCGCTTTTAATGTTTATACTGATAATTCCGTTTACAGGTGAAAATCTATGTGACAAAATATTTGTAAAACCCATAAAAAAGGGAAAGTTAGTTAACAAAATTTAAAAGGTAATGGTAGCAATGAAAAACCATTGTAAAACTCTGGAAAAATTCCAACTTTGTAGTTACAAGGATATTATTGACATTAGTAATACAACTTGCATACCAAAGATACTTAAAGCTAAACACGCAACTTGTACCAGTATCAGCAATCAACATATAACAAATATAGACGAAATTCAACCAGGCATGATTCTACTGAACCAATTTGATGGAACTATAATAGTCAACAACAAACCAATATATTTAAACGGTACTTTTGTTCTACATTACACTAACGCCACAATAGAGATAAAGACGGCCCACAAAAGATGTCTGGAGCGGTCAAATCAGGCGATCTTGCTGGCCAGTGCAAATCGCCAAATCGGGAGATTAGGCGCCCGGGATCGTCTATCGTGGCGTCCGTGGCGTAGTTGGTTAACGTGCGTGGCCGCTATGTCAACGAACCTGGAGACCCAGGTTCGAACCCCAGCAGCGACAGAAAATTATTTGAATTAAAATAATTTTTCTGTACGGCCGCCACCTCTCTGCAGACAATGGCAAACCTCAGAGAGTAATCAAAATGCCATGTAAAGCTTCTTGAGAATAAGAACATTTCGTTCATCGCCGTTCGGAGTCGGCGTTAAGCCTGTAGGTCCATTTCTCGGTCAATTGGGTACAAACTTAATAACACGCACAACACAATTGATCATAAGAAGCTAGGTCAAAGTCCTTTCAAGGGCTGAAATGGCCAGTTATTTATTTTTTTTTATTTTAGGCGCCCGGGAAATGCATCCTTCAGCATATCGGTTGTGGCACGTGCAGTGTGTGCCGTTGTACCGTCCTGTTGGAACCACATGTTTTCCAATCCCAATTCATCAAGTTGCGGCAAAAAGAACTCGTTGATCATTGCTCTGTAGCGCTCACCATTCACAGTAACCGTGTGGCCCGCGACGTCTTCGAAGAAAAAAGGTCCGATGACTCCTCCAGCGAAAACAGCACACCATACAGTGACTTTGAGCGGGTGTAATGGCTCTTCGTGGGCTACACGCGGATTTTCAGTGCCCCAGAAGCGTAAATTTTGCTTATTTACGTACCCGCTAAGATGGAAATGGGCCTCATCACTCATGATTATTTTTGATGAAAAATCATCTTCCTCTTTGTGGTGATTAAGGATGGCTTGAGCGTATGTTAGACGCGATTGGCGGTCAGCAGCTAACATCTGATGCACCGTCTGGACTTTGTACGGAAACATCTTCAAATCTTGTACCAAAATTCGCTGTAAAGACCGTCGACTGATACCCATTTGCGTGGCACGTCGTCTGGTCGATGTCGACGGCGCTACCATGACATCCTCGGCTAAGGCAGCAATATTCTCTGCAGAACGGCTACTCCGGGGTCTGCCACGCCTGGCAGCATCTCGTGTTGTGCCAGTCTCTTCGAGGCGAGCGGCTAAACGTCGCAGTGTTTCACCAGTAGGCGTTGGACGGCCAGGAAATCTGCGGCGAAATTCACGTTGTGCCAAAGTCACCGACCGATTATTGGTCAAATAAATAGTCAGCAATATTCCGCGCTCTGGAGCAGTGTAGCGTAACATTGTTTATTAACGTGTATTTCGCATGTGTTTACTACACAAATGTCAAAACAGAACTGACATTAGTTGCCAATCGCAAAATTTATAGCATTTTCTGATAGGAGGATTACTTTTGCGCCACCTTATATGTAATAATTCTATGCACATTATAGTCGGCTTTCACTTCTTTTCTGAATGCCTTGGTTCATGTGAATGCGTATTTGATATCATAGACATTTTACAAGAATATCAAAAATACGGGACAAATTTTGTCCCGGCGCACACTGCATCGAAATGGTACGAAAATAAGGAAAAAAAATTGTTGTTTTTTTTTAAAAAAGTATGCAACTTATATCTATATTATTTGGTTCTATAAAATTTTAAAGATTTTTTAAGATATCTTTAATAATAAACAAATGCGATCACTTTATACAACACCCTGTTATTTTAAGAAAATCAAGTAATTTAAAATTGAGTTAACTTTTAAGAAAATACAGCATGTTTTTTCTAAAAAGCAGTAAAGAGAAATATTTTAAAATGTATCTTGGTTCTAAAAGTAATTTTGTTTAGAATATATTTGTATATTTTATATATTTGAATATATTTTGTAAAAAAGTTTTCTTTACCTTAAAAAAAACACCTAAAAACTCAAAAATTTGCGAGTTTTGATAAGCTATAACAAAAAAAAAGGATTCTTTGATTTTAGCGAAACTTTTTTGTAAATTTATTTTAAGTATAAACTTTTGATTTCCAAAATATTATTGGCTCCTTTTCATAAACAGGAAAGTTATGCAGATTTAAAAAAGGGAGTTTTTGCGAAAAATGCTCAATTTTGTATGGAAAATTACTCAAAATTGAACAAAATTCAAGAGAGAATTGCAAAAAAAAGGATTCTTTGATTTTGGCGAAACTGTTTTGTTATTTTGTTTGAAGTATTGACTTCCTATTTCTAAAATATTATCTGCTCCTTTTCATAAACAAGAAAGTTATGCAGATTTAAAAAAGTGAGTTTTTGCGAAAAATGCTCAATTTTATATGGAAAAATATTCAAAATTTAGGAAAACTCAGAAGGTAATTACAAAAAAGAATTTTTTGGTTTTGACGAAACATATTTGTAATTTTATTTGAAGCATTAACTTTTGATTTCCAAAATATTATCTACACCTTATTAAAAGAAAATTATAGTAGATAACAAAATAATTTTAGTAACACAGGGTATTTCAGCTAGTTCATATATAAAAGTGCAATTAAAAATAATATTAAAAAGTAGTACTTCTTAGTACGTAAGTAGTAAAGTCTTAGTAAGTAGTAGTAAAAGTAATACTTCTAGGAATATGTATTAAAAACGGTATAATTTCAGTAGAATTACCAACTTTGTTGATTGGGGGTTTCGATGGTACAAACTCCCTTTCTTCTTTAAAAATAAATATAGAATGGCCATTTCCGCCTTTCAAATGATTCAACTCTCTGAAGTTTGCCATTGGCAACAGGGATGTGGCGGTGAATCAGCAACATTAATTTAATTGAAAAAGTTTTTGTTTAATGGATTTCGAACCCGGTGCTCCGGGGTTCTTTGGTATACAAGCCACGCACCTTAACCGACTAAGCCACAACCAGCACTTTTTGCGATGAAAATTTTCGTTTTCAAGCTTTTTATCCAAAATAAAGCACAAAAAATGATATTATTTTTCAGTTTTCTTTTAATGTGAAGTCATTTCAGCATTTTCCTTACCAATCGGAACACTGTCTGAAAAGGCATTGGAAGCAAGGCACAAAGAATTTAGAAAAAATCGACTTAACCATACTCGTAAATGCTCGAGGATTAAGTCTAATACAGATTTAATGAAAATATTGTTGCTGACATCTTAGCCTCTCTTAGCATTAAAAAGAACTATTAAATCAACATCAAATGTAATTATTGATGAAGAAGTTGAGAAATTTATTCAATTAGTTGATGACCCTTATATTGTTTGTAGTGATTCTAATGAAGAAGTCAATAACGATGAAAGTCAATAGCGAGAAGAGTTCTTGGTTGTTTGTACATATGCAGACATTAATTTTTTAAATTTTTTATTTCACATTTTGTTAATAAGAATAACTTACCCATTTTATTTTCTATTGTAAATAAAATGAAATTTGCCTAAAAAATAATTTTTTTAATTAAAACAAATGGGAATATTTATGAGTAACAGATGTACCTCCCATACAAAATCATGTAAAAAATTAATATAGGTCCAAGGGAGGTACCCCTAGGAACCGACCGATTTCAACCATTTCTAGAACACATGTATTGCTTTATTTTACTAACCTTTTCACCGAGTTTTGTAAGGATCGACCAACTTTTGTATGTACCTCCAATACAAAATAATGAAAAAAATTAATATAGGTCCAATGGAGGTACCCCTAGGAACCGACCGGTTTCAACCATTTTTAGTACACTTCTATTTGTTTAATTGCTAAGCCTATTGACCAAATTTTGTTGAGATCGCTCAATTTTTGTATGTACCTCCCATACAAAATAATGTAAAAAATCAATATAGGTCCAGGGGAGGTACCCGTAGGAACCCACCGATTTCAACCATTTTTAGTACACTTCTATTTCTTTAATTTTTTAACCTATTGACCAAATTTTGTTGAGATCGCTCAATTTTTGTATGTATCTCCCATACAAAATAATGTAAAAAATCAATATAGGCCCAGGGGAGGTACCCCTTGGAATTGACCAATTTCAACCATTTTTGCAGTTTTTCTTAATTACATTAAATTACTCTAGCGTACAAAATTTCATTATCATAGGAGCACTCCTTCTATTTATGTTCCAATTTTGTATGGGTTCAATGCACTGTGCGGCAACCCCATGCAACCCCACCTTACAGAAGCGAAGTGAATGGACAGGTTGAAAGCTTCCATTCAACATTAATAGAAATCATGAGATGTCTTAAAACGGAAGGTTTACAAAGAAATTTTGAGGAGCTTTTTTGAGGAAAGATCCGTCAGCGCATATATACTCATTCCATATATTCTACAATAGGAAAAAAAACTGTAGACATATTTTTTTTTAAGAAATATAAATTTCAGCCCAGAAAACATAGAAAGAATAAGAAAAAATAATTTAGAAAAATTAAAAGACAAACAAAACAAAGACATAAAATACCACAATAAAAGAAGACAACCTATTAAAGACTATACACCTGGACAAACCATTTACGTAAAACAAAATAAGGGGGTAGGAACAAAATTCGACCCCAGATACAAAAATAAAATAGTTAAAGAAAATAGAATGACTACTAATGAGATATATTGAGATAATAGGGTCTGCCTCGAAATTTATAGCAGGCACCCCGGATCATAATATATTTCGAAATACTTAAAGAAAAATTTTATAATATTTTAAAAAATAACAACAATAAAATTGTTACTAATAGGCTTATTGCTGAAAAATTAAATAATGTATCAATGCTAGCAATCAAAGCTCTAAAAAAACAAAATAATAAAAAATAATAAAAATAATTCGAATGTTGAAAGAAGAAATATTAAACTAAGTTAATGCTATTCAATGGACAAAAGCAGATATAAGCAATTCACATATTTTAAGTAATAATGAAATTAAAAAAATTATAGAAATAATTGACAAAGATAATATCCCATATGTAAACTTAGAAGAAGCCTTACAATATTCTGAAGTTAGTATCGCAAGTAATAATTCGCTTTTAATGTTTATACTGATAATTCCGTTTACAGGTGAAAATCTATGTGACAAAATATTTGTAAAACCCATAAAAAAGGGAAAGTTAGTTAACAAAATTTAAAAGGTAATGGTAGCAATGAAAAACCATTGTAAAACTCTGGAAAAATTCCAACTTTGTAGTTACAAGGATATTATTGACATTAGTAATACAACTTGCATACCAAAGATACTTAAAGCTAAACACGCAACTTGTACCAGTATCAGCAATCAACATATAACAAATATAGACGAAATTCAACCAGGCATGATTCTACTGAACCAATTTGATGGAACTATAATAGTCAACAACAAACCAATATATTTAAACGGTACTTTTGTTCTACATTACACTAACGCCACAATAGAGATAAAGACGGCCCACAAAAGATGTCTGGAGCGGTCAAATCAGGCGATCTTGCTGGCCAGTGCAAATCGCCAAATCGGGAGATTAGGCGCCCGGGATCGTCTATCGTGGCGTCCGTGGCGTAGTTGGTTAACGTGCGTGGCCGCTATGTCAACGAACCTGGAGACCCAGGTTCGAACCCCAGCAGCGACAGAAAATTATTTGAATTAAAATAATTTTTCTGTACGGCCGCCACCTCTCTGCAGACAATGGCAAACCTCAGAGAGTAATCAAAATGCCATGTAAAGCTTCTTGAGAATAAGAACATTTCGTTCATCGCCGTTCGGAGTCGGCGTTAAGCCTGTAGGTCCATTTCTCGGTCAATTGGGTACAAACTTAATAACACGCACAACACAATTGATCATAAGAAGCTAGGTCAAAGTCCTTTCAAGGGCTGAAATGGCCAGTTATTTATTTTTTTTTATTTTAGGCGCCCGGGAAATGCATCCTTCAGCATATCGGTTGTGGCACGTGCAGTGTGTGCCGTTGTACCGTCCTGTTGGAACCACATGTTTTCCAATCCCAATTCATCAAGTTGCGGCAAAAAGAACTCGTTGATCATTGCTCTGTAGCGCTCACCATTCACAGTAACCGTGTGGCCCGCGACGTCTTCGAAGAAAAAAGGTCCGATGACTCCTCCAGCGAAAACAGCACACCATACAGTGACTTTGAGCGGGTGTAATGGCTCTTCGTGGGCTACACGCGGATTTTCAGTGCCCCAGAAGCGTAAATTTTGCTTATTTACGTACCCGCTAAGATGGAAATGGGCCTCATCACTCATGATTATTTTTGATGAAAAATCATCTTCCTCTTTGTGGTGATTAAGGATGGCTTGAGCGTATGTTAGACGCGATTGGCGGTCAGCAGCTAACATCTGATGCACCGTCTGGACTTTGTACGGAAACATCTTCAAATCTTGTACCAAAATTCGCTGTAAAGACCGTCGACTGATACCCATTTGCGTGGCACGTCGTCTGGTCGATGTCGACGGCGCTACCATGACATCCTCGGCTAAGGCAGCAATATTCTCTGCAGAACGGCTACTCCGGGGTCTGCCACGCCTGGCAGCATCTCGTGTTGTGCCAGTCTCTTCGAGGCGAGCGGCTAAACGTCGCAGTGTTTCACCAGTAGGCGTTGGACGGCCAGGAAATCTGCGGCGAAATTCACGTTGTGCCAAAGTCACCGACCGATTATTGGTCAAATAAATAGTCAGCAATATTCCGCGCTCTGGAGCAGTGTAGCGTAACATTGTTTATTAACGTGTATTTCGCATGTGTTTACTACACAAATGTCAAAACAGAACTGACATTAGTTGCCAATCGCAAAATTTATAGCATTTTCTGATAGGAGGATTACTTTTGCGCCACCTTATATGTAATAATTCTATGCACATTATAGTCGGCTTTCACTTCTTTTCTGAATGCCTTGGTTCATGTGAATGCGTATTTGATATCATAGACATTTTACAAGAATATCAAAAATACGGGACAAATTTTGTCCCGGCGCACACTGCATCGAAATGGTACGAAAATAAGGAAAAAAAATTGTTGTTTTTTTTTAAAAAAGTATGCAACTTATATCTATATTATTTGGTTCTATAAAATTTTAAAGATTTTTTAAGATATCTTTAATAATAAACAAATGCGATCACTTTATACAACACCCTGTTATTTTAAGAAAATCAAGTAATTTAAAATTGAGTTAACTTTTAAGAAAATACAGCATGTTTTTTCTAAAAAGCAGTAAAGAGAAATATTTTAAAATGTATCTTGGTTCTAAAAGTAATTTTGTTTAGAATATATTTGTATATTTTATATATTTGAATATATTTTGTAAAAAAGTTTTCTTTACCTTAAAAAAAACACCTAAAAACTCAAAAATTTGCGAGTTTTGATAAGCTATAACAAAAAAAAAGGATTCTTTGATTTTAGCGAAACTTTTTTGTAAATTTATTTTAAGTATAAACTTTTGATTTCCAAAATATTATTGGCTCCTTTTCATAAACAGGAAAGTTATGCAGATTTAAAAAAGGGAGTTTTTGCGAAAAATGCTCAATTTTGTATGGAAAATTACTCAAAATTGAACAAAATTCAAGAGAGAATTGCAAAAAAAAGGATTCTTTGATTTTGGCGAAACTGTTTTGTTATTTTGTTTGAAGTATTGACTTCCTATTTCTAAAATATTATCTGCTCCTTTTCATAAACAAGAAAGTTATGCAGATTTAAAAAAGTGAGTTTTTGCGAAAAATGCTCAATTTTATATGGAAAAATATTCAAAATTTAGGAAAACTCAGAAGGTAATTACAAAAAAGAATTTTTTGGTTTTGACGAAACATATTTGTAATTTTATTTGAAGCATTAACTTTTGATTTCCAAAATATTATCTACACCTTATTAAAAGAAAATTATAGTAGATAACAAAATAATTTTAGTAACACAGGGTATTTCAGCTAGTTCATATATAAAAGTGCAATTAAAAATAATATTAAAAAGTAGTACTTCTTAGTACGTAAGTAGTAAAGTCTTAGTAAGTAGTAGTAAAAGTAATACTTCTAGGAATATGTATTAAAAACGGTATAATTTCAGTAGAATTACCAACTTTGTTGATTGGGGGTTTCGATGGTACAAACTCCCTTTCTTCTTTAAAAATAAATATAGAATGGCCATTTCCGCCTTTCAAATGATTCAACTCTCTGAAGTTTGCCATTGGCAACAGGGATGTGGCGGTGAATCAGCAACATTAATTTAATTGAAAAAGTTTTTGTTTAATGGATTTCGAACCCGGTGCTCCGGGGTTCTTTGGTATACAAGCCACGCACCTTAACCGACTAAGCCACAACCAGCACTTTTTGCGATGAAAATTTTCGTTTTCAAGCTTTTTATCCAAAATAAAGCACAAAAAATGATATTATTTTTCAGTTTTCTTTTAATGTGAAGTCATTTCAGCATTTTCCTTACCAATCGGAACACTGTCTGAAGAGGCATTGGAAGCAAGGCACAAAGAATTTAGAAAAAATCGACTTAACCATACTCGTAAATGCTCGAGGATTAAGTCTAATACAGATTTAATGAAAATATTGTTGCTGACATCTTAGCCTCTCTTAGCATTAAAAAGAACTATTAAATCAACATCAAATGTAATTATTGATGAAGAAGTTGAGAAATTTATTCAATTAGTTGATGACCCTTATATTGTTTGTAGTGATTCTAATGAAGAAGTCAATAACGATGAAAGTCAATAGCGAGAAGAGTTCTTGGTTGTTTGTACATATGCAGACATTAATTTTTTAAATTTTTTATTTCACATTTTGTTAATAAGAATAACTTACCCATTTTATTTTCTATTGTAAATAAAATGAAATTTGCCTAAAAAATAATTTTTTTAATTAAAACAAATGGGAATATTTATGAGTAACAGATGTACCTCCCATACAAAATCATGTAAAAAATTAATATAGGTCCAAGGGAGGTACCCCTAGGAACCGACCGATTTCAACCATTTCTAGAACACATGTATTGCTTTATTTTACTAACCTTTTCACCGAGTTTTGTAAGGATCGACCAACTTTTGTATGTACCTCCAATACAAAATAATGAAAAAAATTAATATAGGTCCAATGGAGGTACCCCTAGGAACCGACCGGTTTCAACCATTTTTAGTACACTTCTATTTGTTTAATTGCTAAGCCTATTGACCAAATTTTGTTGAGATCGCTCAATTTTTGTATGTACCTCCCATAGGGGAGGTACCCGTAGGAACCCACCGATTTCAACCATTTTTAGTACACTTCTATTTCTTTAATTTTTTAACCTATTGACCAAATTTTGTTGAGATCGCTCAATTTTTGTATGTATCTCCCATACAAAATAATGTAAAAAATCAATATAGGTCCAGGGGAGGTACCCCTTGGAATTGACCAATTTCAACCATTTTTGCAGTTTTTCTTAATTACATTAAATTACTCTAGCGTACAAAATTTCATTATCATAGGAGCACTCCTTCTATTTATGTTCCAATTTTGTATGGGTTCAATGCACTGTGCGGCAACCCCATGCAACCCCACCTTACAGAAGCGAAGTGAATGGACAGGTTGAAAGCTTCCATTCAACATTAATAGAAATCATGAGATGTCTTAAAACGGAAGGTTTACAAAGAAATTTTGAGGAGCTTTTTTGAGGAAAGATCCGTCAGCGCATATATACTCATTCCATATATTCTACAATAGGAAAAAAAACTGTAGACATATTTTTTTTTAAGAAATATAAATTTCAGCCCAGAAAACATAGAAAGAATAAGAAAAAATAATTTAGAAAAATTAAAAGACAAACAAAACAAAGACATAAAATACCACAATAAAAGAAGACAACCTATTAAAGACTATACACCTGGACAAACCATTTACGTAAAACAAAATAAGGGGGTAGGAACAAAATTCGACCCCAGATACAAAAATAAAATAGTTAAAGAAAATAGAATGACTACTAATGAGATATATTGAGATAATAGGGTCTGCCTCGAAATTTATAGCAGGCACCCCGGATCATAATATATTTCGAAATACTTAAAGAAAAATTTTATAATATTTTAAAAAATAACAACAATAAAATTGTTACTAATAGGCTTATTGCTGAAAAATTAAATAATGTATCAATGCTAGCAATCAAAGCTCTAAAAAAACAAAATAATAAAAAATAATAAAAATAATTCGAATGTTGAAAGAAGAAATATTAAACTAAGTTAATGCTATTCAATGGACAAAAGCAGATATAAGCAATTCACATATTTTAAGTAATAATGAAATTAAAAAAATTATAGAAATAATTGACAAAGATAATATCCCATATGTAAACTTAGAAGAAGCCTTACAATATTCTGAAGTTAGTATCGCAAGTAATAATTCGCTTTTAATGTTTATACTGATAATTCCGTTTACAGGTGAAAATCTATGTGACAAAATATTTGTAAAACCCATAAAAAAGGGAAAGTTAGTTAACAAAATTTAAAAGGTAATGGTAGCAATGAAAAACCATTGTAAAACTCTGGAAAAATTCCAACTTTGTAGTTACAAGGATATTATTGACATTAGTAATACAACTTGCATACCAAAGATACTTAAAGCTAAACACGCAACTTGTACCAGTATCAGCAATCAACATATAACAAATATAGACGAAATTCAACCAGGCATGATTCTACTGAACCAATTTGATGGAACTATAATAGTCAACAACAAACCAATATATTTAAACGGTACTTTTGTTCTACATTACACTAACGCCACAATAGAGATAAAGACGGCCCACAAAAGATGTCTGGAGCGGTCAAATCAGGCGATCTTGCTGGCCAGTGCAAATCGCCAAATCGGGAGATTAGGCGCCCGGGATCGTCTATCGTGGCGTCCGTGGCGTAGTTGGTTAACGTGCGTGGCCGCTATGTCAACGAACCTGGAGACCCAGGTTCGAACCCCAGCAGCGACAGAAAATTATTTGAATTAAAATAATTTTTCTGTACGGCCGCCACCTCTCTGCAGACAATGGCAAACCTCAGAGAGTAATCAAAATGCCATGTAAAGCTTCTTGAGAATAAGAACATTTCGTTCATCGCCGTTCGGAGTCGGCGTTAAGCCTGTAGGTCCATTTCTCGGTCAATTGGGTACAAACTTAATAACACGCACAACACAATTGATCATAAGAAGCTAGGTCAAAGTACTTTCAAGGGCTGAAATGGCCAGTTATTTATTTTTTTTTATTTTAGGCGCCCGGGAAATGCATCCTTCAGCATATCGGTTGTGGCACGTGCAGTGTGTGCCGTTGTACCGTCCTGTTGGAACCACATGTTTTCCAATCCCAATTCATCAAGTTGCGGCAAAAAGAACTCGTTGATCATTGCTCTGTAGCGCTCACCATTCACAGTAACCGTGTGGCCCGCGACGTCTTCGAAGAAAAAAGGTCCGATGACTCCTCCAGCGAAAACAGCACACCATACAGTGACTTTGAGCGGGTGTAATGGCTCTTCGTGGGCTACACGCGGATTTTCAGTGCCCCAGAAGCGTAAATTTTGCTTATTTACGTACCCGCTAAGATGGAAATGGGCCTCATCACTCATGATTATTTTTGATGAAAAATCATCTTCCTCTTTGTGGTGATTAAGGATGGCTTGAGCGTATGTTAGACGCGATTGGCGGTCAGCAGCTAACATCTGATGCACCGTCTGGACTTTGTACGGAAACATCTTCAAATCTTGTACCAAAATTCGCTGTAAAGACCGTCGACTGATACCCATTTGCGTGGCACGTCGTCTGGTCGATGTCGACGGCGCTACCATGACATCCTCGGCTAAGGCAGCAATATTCTCTGCAGAACGGCTACTCCGGGGTCTGCCACGCCTGGCAGCATCTCGTGTTGTGCCAGTCTCTTCGAGGCGAGCGGCTAAACGTCGCAGTGTTTCACCAGTAGGCGTTGGGCGGCCAGGAAATCTGCGGCGAAATTCACGTTGTGCCAAAGTCACCGACCGATTATTGGTCAAATAAATAGTCAGCAATATTCCGCGCTCTGGAGCAGTGTAGCGTAACATTGTTTATTAACGTGTATTTCGCATGTGTTTACTACACAAATGTCAAAACAGAACTGACATTAGTTGCCAATCGCAAAATTTATAGCATTTTCTGATAGGAGGATTACTTTTGCGCCACCTTATATGTAATAATTCTATGCACATTATAGTCGGCTTTCACTTCTTTTCTGAATGCCTTGGTTCATGTGAATGCGTATTTGATATCATAGACATTTTACAAGAATATCAAAAATACGGGACAAATTTTGTCCCGGCGCACACTGCATCGAAATGGTACGAAAATAAGGAAAAAAAATTGTTGTTTTTTTTTAAAAAAGTATGCAACTTATATCTATATTATTTGGTTCTATAAAATTTTAAAGATTTTTTAAGATATCTTTAATAATAAACAAATGCGATCACTTTATACAACACCCTGTTATTTTAAGAAAATCAAGTAATTTAAAATTGAGTTAACTTTTAAGAAAATACAGCATGTTTTTTCTAAAAAGCAGTAAAGAGAAATATTTTAAAATGTATCTTGGTTCTAAAAGTAATTTTGTTTAGAATATATTTGTATATTTTATATATTTGAATATATTTTGTAAAAAAGTTTTCTTTACCTTAAAAAAAACACCTAAAAACTCAAAAATTTGCGAGTTTTGATAAGCTATAACAAAAAAAAAGGATTCTTTGATTTTAGCGAAACTTTTTTGTAAATTTATTTTAAGTATAAACTTTTGATTTCCAAAATATTATTGGCTCCTTTTCATAAACAGGAAAGTTATGCAGATTTAAAAAAGGGAGTTTTTGCGAAAAATGCTCAATTTTGTATGGAAAATTACTCAAAATTGAACAAAATTCAAGAGAGAATTGCAAAAAAAAGGATTCTTTGATTTTGGCGAAACTGTTTTGTTATTTTGTTTGAAGTATTGACTTCCTATTTCTAAAATATTATCTGCTCCTTTTCATAAACAAGAAAGTTATGCAGATTTAAAAAAGTGAGTTTTTGCGAAAAATGCTCAATTTTATATGGAAAAATATTCAAAATTTAGGAAAACTCAGAAGGTAATTACAAAAAAGAATTTTTTGGTTTTGACGAAACATATTTGTAATTTTATTTGAAGCATTAACTTTTGATTTCCAAAATATTATCTACACCTTATTAAAAGAAAATTATAGTAGATAACAAAATAATTTTAGTAACACAGGGTATTTCAGCTAGTTCATATATAAAAGTGCAATTAAAAATAATATTAAAAAGTAGTACTTCTTAGTACGTAAGTAGTAAAGTCTTAGTAAGTAGTAGTAAAAGTAATACTTCTAGGAATATGTATTAAAAACGGTATAATTTCAGTAGAATTACCAACTTTGTTGATTGGGGGTTTCGATGGTACAAACTCCCTTTCTTCTTTAAAAATAAATATAGAATGGCCATTTCCGCCTTTCAAATGATTCAACTCTCTGAAGTTTGCCATTGGCAACAGGGATGTGGCGGTGAATCAGCAACATTAATTTAATTGAAAAAGTTTTTGTTTAATGGATTTCGAACCCGGTGCTCCGGGGTTCTTTGGTATACAAGCCACGCACCTTAACCGACTAAGCCACAACCAGCACTTTTTGCGATGAAAATTTTCGTTTTCAAGCTTTTTATCCAAAATAAAGCACAAAAAATGATATTATTTTTCAGTTTTCTTTTAATGTGAAGTCATTTCAGCATTTTCCTTACCAATCGGAACACTGTCTGAAGAGGCATTGGAAGCAAGGCACAAAGAATTTAGAAAAAATCGACTTAACCATACTCGTAAATGCTCGAGGATTAAGTCTAATACAGATTTAATGAAAATATTGTTGCTGACATCTTAGCCTCTCTTAGCATTAAAAAGAACTATTAAATCAACATCAAATGTAATTATTGATGAAGAAGTTGAGAAATTTATTCAATTAGTTGATGACCCTTATATTGTTTGTAGTGATTCTAATGAAGAAGTCAATAACGATGAAAGTCAATAGCGAGAAGAGTTCTTGGTTGTTTGTACATATGCAGACATTAATTTTTTAAATTTTTTATTTCACATTTTGTTAATAAGAATAACTTACCCATTTTATTTTCTATTGTAAATAAAATGAAATTTGCCTAAAAAATAATTTTTTTAATTAAAACAAATGGGAATATTTATGAGTAACAGATGTACCTCCCATACAAAATCATGTAAAAAATTAATATAGGTCCAAGGGAGGTACCCCTAGGAACCGACCGATTTCAACCATTTCTAGAACACATGTATTGCTTTATTTTACTAACCTTTTCACCGAGTTTTGTAAGGATCGACCAACTTTTGTATGTACCTCCAATACAAAATAATGAAAAAAATTAATATAGGTCCAATGGAGGTACCCCTAGGAACCGACCGGTTTCAACCATTTTTAGTACACTTCTATTTGTTTAATTGCTAAGCCTATTGACCAAATTTTGTTGAGATCGCTCAATTTTTGTATGTACCTCCCATACAAAATAATGTAAAAAATCAATATAGGTCCAGGGGAGGTACCCGTAGGAACCCACCGATTTCAACCATTTTTAGTACACTTCTATTTCTTTAATTTTTTAACCTATTGACCAAATTTTGTTGAGATCGCTCAATTTTTGTATGTATCTCCCATACAAAATAATGTAAAAAATCAATATAGGTCCAGGGGAGGTACCCCTTGGAATTGACCAATTTCAACCATTTTTGCAGTTTTTCTTAATTACATTAAATTACTCTAGCGTACAAAATTTCATTATCATAGGAGCACTCCTTCTATTTATGTTCCAATTTTGTATGGGTTCAATGCACTGTGCGGCAACCCCATGCAACCCCACCTTACAGAAGCGAAGTGAATGGACAGGTTGAAAGCTTCCATTCAACATTAATAGAAATCATGAGATGTCTTAAAACGGAAGGTTTACAAAGAAATTTTGAGGAGCTTTTTTGAGGAAAGATCCGTCAGCGCATATATACTCATTCCATATATTCTACAATAGGAAAAAAAACTGTAGACATATTTTTTTTTAAGAAATATAAATTTCAGCCCAGAAAACATAGAAAGAATAAGAAAAAATAATTTAGAAAAATTAAAAGACAAACAAAACAAAGACATAAAATACCACAATAAAAGAAGACAACCTATTAAAGACTATACACCTGGACAAACCATTTACGTAAAACAAAATAAGGGGGTAGGAACAAAATTCGACCCCAGATACAAAAATAAAATAGTTAAAGAAAATAGAATGACTACTAATGAGATATATTGAGATAATAGGGTCTGCCTCGAAATTTATAGCAGGCACCCCGGATCATAATATATTTCGAAATACTTAAAGAAAAATTTTATAATATTTTAAAAAATAACAACAATAAAATTGTTACTAATAGGCTTATTGCTGAAAAATTAAATAATGTATCAATGCTAGCAATCAAAGCTCTAAAAAAACAAAATAATAAAAAATAATAAAAATAATTCGAATGTTGAAAGAAGAAATATTAAACTAAGTTAATGCTATTCAATGGACAAAAGCAGATATAAGCAATTCACATATTTTAAGTAATAATGAAATTAAAAAAATTATAGAAATAATTGACAAAGATAATATCCCATATGTAAACTTAGAAGAAGCCTTACAATATTCTGAAGTTAGTATCGCAAGTAATAATTCGCTTTTAATGTTTATACTGATAATTCCGTTTACAGGTGAAAATCTATGTGACAAAATATTTGTAAAACCCATAAAAAAGGGAAAGTTAGTTAAAAAAATTTAAAAGGTAATGGTAGCAATGAAAAACCATTGTAAAACTCTGGAAAAATTCCAACTTTGTAGTTACAAGGATATTATTGACATTAGTAATACAACTTGCATACCAAAGATACTTAAAGCTAAACACGCAACTTGTACCAGTATCAGCAATCAACATATAACATATATAGACGAAATTCAACCAGGCATGATTCTACTGAACCAATTTGATGGAACTATAATAGTCAACAACAAACCAATATATTTAAACGGTACTTTTGTTCTACATTACACTAACGCCACAATAGAGATAAAGACACAAATCTTCACTTCAATGGAGATATAGGAAGTATCCTTATATAATTAAAGAATTGAACATAAACACTGTGTTTTTTAAATTAAAACAACTAAATTTATTTCATAAAAATATCTTCAATAATGTTGTTGTTTTATCGGTCTTTTTTGTTGTATTATGTCGATTTAATATCTTCAATAATCTTTTTAAAACTATAATTTTATAAGATATGAAGAACTCGTGAAATGCGTGCGAGTGGATGCAAGAACTCACTACCTTTCAGTAACTACTTTTTCTTCGTCTTGTTACATATGCGTGAGTGTGTTTGCTTGTGTGTCAGTATGTATGCTTTTTGCTGGTTGTTCGTGAGTATGTTTGCGTATGCAGCTATGATTTGAAAAGAACACGAAGTTTTGAAGTTTTGTAGTTTCGTAACGATGAAATTTAAATTTTCAAAAGAGTTGCCACAGTACTCCCCCGTTAGCTTTTTATTATAATAATTGAGCAGGAAATCTGACTGATCTTCCACTGCGAGTAGTTTGTGGCACTGAATGCGTCTTGCGTTGCAGATTCAGATGATGAAGTTTGTGTTTGTCGAGGAACCTAGGTCTGCGTTAATGGCTCTGCGGATAAAGTAGTTGTATGTAAATGCTGACGAACGGGAATTGTAGTCGGGGCGGTGCTATCGTTGCTTGTATCGATAT